>MU224158.1:35314-75613 GCA_018584345.1 Thuja plicata
TGCAACATGACCTAAACTAGGGAGTCATCTAGATACATGCAAATAGAGCGACCCTCAGACTGACTGCCGTGACCATCCTCTAGCTATGAAGGAACAACTGATTCCTGTGAATATAAATGCATGTTTAAACTTACATATATTTAAATACTCAAACATGTTATAAATGCACGTTTAAACTTACATATATTTAAAACTTAATTGTCCACTAGTAGGTGTCACATTTGCTAAATCTCTCCTATGAAGGTGCTCCGAGCCCATACTAGAGGTAATGTGCTGTACCCGAGTGTCACGAGCATCCTCTAACTGTGATGCATCAAATTTAGTAATATATTATGTAAAGTAAAAGTGTACACATGCATCCTTAAACCTATGTATGTATATATTTAAAACTTACATGACCACTAGTAGGTGTCATATGAAG
Source organism: Thuja plicata (assembly GCA_018584345.1). Taxonomy (NCBI): domain Eukaryota; kingdom Viridiplantae; phylum Streptophyta; class Pinopsida; order Cupressales; family Cupressaceae; genus Thuja; species Thuja plicata. Next base: position 35,736 of record MU224158.1, read on the forward strand.
ATGCTCCAAGCCCACACTAGAGGTAATGTGCTCTACTAATTGTGCCTGCAAAATATTTTACATTGAACAAACATTAATACACACATATCTACAATTAATTGTTCACTAAAACTCCTAGAAAGGAGAAAAGAAAACTTTATATACCTGAGTCTCAGGACCAAGAGGATCACTAATGCGGTCCACCATCATATCATCAACTGAAACATCATCACCTGCACCATCATTTGTCCTTAGGGTCTCTAGTAATAAAGAGTGTAGGGGCGTGTGTAGCTGGGAGGGGACCAATGTAGAGCCTGAAGCACTAGAAGGAAATAACAAATGCATAAATGATCCAATATCACTGCCAGAGTCCACCTGACTCAACCCATGCAACTTCTTATCAAATGTGTGTAGCAAATCAGCTGTGATGTGTACATATCCAACCCATATACGTGGCACTGTAGCTGCAGACTGATCAGTGGGTGCAGAGCACTCTACAGAGTGCTGTGAACTATGTTGTGCCTGAGTAGGTGGTCCAGAGCACTCTGTAGAGTGCTATGAACTATGTCATGCCTGGTGAGATAGTGTGTCCTATGTCAGTGGAACTATAGGACCTCATACAACTCTGATGACATATCAAACTGAATGTGCTGGGATACTCTGCGTATCTGCAATATAAGAATAGGACTGGAGGAGATCCTCCAAAAAGTAAAGTACCACATCCAAATGACAATGATGGCTAGAAAGTGCTTGTATCTCTCCAGGTGGAAGAAGACCAAAAGATCTATATGTCTCATCACTAACCCCTACAACAGTACTAGATGAAGCCTTAGTGTATGATCTGCCTCAGCTCGGTCTAGTCAAAATATATCTACCCACTGTATTTGAAGTGATGGATGTGGCTATAGATGTGATCTCACCTATCCTATCCACTAATCCCCTCTAGGAAGCAATGACTACTCTATTTGCAGTAGCAGCCATCACTGGTGCCACTACTGGAGTCATGTGCCCAACTAGCTCTCTATGAGTATGTACAACCTGATCAGCCCTATGATACTGATCACGGTTGACAAATCTACCATGCCCCTGACCGTAATATCCAGGCAGATCTAAATAGTTGACCCTAAGTCCCAAATGGAACTCAGCGTACAACTGCTATGCAAAATATAATGGAATCTAGTCATTATGCGGATAACGACCATGTGCTGCAAGAAAATGGGGGTATATCATGCATGTAATCTGAGGAATCCTACACTGTGTAACCTGATAATCCCTCACCTTGGTCTTCCCATCATAAAATAGGAAGACCTCTCATTTGATGATTTCCTTGGGGACACAGTTCTAGACCATCTCCAAGGAAACATCACCTGAAACCTCAGCTCTCAACTATCAAAAAATAGTATCTATGACCTGTAGCATGAAAGAAGAATGGGATCTCAATCTAGTAGTCATGTCCTCTAAACTCCTCAATATATTGGCACAAATATCTCTATATATTTAATCTGACCCAGACGTGCAGATGTTCTCTCTAAGTTTATCCATCTCTATCTGGGCTATCAGAAAAATACTTGCCAGATCAGGAGTGTGATGTACATCCTGAGCTGGTACATCATGTGTAGGTACATCCTGGGTAGCTATCTAGATGTAACATGTAAATGAGAGATAAATATTAACAATTAAGTACTTGATGAAACATATTATAATTGCGTGTAAAATGGAAACAAATATAGATGAATATATAAAATTATACAACTTTCTTACTTGGGGTCCTATTAGGTCTTAAGGGTACTATTACCTATCTTAAGGGTCCTTGGACATGTACTAAGGGGTATTAATAGGTCATATTAGGTCAAGTAAGTCCAGTTTTATTAGACCTCTTAAGGGGTCAGGTATTAGGTAGATTAAGGGTCCTATTAGGTCTTAAGGGGTTAGGGAACTAATGTTAAAGTTTATGTTGATTTATGTTTTAGTTTCATGTTAGGGTTAATTTTTTAGAGTTTTGAATGTTAGGGTTCAATATGGTTAGGGTTTCATGTTAAAGGGTTCAATATGCTTAAGGTTTCATGTTAGGGTTTCATATGGTTAAGGTTTCATGTTAGACATAAATTCATATGGTTAAGGTTTCATGTTAGGGTTCAATACATGATTAAAGTTTCATGTTTAACTTGATTCAATATTGTTAAGGTTTCATGTTAGGGTTAAAATGTTAAGTTTATGTTATTTTATGTTTCAGTTTCATGTTAGGGTTAATTTATTAGAGTTTTGAGTGTTAGGGTTCAATATGGTTAGGGTTTCATGTTAAAGTGTTCAATATGGTTAAGGTTTCATGTTAGGGTTTCATATGGTTAAGGTTTCATGTTAGGTCCATAAATTCATATGGTGAAAGTTTCATGTTAGGGTTCAATACATGGTTAAGGTTTCATGTTAGGGTTCCATGTTTAACCTGATTCAATATGGTTAAGATTTCATGTTAGGGTTAAAATGTTAAGTTTATGTTGGTTTATGTTTCAGTTTCATGTTAGGTCCTTAATTTTTTATCTATTTCATGTTACCTAGTTTCATGTTAGGGTTTCATATCCAGTTACAGTTTCATGTCAGGGTTCAATATGGTTAAGGTTTTATGTTAGGACCTTTCATGTTACGTGACCTTAATTTGTTAGAGTTTCATGTTAGAGTTTCATATCCAGCTAAGGTTTCATGTTAGGGTTCATTATGGTTAAGGATTTATGTTAGGGTTTCATGTAACCTGGTTCAATATGGTTAAGATTCCATGTTCTATGATTAATACATAATGTAATTTATGTTGATTTATGTTTCAGTTTCATGTCTAGGGTTAATTTGTTAGAGTTTCATGTCTAGGGTTAATTTGTTAGAGTTTCATGTGTTAGGATTCAATATGGTTTAATGGTTTCATGTACATTAGGGTTTCATGAACTAGGGTTAATGTTAGAGTTTATGTCAAGATTTATGTTTTAGTTTCATGTTAGGACCTTAATTTTTTAGAGTTTCATGCTAGGGTTTGATATCTAGTTAAGGTTTTATGTTATAGTTCAATATGGTTAAGGTTTTATGTTAGGGTTTCATGTAACCTGGTTCAATATGGTGAAGGTTTCATTTTAGGATTAATGAACTACAGTTTATTTTGATTTATGTTTCAGTTTCATGTCTAGAGTTAATTTGTTAGAGTTTCATGTTAGGGTTCAATATTGTTTTAAGGTTTCATGTTAGGGTTCAATATGGTTACCTGGTTTCATGTTAGAGTTCAATATGATTACTTGGGTCCTATAATAGATCTTAAGGGTCCCAAGTATAGATTAAATTGAGTTCAAATAGGTCATCCTCCTGTGTTTTAAAGGGTCATACTTGGGTTCTTAAAAAGGTTTAAATGTCAATGTAGCCTGGTCCTAAAGGGTCCTAAGGTACATGTACTACTTGGGTCCTCTAAGTGTCTTAAATGGTACTAGGACATACATACTAAGGCATGTAATAGTTTAACATCTAACTCTACATGAATAATGTATATATACATACGTAAAGTTTTAAAACATATACATGTAAATAATTTAGAGAGAGAGAGAGAGAGAGAGAGAGTCCTAATAAATTTACTAACTTTAAAAATAATTTAAAAACAAATATTTTTAATTTCTGACATTTTGTACTATGGTTTTCTATCATTTTCTAACATGTACTAAGTTACAATTTTTTATGACATTTGCTAACATTCTAATTACAATTTTCTAATTATAACTAAGTTTTAATTTTCTAATATTTTCTAATGTTTACTAAGTTACAATTTTCTAATATTTTCCAATGTATTCTAAAATTTACAATTTTCTAATTTTACTAAGTTATAATTTTATAATATTTTCTAATGTTTACTAAGTTACAATTTTATAATATTTTCTAATGTATACTAAAGTTTACAGTTTTCTAATATATACTAAGTTATGTAATTTTCTAATATTTTCTAATGTATACTAAGTTACAATTTGCTAATATTTTCTAATGTATACTAATTTATAAATTTATAACAATTGCAAACATAAATATAATACAATTTTTAAATGTTTTCTAATATTTTCTAATATTTTACTATGATTTTCTAACATACTACTATAATTTTCTAACATACTACTATAATTTTCTAACATTCTAAAATTCAACTATCATTTTATAACATTTCTACAAACTAAATATTATTTACAAAAATAATTAACTAAAACAGATATAAAACATACAATTTACAATAAAAAATGAGAAAAATGTGTGTACCTAGTACTAGTAACAATCACAAGAGGTCAAAGAATATTGGGAGCCACTGATGTCATACTAGTCATCACTAGTTCGCTCTAAGCCCCGGGTCCACACAATCTAGAAAAGTGAATGTAAAAATGAAATGGGTAGTCAAAAATTTATACAGATTTTGAGGAAAAATAGCTTCGCATGAAGTTTGGCTTCACGCAAAGTACCCTACATGGGTTACTTCGAGCCAAGTCTTGGCTTCATGCAAAGTCCCCCATGTAGGGTACTTCACGCGAAGCCTATCATTCACTTCACGCGAAGTGGTGGCTTCGCGCGAAGCCACCAATTTTTTTTTTTAAGAAAGTCTAAAATCCTTCATCCCAAAAACTGGGACACACTATTGTTATTTCACCCATATGCCTGCAATCATACCCAATAGTTGTTGTAGCTATTTCTTATTAGAATCCTTCATTTTGCATATAGTTGTGATTTGACCTCCCTTTAAGCATAAGCTAAGATAAAAAAATATATTTAACCTCTAAGCCTGCTCCACAATTAATCACCCGTCACCTATTATGGTACTTTTAAATTTTGTAAAAAATTGAAGTCCCAATGACATACATCAAACTCCCAATGGAACTAGCATAAGGACCAAAAAGACCAAAAAACTCCTAATTGAAGGTGTCTGGTTGTTAGTGGTCACCAAATCAATTAAGGTAGGTGCATTGTATCCATATACTACCATAGATATTGTGATAACTGTCTTCTACTTTGATAATAACTCAAGGTTTGAAAATTGACCTCTTCATTGATCCTATGCTAGGGTATTCAAATATTTTAAAAGTAGGTTGCTAGAGATAAAAATTGTGTTGGCGAGAGAAGAAAATTCCATGTAGAACTACTAGTACTGTTAAAGATGTAAGGAAAGAGAAATAAAAAAGGATGTCATCATGTGGAAACCCTGAAATGGAGTTTTAAATTTTTCCACACAGACCTGCAAAAGTATAAGAAAAATGACCTAAGTCTACTGGGAACAATAGGTAGGAGTTTACTTGTGAAGATTTAAAGGGAATTATCCTTGATATATATGTATTTTGTATTACAAAACTCTACTTTTATCCTTTCTTCAAGGATGACTAAATATATAGTTGAAAACACTACCATGGGCACTAATTTATTATAACCACTTTTATGCTTCATGAACATCACTAATCTATTTTCCCTTTTCCCAAGTGTTAAGAAAATTTTTAGGTGGATAAGCCATTTAAAAATGGTTCCCAAATGCTCATCTTTTTTTCATTATGGTGAAGTTTCATAATGCATTTTCCATCTTTTTCAACTTATGGTAGACACTTCCTAAAGGTGCCCCATTTTTGGCTTATTTAATTGTATAGTCAGAAAATGGAAGCACTTTCATTGTAGACTGGTTTAGCCTTCTGATTAAGTGGTTTGGGGTCATGTCAAGTGCCTTGAATGGGTTCCGGACTTTGATCTGGCTTTATCCCCTTGTTCTATGTAATGCCTCGCGAGGGATCCCAGGAGAACTTAACCTAAACATGACACTAAGTTTACAAATTTTTTTTTTTAAAATGTTTACAAACAATGTTTTTAACAATGCGGAAGCAATAAAATGAGGTACATGACATACATGAAATACAACTCATACATAGATAACATTTATCGAGGGTTCCTTGATGTAGAATTACTTAAGCATAATAATCTACAATTAACAATAATAAAGAACTAACATAAAGGTTACATAATCTGAATCTGATAACATACATTTCAAAATAAAAGATTACATATACATCTGATACCAAAGGTATACTACCTAGTCAACATCCACTGCACAAGTCGTAGGGTATGTAATAATACATAGTAAACAATACAATGCATCCTCCAAAGGATGATAACCATATCACATGTGGTACAATTGTACAACTCAAGTAACTGATCAAGTCTCCAAAAGACTAAAAGATAAAACTACAATAAGGAACATCCAAGCATGAAGAAGAATCTATCAAAATCTCAATGGTAATAAAAATCACTACCACCCGACCACGTGGAACCAAAAGTCCACTGCCATCGTGCTGAGGAGATAGTAACAAGCCCATCACATGGGGTATACAACAAGAATGCAAACAAGGTATACATGACCTCATACTCAAATGCATAGGAAGATCTTAGAAGCACCCTAAACCATAACAAGGAATACTAAACAACACCAGAGGTACTAACACATGTAGGATAACCTAAGCTGTATATAAGAAGGTGTCATCATGTATGTCTAACTCTTGAGTTTTGTCCTAGAAATCCCTTAATGGATTTCGGCACTCGAGTGACCACACACAGTGCCAATGACCTTTCAAACAGACAAGATCACTAATGATGTTGTACCCACACCCCTCAAGGTGGAAAACATCATTTCATCCTCAATCTTAGCCTATACTAGTGCTCAAGCATGGGTGAGGCATTATCTTATTAATTTATACTAGAGCATCCTAATTAAGTTATTATGTTATCACTTGTTACCACCACTTACAATAAGCGATCCTAGCAGTCACTTGTCGGCTATGACACTTATTTCAAGCCACCTCTTACTATACAACTAGGTAACCTACCCTAGGTTCACAAAAGAGTAAAATAAAGATATATCATAAATCAAATCGCATCTTGCCCATTCAGGAGCACACAGGTTCTCAATAACCATACAATAATCCAAAGTATCCTCATAATACCATACAACACATCATAACTGAATTAGGTTGATGTATAAGAAATCAAGATCATGACATCATCACAAAATATGAACTGACATCACATAAGATAACATGCAGAAATTACAACCCCAGAACCTCTAGATTTATGTCCTAAGGGTCATCTAGCCCAACAGATACCCAAAAACATGATAACATTAAAGAACATATAGTTCATTTAATCACACACCCAAAACAGATCATGGTGTAATCAATTCATAATCATAATACATAAAAAAAAAAATTTAGTGTTAACATAAGGACAAACAAACTTATAACATTCCAGTTATGCAAATTCATTTATCCATTAAAATTACTATTTAGAAATAATTAAATACTTCATATTGGTAAATGTTAGTTCATAACCTATAGATCTATTTATAAAATCAGCATATAAATACATCTATGGAATAATTACCAATTTAGCTATAATTATAAAATTATAAAATCCTAGGTGCAACATAAGCATCAAACAAAATCACCCACTAATACCCTTATTAATAAATATTTAACACCATAGAATTTGTTGATTAACAATAGTCAATTTATAACAGTGATAAAATAAATCCCCCTTGACTTATAGATTAAAACTATTAATTTCCCCTTAATAGAAAAAAAATTCCCTTTTTAAATCTCTCATGCCACAAATTAACTCATTTAAAAATTAATTAAAAACTAATTAACAGAAAACTATTTAAAAACTAGTTTCAAATTAACTATAAACTAATTTAAAAATTAATAATAAACTAATTTAGAAATTAATCATAAACTAATTTAAAATTAACTATAAACTAATTTAAAAATTAATAATAAACTAATTTTTTCTTGAAAAAAAAACAAATTTTAAAAACTAAATATATAAGATTTCAACTAAATTAAAAATTAAATTATATAAAAAAAACAAATTTTTAAAAAAAGTTTTAATACTTTTCGGGGGGGGTAGGGGTCTTGGCCCCACCCCATGCCCCATCTAAGGGTGTCGCAGCCCAAGGCCTGCGGGCCCACTGTAACAGTGGGTACGCAGGTCCTTGGATCTGTGGCCCCACTATCATTGGTACCGTCCAAGGGGGTGCGGTGGCCCCTGCCACCCACCCCCCCAACAAATTATAATTTTTTTTTAAAAAACTAAACAATGCATTGTTTTATAAAACAAAAATATATGTTTTTTTTTTTAGAATGTTTATTTCCGAAAACGGAAATTAGACTATGTATTTTTGTCTCATTCACTCTTGTTTTTTAGTTTTTTTCTCGATTATTGTTTTAACCCACTGTATTTTTTTAGAGTAGTGTAAATTTCCAGAGAGCTATTTTTTCCTCCAAATTGATTTTTTCTCCAGCTAAAATTCATTTATTTCCACCATTTAAATTTATTTTTTAGCCACTATATAGTTAAAGTATAGTCGAGTTTGATTTTTTTGTTTTCTAAGAGTTATAGGAGGAATTTTTCTACAAACTTTGGACAGCATAACCGTGCTATGCCAAGTAATAACAAATAATGAAAAAAATAGATCTAAGGGTTTTCTAAATACCCAAAATCACAGAAACATTAATAAACACCTATAAGCCATAAAGAATCGACATGCATCTAATCAAACATAGAAAACCACAGGATTGCGAAATTGAAACCATTTTAGGGATCACAAAACCTACCTCAAATCCAATGCAAGAACACTGAGATTATGCCTTTGAAGATTGCAAAACCCTGAAAACCTCCAATCACAAATTAACCGCAAATCTGGAAACCACGAGGATCCAAGCACATGCAAACAACAAAATCACACAAATCTCCAATCCAAGATGCAACAACAAGAATCCTCAAATTCTCCCAAATGCCAAGCACACTGTAAGCTCTCCCAAAATCTCCAGAACCTGTTATTCCAAATGAAACCCCAATTCCCTCCTAAAGGAATTCAATCTCCCCTAAACACGCAAACCCTAATGACAACACACTCAGTCAATCCGTAAAAAGACTCCACTTGAAATTGAAAGAAAATCACAATTAAATAATTAAAATATCTTTTATTTCCACAACTCAACTTTGAATCCTTAAATCAAGTTAAAATCTTTGAGTTTGAAAATACCTTTTCAACAAAATCATGCACATGTAATTAATAAAATATTAAATTAAATAAATTATATATTTAAATCACAATAATTCATGCAACTAAATATTTAATTATTTAATAAAGCATAAAAGCATATTTACTCTAATTTTCAATTAAGTATTCAATTAAATATTGATATTCAATAATTGCACTTTTAATTAACTTTTCAATTTAACATAGGTATTTAATTTAACTTTTAATTAATTAAATACCCTATATTTAATAACTAATTCTAATAATATTCAATTAAATAAATAACATGATCAATCACACAAATAATCAAATCAAGCACATGAAATTGAACACAAGAAAAATCAAACATGCTCAGTAAGGTAGTCAAACAGATACTTTGTCCATTACTTAGGACAATTAGGTTTAGGATAGGATTTGGACTTGAAAACTATCTCCCCTATCTTACCATTGAGATTATTGTGATAGGGCACACTCATTCCTGCCAATTCAGGGAAGACGTAGCCCGGTAACTACAAACCTGTCATCACAAAGATGAACATACATGCATATATAATATGGTGAACAATGGCTGAGACTAGGTTATCATGTGGATCTCACTGAAGCAAGTAACTACGTCTCTGTCCCATACCATACCAAGCACATCAAACAGTAATGAAAAATATGCAACGATCCACGTGCATATAAATCCAAGGTCAGTATTGTCAGAAAACCATAATCGAAATGAAATCCTAACATATACATAAGCATCATTAAATAACCATGAATCACATATACACAAAAGATATAACATACAAATAAATGGATTCATAACATAATAAGATGCAATACATAAATATCCATAAGATCAACTATAATAAACCACACATAAAATAAAAGTCCTAAAAGAGTTCGGCATCAAAAACTAAAAAGAAAACTAAGAGGTTGGTATTACATTTTGCCCCGTTTCCACTTTTTCCAACTTATTTCTAGCACCCCAGAATGAGAAACTGGGACTTTTACCTTAGGTTCAAGGTCAACCTTTTTGGTTCAAGGTCGACCTTGACATTGACCTAGTTCATGGTCGATCTCAACCTTGACCTAGGTCACAATTGACCTATTCTAGGCCCGGGGTTCAAATTTTAGAATCTCAGGGTTTCTGAATGTCAGTCTTTGGAAAAAGTTAATTCCTACTTCCAGGTCGGTTGTTTCGGTCTTTGGAACAAAAAATATTAAATTATATTTAACATAGGTCCTCTTCTAAAGGCATGGGTACAATTAGAATTTAATTCTCCTACGTCAACCTCTCTAGAAGATTGTGCCCTAGTTTCATATAATATGAAGCTTTCTCCTCTCATTTTCTCTAAGACTATCTAACCACAAGCAAGAACAATCTAAGACTTGATAATTGCAAGAGCTCAAGACTCGAAGAGTGAACTCCAAAGGTGAAGAAGTGAGATTTTATGCAAGCCAAATAGCCATTGAAGCATTCATCCATTCTCAAGCACTTCTCAAGAATTCATTTTAATCAAGGAGATCCATTGGTGGTCATTGAAGGATTCAAGCTCCATAAAGCCCTCTTGTTTAAGATTTCTCCATCCACATTCCTTCGATCCTCTTCGAATTAAAGAACCCATTCAAGATTTGTGTTGAAGATCTACAATATTTGATTGAAGAAATCCTACATTCTACATTCTACATCCATTTGGTGCATCCATACTTGTGGGTTCAAGGATTCGAATCCTCCACAAGGACTTTTACATGAGCAAGGTGAATTGTTTCATTTACTTTGTTTATTCCTGCAATTTCAATTATATATTTGAGGTTAATTCCAAAACTGGGGTTTGACCAAGGCAAACCCCTCCCCCAACAAACAAACCATTTTTCTTGTAGGCACAAGTTTGGATACCCTTTTCGGCAAAATTTCGTGAACCGAAAATAGAATTTCAGTCTGAGACTTTTTAGGTTGATTCTCCCCCTTGGCACAATTGGAAATTATGGCCAATGGTTACATTAAATTGAGGGTACAAATTGGAACTGTGTCAGAATAGAAAAATATTTCTAGGTTTTGTTCATCTCTACGTTTCTATTCCAGATACGGTCTCAGATTTTATTGAAACTCAACACAAGCTTCAAAAAATAGAATTCATCAAATCTACAATATTCCAAGGTTAGTACATTTCTCCTATTCAATTCAATTAAATTTATCAATCTATCTAAATCTAAAATTCAAAAAAATAGGTACTTAAGATCTTCCTCCTTTATTCTTGTTTCCAAATGGTTGATTCATTTATGCATTGATCCTTCCTTTTGGGTTAATCAATTTATATCTTTCATTTGCATACCTAGGGATAGAAGGGTAGTATCTTATTTACTCCAATAACATATTCAAATGTAAGGTCTTTTATGTTAAATAATCCACTTTCAAACACCCCCTCATTTTAGATCTTACATTTTGGTGAACCCGCAATAGACAACTCTTTCTTTTTGATGTTAGATTTACATCTTTTATGTTAGATCTTCCATGGATATTAGATTATATTTGTTTTATGTTCTTGCATTTCCCTTTCAAAAAATTAAAATCAAACTCTTTGTTTTCTAAATAAGTTCATTTGCATTGCATTGATGTATGAGCTTTACCACTTATAGTCCTACTTATAGTATCTCGGTTAGAAGAAGTCATAGACTCATGGGTTCCTTTGTTCCCAAATCTTCCTCTCCTCTTCATAGGATCCCAGATAAAAATTTGAATACTCATGATTCCAATCCTTCTATGGAGCATAACTCTTCTCACTCATCTCATGATGAGGAAGATGTTTTAAGAGTTCGTCCTGAACAAGTCCAAAAACATTCAACCGAACTTGATAAAATGGGAAATTCGCTTATCCAAGAAAACCATAATCATGATTCCATCTAGGCTATAGAGGCTCTTAATAAAGTCCTTCATGATAGTGATCAAGGTGTTAATCTCTTGTGTGGTATCACTCATCTTGTGCATTTGAATGTTAAACCTTTATCTCCAAAGGCTCAAGATTTAGGATTTACTCCTCCTATCACTAGTGAGGGACCTTCTTCTATTCCTTTACCTAGCATTCCTATTTACACTCCTCCTATGATGACTACAACTCTCCCAATTTCATCTATTCCCATGAGTGCTCCACTGGTATCTCTACCTACTTCACAACCTTCATATCATAGTGTACCTTTTACTTATACTAATCCCCTTCAAACTATGGTTCCAAAATGCTCCACCAATTGTTTCTTCTATTCCTACTGCTTCCTACACTTTTCCTAGTGTTCATAATATTTCTATGCCACATATGTTTTCTAATGATTCCACAATTATTAGTTTGGCTCAGACCATGTCATCTTTACAACAACAACTTGCATCCTTAAGTCAATCCAAGTTTAGCATTCCTACATGTGACATGGGTAGTCCCTTATCCTTAGATATTATCCATGCTACTGTTCCTCAACAAGACGATTCACCTCGTCTAGAGAATTACAATGGTAAAGGCAATCCTATTACTCTTGTTAAAACATTTCAAATCCTTTGTAGTGATTATTCTCATGACCATAGGATTTTAGCTAAATTGTTTGCTAGAACCTTTTATGATAAGGCTTTGCAATGGTATTGTTCTTTACCTCCTTATCCCATTAATTCTTTTCGTAAAATTTCTAATACCTTCATTCAACAATTTCAAAATAACATTGGTTTGCAAGTTTCCTTACCTGATTTAATGCATTGTAAACAAAACATTAAGGAAACATTGACTGATTTTATTGATAGATTTAAGCATTTTTATGCTCATATTTCTTATCATGTTCCTGATACTGATATTCAACACATGTTTATCTCAAATTTACAAAAGGATATTAGAGATAAGATTCTTCTTAGTGAACTTACCTCTTTTCAACAATTATGTGCAACACTTCATCATTATAAATTACAAGTGAGTCAATTTGAGAGAAAAACTCCAATGGCTCCTATTATGGTTGATAAGAGTGACACTGCTCCTAATCCTGATAAATTTTAGAAACTTAACAACTACATCAAGATTAATAAACAAACGAATGCGGTTGCTGATCAAGTTGTTGTTGCATCTCACAATGCCACTTCTGCATCCACTGCTTTCCATATGAATCATATGTTTACTCCTCTCTTTGAATATTTACATTCCATTATGAGTAGGTTGTTAAGTGCTAATATGATTACCTTGTCTCCCATTCTACCTCTCCTTCCTACTACCATAGCTTCAAAATCCTTTGATTATAAATATTTTTGCCAATACCATCATTATAATGGCCATGATATTGAAAAATGTTATTCTCTAAAGCATAAGGTTCAAGACTTAATCGATTCTAATGCTTTATCTATTGATAATTTTGATGGTAATGGGAACAAATTTGTCTCTTCTCCTAATCAAAACCTTCAAATTTATATGAATCCTCTACCTACACATGATACTAATACCATCACTCAACCATCTTATGTGGATATCATTTACGATTCAAAGATGGATGATCTTAATCACATTATTAATCATGTGGAGAGCATTGTTGCGTCTCAACCTACTATTCAAGATCCATTACCTCCACCTCAGCTTCAAGTTTCACCTAAACCTCAGAAACAAATTAAGGATAAACGACCTTGGGAACTTTCAATTACCTTTGATGACTCTAAGACTCCTGATGGTCCCCTTTATATTTATGCTAGGATTGCTAAGATACCTACACATGGTTGTCTTATTGATCCTACATCTTTAATAAATTTTATTACTGAGGAAAATATTTTTATGAAAACCCTACAACGTGATTGTTATGATCCATCGGATGCATGGATCCAAACTTTAAATGGTTTTCTCTATCCTGCACTTGGTTCTATTAACTTTCCTATTGAACTCTGTGGAAAGGTTGTAGATACTACCTTCATTGTTGTTCCTACATCTGATCAATTTCAAGTCAAATTTGGTTTTCCTTGGATAACTTCAATGCACGCCATTGCTTCTCCTATTCATAAATCTCTTAAGTTCATTCATAATGGAGAAGTAAAAATGATTAATCATAGTTTATATAAACCTTCTAGGCATAGAGATTGTGCTACTCTTGATTTCTTTTGGCCCTCATTACCTAATTCATGTCCTCCTCGCCCTAACAACCTTTTTCATTCATATCAAGCCTATAAACATCGCAAGATTGTCGAGTTAAGCATGCCTCAGATAGATCTTAACCATGGTCTTTTACCCACTTCTTCTATACCTCCTTTACCCATTACTACTAATTCTATTACTCAACTTCCTAGTATCACTTCTTAGCCTACTGTGAATACTACCAATCCTCCTACAAAACCTGTGAAGGAATTAGTGGTTATTCCTCCTAGTTCTCCACATGTGTCAAACAAAGAAAAATGTAATAAATCTGCTAACAAACATCATAAGAAGCATAGAGATAATGCTAGGGCTCGTGCTTCTCTTCTTATAATTTTTTTACCTTATTTCAATCAACCTACGCTTGATGTGTTGGAAGAAGTTAATATTCACAATGATGTTAAGATGAATGAGTATGATGATCCTATTTGCATCTTAAATCCTATTTAAATTAATCTTGATGAGGAGGATACTTTAGATGATCCTATTGATCTTAGTGATGAATATGAGACCATTGATATTGATACTGACCTACCTCATATGCTTTAAACTCAATTGACAATTACACCTAGCATCAAGCAATATGGTTCTCAAGAGGATCCTTGTTTGGAACTGGCTATTATTCCTACTGTATTGGATATAGTCCCTCTTGCAAGCTACCAACCTTCCCTAAATGACATAAACTGAGATGGGGAGAGTAGGTGATACGCTTGATTGGATTATCCTTTATGGTAGCCATTTTTGTTTTTGCATGTTCTACTATGCTTCTCCCGTAATGTGTTTGCTAAATGTTTGTTAGACTCTTTTATACGACCCTTGTTACTTTGTTGGCGCAAGGTGATAAGGGAATCAAACTTGTTGTATAATTCTTCTATATCTATCTTTACTCTTCTATATTTAGTTTTCATGATTATTTTGTACTTTTGTTATTGTTCATAAATGATTTCCTTGTGTAGTCTGCTTGGATCTGTGACATGGTAGCACTGATTCTTTTTGGTCTCCATGTTGTGGTTCGAAAAGACTCTTCCTCGTAACTCTTAATTTTTCTTTCCTCCATTGTGATTGTAGTTCTACTTTCTTTTGGGAATGATGTCAATTCACTTGCAATAATATCATATCTATACATACATGTTATCTTACGATCATACTGACCTCAAATTAGGTAGATGCCTTCTGTGTTCTTTGTATGTTTATGTGATATTTCCCTTGATTTGTCTTCATTTGGGGGCATATCGTAGTGGAAACGTAATTAGTAGAGTTGTTTATATTTTTGTCAAATCCATTTCTCCTATTAAAGTGTTAGAAATGACTTTAATGTGGGGGCATACACATTACTCACCTTTTTCACACACACACACACGTTAAAAATATTTTCAAATCTTAAAATTTTTTCTCTTTATGGATTAAAGACTAATCCTTAAAGAATGGATATTTTACTTTTTAGGATCTCTTGATCAGGCTCTAGTTTAAAGTTACACGGATCTCTTGATCCCTCTAGTTTCAAATTAAAATGTTTTGATCCCTTAAGGTCGAAAGGTGTCCTTAGGAACAAATCTCCCTAATGGGTTGACTAGTGAGTAGTCACATTCACTAGGCAGTTCAACTCCATCTTTCTAGTTATACTTTTTCTTTGTGTGGTTCACAATGGGACATAAGTTCTCATTGGGCGAGGTAACCACACCCTCTCTCTCTTTCTCCTTAACTGGTGATGTCTCTCTTATCATGATCTTAGGGTTTATAAAGACTTAATTCCCTTAGGGGATTGAGGATTTCTTTGTCCCTTGTGATTCTAATAAGATTATCTATTCTTTATGATCTCCTTTACCAATATTTTGTATTGAGTCCATACTCTTGCTAAAGTGGGGCTAAATGTATATTCAAAAAATGGAAGCACTTCCATTGTAGAATATTTTAGCCTTTTGAGTAAGTGGTTTGGGGTCATGTCAAGTGCCTTGAATGGGTTTCTAACTTTGATCTGGCTTTATCCCCTTGTTCTGCCCCATTTCCACTTTTTCCAACCTATTTCTGGCACCCCAGAGTAAGAAACTGGGACTTTGACCTCAAGTTCTAGGTTGACCTTTTTGGATCAAGGTTGAACTCGACCTTGACCTAGGTCACAATCAACCGTTTCCAAGCTTGGGTTTCAAATTTCAGAATCTCAGGGTTTCTGGATGTCGGTCTTTGGAAAAAGTTAATTCTCACTTCCAGGTCGGTTGTTTCAGTCTTTGGAACAAAAAATATTAAAATTATATCTAACATAGATCCTCTTCTAGGGGCATGGGTCCAATTTTAATATAATTTTCTCCTATGTCAGCCTCTGTAGAAGATTGTGCCCTAGTTTCATATAAAAGGAAGCTTTCTCCTCTCATTTTCTCTTAGACTCTCTAACCACAAACAAGAACAATCTAAGACTTGATAATTGCAAGAGCTCAAGACTTGATGAGTGAATTCCAAAGGTGAAGAAGAAAGATTTGAAGCAAGCCAAGTAGCCATTGAAGCATTCATCCATTATCGAGCATTCATTTTCATCAAGGAGATCCATTGGTGGCCATTGAAGGATTCAAGCTCCATGGAGCCCTCTTGTTGAAGATTTCTCCATCCACATTCCTCGAAGCCTCTTCCAACTCATGAACCCATTCAAGATTGGTGTTGAAGATCTACAAGAAATTGATTAAAGACATCCTACATTATACATTCTACATTCTACATCCATTTGGTGTACCCATACTTGTGGGTTCATGGATTCGAATCCTCCACAAGGACTTTTACATGAGCAAGGTGAATTGTTTCATTTACTTTGTTTATTCCTGCAATTTTAATTAAATATTTGAGGTTAGTTCCAAAACTGGGGTTTGACCAAGGCAAACCCCTCCCCCCAACAAAAAATTCATTTTTTTTGCAGGCACAGGTTCAGAACAACAGATCAAGACTGAGATTTTGATACCCTTTTAAGAAAAATTCTGAGATCCAAAAATAGAATTTCAGTTTGAGACTTTTTACGTTGATTATGCCCTAGGACACAATTAGAAATTCTAGCCAATGGTGACATTGACTTGAGGGTACAAATCAGAACGGTGTCATGACAGAATATGATTTATGGGTTTTGTTTGTCTCTACGTTTCCACTCTAGCTCCAGTCTTAGAATTTCCAAAAACTCAACACAGGATTTAGAAAATAGCATTCTTTAGATCTGCAATATTCCATGGTTAGTACATTTCTCCTATTCAATTCAATTAAATTTATCAATCTATCTAAATCTAAAAATTAACAAAATGGGTACTTAAGATCTTCCTCCTTTATTCTTATTTCCAAACGGTTGATTCATTTATGCATTGATCCTTCCTTTTGGGTTACTCAATTTGGATCTTTCATTTTCATACCTAAGGATAGAAGGGTAGCATCTTATTTACCCCCATAACATATTAAAATGTAAGGTCTTTTATGTTAAATAATCCACTTTCAAACCCCCTCTCATTTTAGATCTTACATTAATTATCAATTCCTATATGTCAATCACTTAATTTTTTGCCACTTGGTTAACATGGTTTCATGAGTTACTTTCCACTTCTAATGATGTGTGGGCAGAACTTTATGTTGATATTATGACCTTTTCTTATAACCAAAAAAGAACATTACATGATGGAATGGTTGATTATCTTTAATTTTACACTCAATTTAGATACCATAATACTTAAACCCTCCTTAGGGACCATTCTCACTAGCATTTCCATTTCCTTTAGGTGACAATTTTGATAACTTAATTATTTTACCTTGTTGTTATGGGGATACTTATTTATTTTTACATTTTAAAGACATTGGTATTGTTTTCAAGTCACTTGACACTTTGAATAAAAATGGTGAAACTTTGAGAGGGTACTTCCACTTCAAAATGGGGCCTTAAGGACTAATTATCATTTATTTCTGACTTAGTGTGATTCTTTAATGGCTTGTCTACCAATAGTAGCACCTCTTTTAATTTATCTTCTCCTCTTCTGTTGATACTAACTGAGAGGGGGGGTGAATCAGTGGCCTCAAATTTTTATCCTTTAATCACTAATCACCAATCAACAAACCTCAGATTATTAAGTCCCTACAAGATGCATGCCATGAAATACTTATAATATTTGACTATATGTTAGTTTACCTTGTCTGTCCTTATTCTCCTAGATAACCGATAAGCAGTAAAACTATTTACCGATACTCAGTAAATATGCAGAGTATACCAATCAATCCAGAAATGCATATGTGAAATGTAAAATAGTAAAGTAATAAACCATACACACATAACACCTAGATTTTATCATGGAAACCCTGTTAAGGGAAAACCACTGGGACCGGTACCCCAAATTTTCACTCTTCTAAAGTGAGCCCTATTAGGAGCCAACCCTATTAAAGGTTACAAACACACTATTAGGTGTGACCTTGTTAGAGGATTTTATACATAGAGGTTGTCACTTAGTATCTAGCATCTATTTTGCTACCATCCTTGAATCAGCCTCCTTCTTAGACTATCCATAGGCTTTAGGAAAATATTGCTACCATCCTTGAATCAACCTTCTTCTTAGGCTATCAATAGGATTTATGCAATTTCAATGCTACTTTCGTGAATCAACCTTTTTGGAAATCTGTTAGGATATACCTCAATTGTAGAGGACGGTTAAGTCATGCTGTATTAACAGACTTGATGCTTCAATGGTTAAAATGAAACATTATGACCTATTTCTAATGCAACTTGAATTGCAAAATTTTAGATCTATTTAAGTAAAATACCTCTCTGATCAATGTATCATTTCAATTCTTTGTGATCTACACTTTCTTCTCTACGATGTTGTGCTTCACTGTTCGTCGGTGTCTGTAGAATTCTTTAGCTCTCCTTTAGCTTGATTGATCAGGAATGTATCAAGTTATCCTTCATCAGTCTCTCTTCAACATCCTTTTTCTATTCACTCCCCTTCCATGTTTGTGATTTCTTCTGGAAATGAATTATGCTTGTCTCTTATATAGACATGATGTTCCTTAATTCTTGATTCCTGATTCTTGGCATGAAAAAAAATCCAGCCAATCTGATTTACGGCTTTAACTCCTGATTTACCTCATAGTAATCTTCTTGCCAACTGTACAAATCTTCTTTAAATCAATTACTTAACTCTGGTCGAATAAAATAAATAAAACAACCAGTTA
The DNA here is from genome assembly GCA_018584345.1 of Thuja plicata. Classification (NCBI taxonomy): domain Eukaryota; kingdom Viridiplantae; phylum Streptophyta; class Pinopsida; order Cupressales; family Cupressaceae; genus Thuja; species Thuja plicata. The sequence goes on from MU224158.1 coordinate 55,095, forward strand.
AGTCTATCATTAAGCTCTGCCACCTAGATATTTTGTCATTTTATGAACTCTCTATTATGTCAGTCAACTCTGTAGTTAGTCATCGGTGACAACTACTAGTTCCATCGGTGTAACTTCAGTCAGCTTCAGGATCTCCATCTGTCGGGCATTATTGGATTTTACTCATCGGGTATCACTTTTATTTTTCTTCGCCAGGCAACACTGTCATCTTCTCACCGGGCATCACTGTGACTTTTTCTTTGCCTTTACCGTTGGTGTTGTTTGTCACTTAGTGAATACTTGAATTTTATGCATTGTTGAAAGCATAATCTATGTTCTATCAATTCTCTGAAGTCTTTGGCATTATGTACATGACCGTACAGATGATATCAAGTTGACATCAATGACAATACAAACCATTAACTGATTTAATGTCTTGCATCATCTTCAACTTAACATTATCAAACATTCAATTAGTTACATGTCATCATCTTCAACACTAGGTGCACTTTATTAATCACTTTTCCCACTTTCATCTTGCTTAGATAGGATTTTGTGTTTCTTTAAAACTTGTCTTTACATTTTATCTTGTGCGAACATTATGTTGCCTTTTTCTTAGCCATTTGGAAATCTTGATTTTAGATCTAAGTCTTTAGAATGATAGTTTTCTTCTTTCTATTTTAGTGCTACCATAAATCAAGGACTTCTCCATCTTCATTCCCTTTTCAATACTTTTAGCACCTTTGAAACATAATGGCGCCTGTAGGGTCTAATATATCTGATCTTCCCTCCTTTAATATCCCTCAAACAATCATTTTCATATGGGATTCATACTGTTCATCCATTATCTTAAACATTTTCATTTACTCATTATTTCATATTCCTTGTTGACTATTGACTTATCATGATTTTGGTATGCTCTTCCTCTCTTTCACTATTCTTGTTTTTTGCTAGTACAAATACCTAGTCTTTTCAAGATAATATCCTCTCTAGTATTTTCAATGATGTTTTTTTTGGTGCGAAAGTACCAAGTTTCCCTTGAAGAAACTATGGAAAATTTTGGGGTTATTTTAATGATTTGATGTAATAAGGCCATTATAAGGCCATTTTGGAGGTCTTTTGATGATTTGATGTAATAAGCCATGATAAGGCCATTTTGGGGGTCTTTTGATGATTTGATGTAATAAGGCCATGATAAGGTCGACCTTGGTCAAAGAACCAAAAATGGCCTAAAATGTGTGAAATTAATGTAATTAATGATTTGAAGCCATTTTTGGAATGTAGGCATTGCACTAGGTGAGTTTGAAGTTGTCTTGTTGGAGGAAGCAAGAAATTACAAAAAAATGCAAAAGTAGCAACTTTTGCAACTTTTAGTGCAATTAGTGCACCTTTGTCAACAAATTGCTAACTAATCACAAAAGTGGTTAGAATAGTTGGGGAATGATGTGAATAGCAGATATATGCCTCTTTGTTATCGATACCACTGTTGTTGGTGGTTTTGGAAGTTGAAATCAATAAAGTTTTCTTTGTTTTCCTTTTTTTTACACATTTTTGTTGTAAAAGTTATTTGGTACGGATCCTTATAGTGTCATGATGGTCTAAAACATACATTTTTGGAAATTTCAGAGAGTTATATTTTTTATTCAACTGGTTTGGGCCCTTTTCATTGAGTTTTGAAAAAGTTTGAGGCATTTTACTACAAGTGTGTCTAAAACCCTCTTCAAGTAGGGTCTTTGCACAAAATCTTCCATGTCTCTTTAATTTACCATGGAAAAAATGCACAAATGGGAAAATAGATAATTTAAGTTCTCTTCTGTGAGATCAAATTGGTTGAGATTTGAAATATACAATGTGGAATAAATAATTTGATGCCCTAGGAATGATTTGAGGGCAAAATCACTATTTTTCTTTGACTGTGAGTGCAATTTGTAATGTTGGGATGAAATATGAGGAGTTTTGGTGTAAATAATGGTGGAAAGTCTTTTTTGGAGATGAATTTAAATTGATGGTGGTATTGGTTATATAGGAGAGTGAATATCTGAAAGAGATTCTTTGTAAAAGAGGTATAATTGGTGTTTTTAGTGAACAACTCCTTCATACTCTTTAGAAACTACCTGGTTTAAACCAGTGACAGTGCAAATAAGAATATTTACAGAAAACCAAACAAAGAAATTCAAACTACCAAACCAATAGCACACAAATCAATAAAAACATCTAAGCTAATCCATGCATGCACTATAGTGTTGAATTCAATCAATTTTGAGTCTACTATTACTCAATAAATAAATACATGCACACAAAACAAAACTTCCTTGTATTCTTCCAAAATCAGAATCTGTAGAATGTGTGTCTAACGTTGGGGTTAGATCATAAAATTTCTTAAATAGGAAAATCATGTCTTTGGTTTCCTCTTAGGGTACTTCTCTTCCATTTCTCCAAACTTGGACAAAGTTGTCTGAGCAAATTTTAAAAGTTGCAAAAGTTGTTGAGCAAATTTTTTGCATCTTTTTGCACTTTTTCACAATTGAAGGCTTTAATATACATAAAACAACTCCCATAACTCATCCCAATTGATTTATATTCTTCAACATGCAAGATTGTATATTTTTGCACTTTTCCCTCTATGAAGAATCTAACCATTACATTTCAAGAGTGTAAACACTCAAACTTACTTAATTGACTCCCTAAACTCTCTTCAAAATTTGTTCATGTAGGACCTTGACATAACATTAAATCAATTATTCTTCTCTTATAATTAACCATTAGCCTTATATCCCAAATATTCCACCCTATGCACTCAACTCCTATTACATCACTCATGCTTTTATACATTAGGCTTATGACATTGAACTATATCCAATTACATCTAAGATAGGAATTGCCTTCAAGCCATATTAAAATTCACATATTGATCTTTTAGATCATTTAGTCTTCATGACCTAACCAAGTGACCCCTTTTCATGTCTTTTTCAGGGTGCCTTGCACCACATTTTTTTAACTCGAAAGATGATAGAGAAGATGCATAAGAAATTTTAATTAATTATTTCTTAATTTTTTAAATACAGTGTGTATATGTGTGTATAAATACATACATACATGTGTATATATTCATACATGTGTATATAAACATATATGTGTATTTATACACTCATACACACATCTTTGTATATATATACACATTATACACATATGCACAACTCTAAATTTATTTTGTCTGGTTTAATTCTATGTGACACTTCTTAATACAAATTCAAGAGAAATTTGACACTAATAAGTGGTATAAATGGAACTCATGCATATTTAGCGAAATATTTTCTCTCTCTTTCAATAGAAGTACTACAAGTTTCAATCCTCACAAGTTCTTAGATAGGGAGATCAAATACTCCTATTTTGGGAGATCCAATATTTCTTTTTTATTCACACTAATGGTTAAAGCATTAGGAAAATTCATTTTAGTCAAGGGGAGAATAACTAGAAATGAATAAAAATAATATGCAATGTAAAATCTATTATCCATTGCAAAATTTGTATAATATGAAATTTTTTTATCATTCGGTTTCGTATGACATTTTTACTTCTTTTATACTAAGTTGCTAGTTCAGGTTTGGATTTGGGATTTGAGTTTGCTAGTGTGAAAACTTTTAACCCAGGTTTGGCAAATCTAGGTATGACTGGATAGTGTGTGTGTGTGTGTGTGTGTGTGTGTGTGTGTGTGTGTGTGTGTGTGTGTGTGTGTGTGTGTGCTGACTTGGCTGCATCTGTTGTGCAATGTGAGGTTTACCATAGTCATTTATTTAGGTTGTTGGAGTGGCATTATGGTTGCTTCTTATTTAAATGACCCAAGTGATAAATTTTATGCTTTCAATGAAACTTATTGATTGGATTCACCCTTTTTTAGTGATTTGACATATATGATATACCATTTAATTATCAATTACCTTTATTGATATAAACTATGTTTTCAATTCTGTATATATTATTTTATAAATTAGCAGTTATCTTTTGTGATATCCCCAATATTCTAAAATCGGGTATAATTTTTAATTAAGTTTGACAAGGAGTTGATAAACCTTGTATCCTGTAGATAATTTGCATTTCTGTAAGAAAGAAATAAATTTGTGATTATTGAGGAGATAGACAATCACCACACCATCCAACCACCATGTAGACAAAATGTTCATGATGTCATTTATGAGTGACCTCCATGATCACTTATAAATCTCACCATAACATGTTGGCTATATAAGGGGTTGATGAATTTATTTATTGAAGTCACCCATAATCTTGTAATCACCTTCATATTATGCATTTCATTCATGTAGTGACCAAGCTGCATTCTCATACTTTGCATTCATAAATCTATTACTCTGCATTCACACATCCATAATAGATCATACCATATCTGCATTTTGTGATGCACATATACACAACAGTTATAAAATAATATTCAAATGTTTTTTGGAAAAATTGCAAGTAGAGCATCGAATTGTTGTTGAAAATCTTCCAAAACTCAAAGAACCCAATCGACACACTCTCATACCATGTTATTATAAAATTAATATACACAATAGAGATGAAATACTCTATTTATAAAATATTACAAGAGGATGTTTCTAAACGAAACACTGATTAACAAGAAATAAAAAAATGAAACTTCCTAAATCAACTTAGATGACCATGATAGAAACATAAAAAATATTTTAATATAAGACCATGCTATCACTTCTCATGGGCTGTTCTCGGAAAACGTAGCACAACAAGTTAAATGGTATTTTTCTCCGTCATGGGGCTTAGTGAAAGATAAGTGTCCATTTTTTGGACCCATGAACTTGCCATGATTTTTCCCAACCCATGAAAGCTAGGAAGGGTTATCTTACTCACCTTTTCCTTTAGTTCCTTATTGGGTTGTCCCTTTCATTTCTTATTAGGGGAAAATTTCATTTTTGCATTACAATTTTCCCTTAAAGAGGCATTTCTCCTTTAAAATTCAGAATCAAGTTTGGAGTATGAATTTACAATTTCATCAAAATTATCCATGGCTGAAATATTTTCTTCTTCTTCCATGTGTTCCTCCCTAGGTAGAAAGGGGGGTCTTTTTGGCCTAGGGTTGGAGACCCTTGAGGATATATTATTATTATTTTTAGAGTGGTTGGAGTTAGTATCCCTTCCATGAGAATCATTGCTATTTATATTTCTAATTAGGAGTTGATTGGTTCTTTTATTCCTCTTGTTCTGTTCCATGAGAGCTTGAGTGGTTTAAGTAGTTTTTTCTATGATGGCCCTCAACTCATTTCTCATTTGTTTTCTCATGATGGATGTAAGCTTCCTTTCTTTTTCCAAATCCCTCGTATCCCTTTAGTTTTCATCAACTATCTTTCAGAGGGTGGAAAGAAAGATGCTATGATACTAATTGTGATTTCCCTTTACTTATTTGCACTAGAATTTTCCCTACAATTACAAAAAAATGGGGTTACGGTTACATGTTACCCAATAAATATTTCATTACTAATATGATCTTGAATTTGGATCCTTCAATCACAACATGAGAGAAACATATGTGATATAAATGTATATTTATAACTAATCATTAGGGTTAGTCAAACCATATTATATACTTACATTACAAACATATTTGCGCAAGAGACATGATGGGTCCACCCAAAGTCATTTATAAACCAAGACTAAGAGTGGATGTCTACTAGAACCCTCTTTCTTTGTGGTTTGTATTTTTTTTGCCGATCATATCTTGTGTCCCTATAGATAGTTCCCATCTCATGGAGTTGGGTCGAGGTTGTAATGGGTTACTTGACTTTGTAAGCGCCCTCTTTGTCATTGTCTACAATGGTCCTACTAGGATGGCCTTCTTACGAGCCCCTCCCCACCCTTATATTATACCTTAGGATCTCTACAAGGTGGGTTTCAGATTGTCAAACACTTCATTTCTAAACCAAGCCTAAGAGTGGATGTCTACCACAACCCTCTTGCTTGGCGGCTTGTATTATTTTCACCAAGCATGTCTTGTCTCCCTATAGATAGCTCCCATCCTCAAGAGTTGGTCAAGGTTGTAAGGGGTTACTTGAATTTGTAAGAAACCTCTTTTTCCTAGGCTACAATGATCATACTAGGATGGCCTTCTTATGAGCCCCTTTCCACCCTTATATTACACCTCAAGCTCTCTGTAAGGTGGGTTTCTAAATGTTAAACACTTCACATAATTGTCATCATAATAAATTTATTCATCTACAATTATATGTGATAATAAACACAATTTTAAGCATTATGTGTGTGTGTGTGTGTGTGTGTGTGTGTGTGTGTGTGTGTGTTTATCTAATGGTCATGAGAATTGACGTTAGTCATTTCTGAAGAAGTGGAAGCCCACATAAAATGACTTTTTGAATTAATGAAATGGTCACCAAGAGTGGAGAAGGTTAAATATTAGTTATATAACCTATGATTGAGAGAGAAAACTATTTTCAATGTTTATTACATTTGGATGATGAGTATAACTGGTGAAGGAGCACCTATGGGTCAATGACGATATGTTGATATCTTGTCATGTTTTTGTGTTGATTTGTGTTTTTTTGTTATGAAAGGATGTAATAAGGTCAAAAATACCATTTCTAGTATTTTCAAATCATTTTCAATCATTTTGTAAGGCTATGAAAGCCATTTAGTTCATAGTGACCCGTGAGATCCTGAATTGGTCAACCTTGGTCAAAGTTTGAAAAAGTGTCCAAAATAGGCAGAAATGATGTAATTGGACTAATTGTTTTCCTTTTTGATATGTTCAGGGGTCATCCATCAATTTTTAGGGTCATATTATCAAGTTGGATGGAAAATTTGTCAAATTGCGAAATGACAACTTTGCAAAAAATGTTGTAAAAGGAAGTTGGGAGGTTTTTGAGTAGTTTGTATTGGTTGTAACTGATCCATAAAGTCTATGAATGTTTATAAAACATGATTCTATAAGTCAGAAGGAGAGACATGTGTATTGGAGGAAGGAGATCAATAAAATTTAATGTTTTTACATATTTTACTGTGATTTCTAGGCGTTGCAATATGATCCTTTACATTTTTCTCAAAGAAAAATTATTTGTTTCCATTGACAACTTATTGGCCACAAAATTGGAATGAGTTACCTTTAATTTTATTTTAGTTTCAGTTGATTCCGTTGTTTTTTAAGCAAGTTATGAATATTTTAGTAAAAATTGTGAAAACCCTGATCTAGGGTAAACAATCAGTGAAAGCAATGTCTATCTCTTATTGTAATCGTAGAAATTACATGGCACTTGGTTGGATGAAATTTATAGAAATTCATATTGATATTAAAAAGTTGCAGGTATCAAAGAAGAGGTTTTTTCAATAAATGATGATGCCCTACTATTGATTTATGTATGACAGTTTATCATAACAGTGAACAAGATATTGAAAATAGGTTCTTGTTTTGTGATGGATTTTTCTCATGCAAGGATATGTTGAGAATTTTGAAAGATATTTTTGGATTCCCTTTGATCCAAGGGTTAATTGAGTTATAATGCTTGTGCTCTTTTACTTATCACTACATTGTTAAACAATAATCTGTATTAAAACAACATTTATATGTTTTGGTAAATTTTTAAATAGATAGTCTTCAATATCTTTACAAATCTAATTTATGGAGAAGTAATTGACGTCTTATTATAAATGTGTTAAAATACCTAGTGACTCTTGATGACTATTTTTATGGTGAACAAGGTAGGTCCATTGAGGGGGCCATTTAGTCCTTTTTTTTGAAGGGTAGTTAGTTGTTTTTGAGTGCTATTAATAAAACATCATATGCCAATCTTCTTATAGGATTGAGGAAACCCTAAAAGAGTGTTTAGAAAACCTATTAGTGTGGAGAGATTCCCTATGTTTAGGGAGGGATGACCAGTCTAGTTGATGATGACGCTAGTAGTAATCTAAGCTCTATTTTGTCTAAGATAGGATAGTTAGAGTTCTCTGACTTCTGGAAGATTGTGATGGGTCTACTAATGAATTTTTTGTATGTTCTAACATGTTCCAAAGCTATTTGTGAACAATAGGGGTCTTATTTTTCACTTAGAAGAAATGAAACAAGATGGTGGCTTGTGAAGGGGACTATGGAGTTATGGAGTATAGCCTGTAGTATAGTCCTAGTAGTACAGTCCAAATTGTCCAGACTGTACAGTCCTAGTAGTATAGTAGCGAGGCTTATTAAATCCTTTCTCAGAATATTCCCAAACAACTCTTAAAACACATTAAATATTCTAATACCCTTTTCCAAGGTTGATAACATACCTCAAGATCAGACCCAAGTGTTTTGGACCATCTAGCTCAAATCTACCACTGTCATAGAACTAAGAGGGCTAATTCAATCCATTTTACAAAGAAATACTAATGTCTCTTCACACAAAACCTTGAAACTTTCAAAAGTGTCATCAAAATACCCCAAACCATGGATTCAATAATCAATTTGGTTCTAAGACCTCTGTATATGCAAAATCCCTAATTTTCTCTTCAAAACCCCTAAAATCTAGGGCTTGGTCAATCTCTTACCTCCAATCATTGAAACCAAAAATTAGTGGATGATTCACCTTCCTAAGAACATACAAACATGGATTATACCATAAAATAAACCCCTCCAATGGCTAAATTCTCTGCTGCAATAACTATGCGTAATGCATGTAACCCTCCAACACTGTCAAACACAACTTTCCAACCTCATTCACTTGCAAACGCCTTCTTTTTTCTGCATTATTCATGTTAGAAAGTACAATAAAAATTTGGATCCATCCCCAAGTTATAGTATGTACAAAAAGTGGATGGATCTTACAAATTCATAGTGAAAGGCAAAATCAAACTATGAACTTCTACAAGACAATCAGTATAAAATTGTAAAACAGAGTTGTACATATGCACACACGTGTATATAGACATATATGCACACATGTATAGGTATATATGCACACACTTGTATATACACACATGTATATATACACATATATACACATGTTTGGTCTTTTTGAGTTGTTTAACTTGCTTGGATGATTCCACTGACTTATTGAGGGACATTGAAGATGTTTTCAATGGTGTTTAGTGGGTGGATTTTATTATTGCATAAATTAAGATAACATAATTCAATTCAAGTATATTAAACATATGTCATTTTATGCATAAACTAGTTGAATTTACTTTTGACCTCTTCTCATAAAAATAATAATAATAGTTTGTGTTTTACATGATTGCATTCCCCAAATCATTACTGGAAAAAATTTCAACATATCTAAATGGAATACACCAAGAAGTAGCAAATGATAAATTCTCAGTTGTTGTAATGGCAAAGCATCAGAATTCTCCATTTCTATAACTTGATTTTATATAGTCTTAATGATTTTTCTATAGTCCTAATTATTTTTCTTATTTGTTGTCTTTTGTCCCTTTTTTATTTCCTATGTCTGTGCTTGGTGATAGGATATTAAACATTGTTGACAAAGAGTATTTATTTTTTTGATTATTCGATTGATCCTCTCACCTTTCCTTACTTTGTAAATTTCATTGTCCGAATCATGTTTTTCAGTGTTCTTTATTAGGTTTCATGTTTTTGATATTGGGGTTCCACATTCTTTGTTGTTCTTGATAAATTAGGCCTTGAATTTGACTTTCCCCATGTCTGATTTTGTGCCAAATATGGAGTTCACCTTATACTGATGGTATATTTCATTCACTCTATGTGGAATACTATTTTTTTCAATGTTTTATTTCAGCTTTATATTTCATTCATTTTTCGTATACACAGAGAAATGGACAGTTCTGAGGCTACACATTTGCTGCTATTTCGAGACTACACATGCTGATAAAAAAATGAGATATCTGATTTAGGTTTAATATCCATGATAGTAAATGGTCAATATTTTTGATGGTACTCCTTGGTGTATTCCATTTAAAAATAAATAGGTTTCTATGGCTATGATAAATGTCAATATGTGTTGAAAAAGTTAGAGTTGACAAAATGGTTGTTCAGTGACTATATCTGCCATTAGAGCCACTTCATATGCACAGGTCATGAACATGTAGATTTGTTGAAGCACTATTGGGAGCTCACCCTGCAACACATGTACTATTGTGAAAATCATCACAAGTCCATTTTCTGCCAGGTCTAGCTCCCAGTATTTCTTAATGTCAAATCTGCATGTTTTTCACCTATGCATATACCTTCTCTGATCAACTCTTACATTGACTATAACATTTTCAAGACCTTAAAAACCCCAAAATACCAACTTATTTCATAAGACTACCCATGATCCCATATACAATGATAATGAAAATGACATACTATACAACATTACACTCCTCCCACCACAGAAGGTATATGCACAGGTGATGAACATGTAGATTTTTGCAAGCACTATTGGGAGCTTACCCTACAACAAACATACTATTGTGAAAATCATCACAATTCCATTTTTTGCAGGGTCAAGTTCCCAGTAATGCTTGGTCAAATTTTCATGTTTGTCACCTATGCATATACCTTCTCTAATCAACTCTTATATGCATAGGTGAAGGTTGTATATGCACATGTTTTACATGATTGTGTTTTACATAACACAATAATAATATTAGTTTGTGTCTTACATGATTGCATTCCCCAAATCATTACTAGAAAAATATTGAACATATATAAATGGAATAATTTGTGCCTGATATACTTAAATGGAATATAGCCAGAAGTACCAAGTGATGAATGCTCAATTGTTGTAATGGAAAAGCATCACAACCATCCATTTCTAGAACTTGATTTTCTATAGTCTTACTAATTTTTCTATAGTCCTAATGATTTTGAACATTGTTGACAAAGCATGTTTCATGTTTTTGATTGTGGGGTTCTTTATTGTTTGTTGTTCTTGATAAATTAGGCCTTGAATTTGAATTTTCCCATGTCCGAGTTTGTGCCAATTGTGGATTTCACCTTATTTTGACTGCATATTTCATTCACTCTATGTGGAATACTATTTTGTTCAATTTTTTTATATTTCAGCTTGATATTTCATTCACTTTTCATATACACAGAAAAATGGACAGTTATGGGACTACACATTTGTTAATATTGTGAGACAACACATGCTAATAAAAAAATGAGCTATTTGATTTAGGTTTACTGCTCATGATTGTAAACGGTCAATATTTTTGATGGTACTCTTTGGTGTATTCCATTTAAAAATAATTAGGTTTCTAGGGCTATGATAAATGTCTCTTTGTGTTGAGAAAATTAGAGTTGACAAAATGGTTGTTCAGTGTCTGTATCTAGAGATTCCAAACAAGTCATCCTTCTTCCACCGAAATTCTAGTCAATGTACAAATAACGAGTAATTCCATTCAAGAAAGACTATGTCTGGAAATATCAACCTAAAACAAAATAAGGAGACAATTTATATATCACGGTCAAACTTTAAAAGAAAAGGTGATGGAAAATTTTATTGTCTCTTCAATATTTGCAAGGGATTACAGACTCGAAGATATCTAATAAAAAAAATTGAGGAACATTATAGGCAGCATGGTCACATTGAAGGGGGAAATGAATTTCGTCCATTTGGTATGTATTTCAATATATTATTTTAGCAATTTATATACATAATAAATAAATTTATAATGACATCATGGTCATGGTTAATTTAAGGTCATCATTTTTATATAGGTCAACCACCCGGGGTTTCATGTTATGGACCATGAAAATCAGGAGAATATGAATTTCTAAATCAGGGAACATGGAGGTGTGAATATTGAAGTAGAAGGTAATGATCCCATGGAAGATCATGATGATCAAGATGATGAGACAGGCACAACTGATAATGATGAAGATGATCTTGATGTACCTATACTTGAGAAGGCATACAAGCCCCTCTACAAAGGCTCCCAAACAACTCTTCTTGCCACTGTATTGTTGTCGGTGAACTTGAAGGCTATGAATGGTTTATCCAACATAGCAATCACACGTATGTTAAGGTATGTCATATATGTCATCTTTTTTCGTCTTTCATAGTCGTAATTTCCTTATAGTTAAAAAAGGGTGAATCATGTACCAATTCATATTCTTTATATTAACCAATTATTTTTTTGGTCGTAGGTTGATAGGTGAGTGTTTGTTACCACCATCAAACATTCTACCTCGCTCTTATCGAGAATTATCTACCATTATGAAATATATTGGAATGGAGTATCAAATAATACATGCATGTATGAATGATCATATTATATATCATAAACAACATGAATTTGCAACAAAATGTCTTTATTGTTATATTAGTAGATATTGATCAGATCATATTACAACAAAGGTGCCTTGCAAGGTTCTTTGATATATACCCATTATTCCACATCTGCAATCATTATTCAGGTGCACTAGCTTGGCACAAATTATTGATTACCATAGACACAATAGAGGTCAAGATGAAATTATGTGAATGCGTGTGGATGGTTTGTAATTTAAGGAAATAGAGGAAAGTTGGTCACACTTTCAAGAAGAACCTCATAATCTCAGGCTTTCATTGGCATCGAACTATGTCAATCCATTTGGAGAGATGGGATCTGTTAACTCAATGTGACCTATTTTTGTTATCAACAATAAAATTCATCCTTGGATATCCATATAGAGGGAGAACATAGTTTTTTTTATTATGGTAAAAATAGGTTTTGAAGGGGCCCCAAAACCCTATTACAAAAGAGAAGAGAGATAAGCATGAAGGCCCAAAGAACAACTAGCTACCTCAAAGAAGGGAGCAGACTAAAAAGGGACAAATCCCAAATTTTTCAATAAGCAACTACACAAAAAAAAGAAAAAAAATGCTGGAAGAAAAATAGAGAAGAAAAGGCCTCCAGCACCAAGATTAAGACATAGTCTTCAAGAAGCCCTTGAAGTCCTCCAGGTGGGCCTTCATGATCTTAACATTATCTTTTAGCCTCTGAATGTCCTGATCATCAAACTTATGCTTCTTTTTAGTATTGGACCTAGTTCTAGTGCCAAGTCCCATCTACTGACTAGGTTCGGTCAGGTCAATTGTGTCACTCAAGGGGGCATCTTTGTTTCCTTCCAGCATTTTACTGAGTGTGTTCAAGTTCTCTAGAGTAGACTTCAATCCTGTATTAACCAGGCCAAGCAAATGTTTTAGCATTTCCTCATTCTTGCTTGTTTTGTCATGGATGGGGATCATGGCTATCTCAACTGCTTTTTTCAATTTTATCATCCAGATCAGAACCGTAATCAAGCACACTTGCATTAGCATTGTGAGAATACTCCTTCCTGATATTATCAATCATTTCCTCGATAATAGAATTCTTATTTTCCAGTTTAATACATCTGTTCTTTAGATCAACCAAATTATTCTGCACCCATTTGTCTAGATTATAACTGTAGATGGATTTTTTTTAGCAATCTCAAGGGGGTTCATGATGATTGATCTTTTGACCTATGAATCCATCTTTCTGATGTCATCTTGAAGAGGTTGAGATCTATTACAATTAAGGGTTCTCTCACTTTCATCCTTCTTGTTCTCCTTCCCGGAGCTGGGGGAGTCTTGGGAGTCCAGATTTTCCTCTCCCAGAACCCTAAATCTATTATTCCCTGAGAATTCAGCATTACTATCATTAATATTTGTTTCAGCCTCTTTGACTTTGTTTTTGTCAGCCTAAACCTCAATCTCAGAAGTATCTTTACCTTCAATATTGTTAATCTCCAGAGTAGGGTTAAACTTCTCCCCGCTATTCTGATTATCCTAGCCATCCTCGAGACTATCCTTGGCATTAGTGATATCAGGTTCCTCTGATTCCTTCTCCTCAGGGGTCTAGGTAGAGGGATTAGGCACAACATTATGACCCACCTAGGTATTCTTATCAACCTTGGTCTCATTGTCCAGGGGATTCAGCTTCACACCTTCAAGCTCTGAGAGGATAGGGCTAGCAGAGGGCTCCAAGTTCATTTTAATAGAGACAGAGGCATTGACATCATGAGGGTCCTTGACATTCTTTAGCCCATCCAAAGTCTTAGAGGAGGCCGGCTCAGAGAGGGAGATAGCTTTCTTGGGTTTTGGATTCCTGGGCAGAGAGCCGATATTCTTCCTTTTTTTGACCTGGGTAGGGATAGGATCAGGAATGTGGTCTCTTGCATAATCAGCAATAAGGCGAATGAGCCTAACATGGAGAATGGGGAAGTTCTTCACTCTATAATCAGTGATGCTTTGGTTGAGTGAAAAGATGAGAAAGTAGTGAAAATAAATTCTTATATCATGTCTGAAGTGATTGACTAGGGAAAAATGATAATTATAGACCCTAGAAAATCTCCCCTCTAGAGTGAAATATTCCATAATAACCTTGATAACAGAACCCTAAATTTTATCAATGTTATCCATATCAACATAGTCTTTCTTACATTTAACCAGAAGATCCCTCTCCTCATCAGTGACATGAAATTTCTTGTAAGCTCTGGTTCCGACCTTGATTTCTTTCAAATACTTCAGACCATCCAAAGGGAGACCAATTATTTCTGAGAGGAGCTCAAGGCTGAGGCTAAAATACTTTCCATCCAGATTCACCATGCCCTTATCCCAACCATTAGCAATGTCTTTGGAGACATCATTATCAAAACCATGGAATCTCTGAAGAAACTGATGAACATGGCCTTTCTTCAAAATTCTCCAGACTTCCTTATCCTACTTCCACTTGCATTCCACAGGATCTTCTCTTCTGATATCACCACCCATGGTTGAATAATCTCCCTGCTCTTTTTTCATATGCTTCTTATGCTTAGACGAGGAAATGATATGAATTTGATGATTCTTTAGCATAAAAAGGCTGTTTAGATGGTTCACAGTCCTATTCACATGCACAAACTGGCAACAGTTACTAATGATTATGGTGACACACATCCAATTTTGGGCTTTCATAATGGGAAAATAATTTTGCATCTTGGAGATGTACTTAGGATTATTTTGAATGACATTCGAGATCACGCCAATCTGAGAAGAATTAAATAATATCATTAATGCTCCTATTAATGCCTCCTTCCTTGTGCCTGATTTTATCATAATTAATATATGAGGTGACAACATCATTACAAATAGTGTTACCGGTCCATTTTTGAATCCCCTCGCTTTTGGTTCCAATATTGGCAAGACAATCATCAACCTGAGTGGTCTCCCGATAATTGTGAGATATATGGAACACCTCAAAGGATTGGAATATGGTTTTGATTTTGGAAAAAATGTGATTGATAGTCCAGGAGGGGGTATTGATATCTTTCATATTATTTATAATATTAAGAATCACCTTTAAGCCAGACTCTTTTGAACCCCATTTCTTCCACCAGCAGGATAGTGTTGAGGGCAGCCAAGGCCTCTGCCCTATGATTAGTTTGAATTCCCAAAAGGACCGAAATGACACCTAAATAGTTTCCATTACTATCTTTGATGATTTCACCACCCCTAGAAATACTTGGGTTGCCTTTGGAAGCCCCATCAAAATTAGCTTTTACCCAACCAATAGGAGGAGCAATCGAAACAGAGGAATCTCTAGGGGTGCAAGATTGAGAGTTGTGAAGAGGAAAACCCCAAGTAGACCAATCCACATCAGGGAGGAGATTCTTGAGCTTGCTCTTGCTATTTATGATAGCATTGCTGAAGTTTTCCTTAATAGCTCTGGACATTATGTTGAAGATAATTTCAGGTTTGGCATGTTTCTCTCTGAAAATTCTATTATTTCTTTCCTTCTAGATCACCAGCAGAGATGAAGCGGGATAAGATTCCAAAAGTTTCTTGCAAGATTATTATCAAAAGGACATCTCCACTGAGTGACAAAATCCTACCAAGAGTTAGGAAAGAACCAAAACAAATTACAATTTTGAAAAACCAAGGACTAGACTCTCCGAGTAAAACTACAATGGATCATAAGATGATCATAGGATTCAGCTTGTTCATTGCAAAGAAAGCATCTATTAACATGATAGAAACCTCTTTTAACTAAATTATCAATGGTAAGGGGCTTATTCTGGATAAGAATCCAAAAGAAAAAGTTAATCTTTGGAGTGAGGAGTTTATACCAGATAGTAGCACACTGAGGCTTAACTTCCTTGGAGAAGAAGAAAGAGCAGGTAGAGGCCACCAAGAATTCAACATTAGCAGAGAGGTTCCACACAATTTTTTCAGGATGATTAACTTCACTGAACTAGGACTGCAACTCAATCATAAGAGGAGACAGACTTCTATCAAGGCTAGAAAGATCCTTCCAAGAGTTATCAAGCCAGTAATCAGAAACTTTACAACCAATAGTGTTTTTAGCTTGCATAATAATATCCTTCCATTCTTTTCTTTCAGAAAGGGGGCAGTCATGGATCCAAGGATCATCCCAAAAGTCAATATTGGTCCCATCACCCAATTTCCACCTTATTCCTTCTCTCAAAAAGTCAATGGAGGAGCATAGACTATTCCAGATGTAAGAGACATTCACCCTAGCATCATTGTTTAAGAGGTCCTTCAAACAATTGGAATTAAAGAGGTATTTTATTTTAATTATACCATTCCATTGTTTAGTATCCCCAAAGATTCTCCAGACCTGCTTTGCCAAAAGGGCCTTATTGACAAGCTTGATAGGTCTTAACCCCAAGCCCCCTTCACTCTTAGGCTTGCAAACTTTTTCCCAGGAAATCAGACTAAGTATTTTTTTATCTTCAACACCAGTCCATAAAAAACATTTTTGGATAGTTTCAATCACCATCGTGAACTTATGGGGAATCTTGAAAAGACTCAAAGCATACACAGGAAGATTTTGTAGAGTTGACTTCAAAAGTTGAAGCTTGCCAGAGCTACTGAGGAGGGAACCTTTCCAGCCTTCTAGCTTCCTATTGCATCTGTCAATAATTTGATTCCAGAAACTGTCAGGGGGTTTAGAGAAAAGGGGGAGACCCAGATAGGAAGAGGGAAGTGCACCAATGCTGCAACCAAGAATTTTGGAAATCTTAGACTGCCTCTCAAGGGGGGTATTGATAAAAAAAGATGAAGCTCTTATTCCAATTGATGAGTTGACCCGTAGTTGAGGTATAGATAGATAGGGATTTTTTAAGATTCCTAGCTTCTTTAACAGTAGCTTCACCCATAAAAAGGGTTTCATCAACAAATTGTTCATGGGAACAGGAGGACCTGACCGAGGAAGGTTGGAGGCCCCAGATGGTTCCAACATTGACAATTTTAGATATGTATCTTCCCAGCCCTTCAACCAAAATAGAAAATAGTATAGGAGATATAGGGTCCCCCTACCTAAGGCCCCTTGAAGGTTTGAAAAAGTTGGAGGAACCTGTTGGTTGTATTCTAGGTTTTGGTTTCTTTCCCTCAGCTTTGTGGTTTTCCCTCTCCAAGTTTTCATGTTTTCAAGTCTAAACCTGTGAGAATATTCAAAAGGCTTGAAACCCTAGCTCTTATTCAGTGCTCAAATTTGAAGAAAAACCCTAAGGTGTTGTTCGCTTATGTTTCTCAGTTACCTTTTTTGCCTCACTTATGTCATGTGTTGTATTCTAATCGCTTAGTCGCACAAATTAAATGGCATATTCCTTTCTTCTCTTAGACTTTGTGATTAGCCTTTGTCATGTAGTCTTGTGCAACATAAGAATATTCCTTTTTCATTACCAGAATTTGCGATTTGCTTTGTGTCGCATAATTGCAGAATCGTCAAACAGGGCTAGCAATATGTCAAGGGGCCCACAGATAAGTCGGGAGGTCGTAAGAAATTTTTGACAGTCAAGGGTTTATTATGAGACATTGTGATTTCCGTGTGTCGCGTGATCGCTAAATAAGTCTAAGTTGATGTGTGATATAAAGGCTTTAGTCGCGCAGTCTCCATAAAGATGCCAGTTAAGTTAAAACCTCCGAGACTATGCGACTAACCTTTAGCAGTTTCGGATAGAGCACAGTCGGGTTGTCGCCAGATAACTCAGCTTTCAATCAAGATAAGACATGTGTCAGGAGGTAAATGGACTTTGAATAATGATTTCTTAAAGGTAAAAGTTTATTCTACGACTACGAGACTAACTAGGAGTTTCTGTTGGTTGCAAGGTCTTGGAATATTTTTAGGGTATAAGAAGTTACTTGGAAATTAAGCAATAGCCGTCAGATAAAGTCATTAAAAGATCCTACGATAGTCTCCAAGTCTAAGAATAAAATATCCTAAGGAGAAAATTCCTCGCGACCTAGCGGCTAAGGGTATGTAATGAGGTTGTCATTTAAATTAAAGGGCAGGATGCCTTGTCGCGATGTCTCAGGAATTTTGGCACTCAGTATTTGCATTTCGCGATTGGGCGACTAAGGTCAGTCGCATAGTCTAGCAAAGGAAAGATGGCATTTGGAAACTAAGAGATAACTGTAAAAGATAACAGTGACAGTTTGTCGCGTATTCTCATAAAATAACATGGGTTAGTGATAATCATTGGCAACTTTGATTTCCTCATTGTTGCGTGATCGCCAAATGGTGACTGTGATTAGCAAAAGTAAAGGAAGTTGTGTAGTCACCATGTCTCCAGAGAAATCACAGGTTAATTATTGGGGTCAGTGACAGAGAAAATAAATGCAGTCACATCGTCACTTGATACCAAATTTTGTGAAAAGGCGGCAGTATCAAATATGTCAGTATGAATCACTCATCGGCCAATCAGATTTTTAAATTTTGATTACTGCGCAGAAAAGGGTAGCTAAGATGTATGACAGTGGGCCAATCCCAGGATGACATGTAAGCTCATTTGAATTTTATAAGGTTTTTCTGAGGATTTAATTTTATAAATTTGATTTTCCTGTCACACTCAAGAAACTATGGCTAGGTTTTCAATTATGTTCGCAGTATGTGGAATTAAAGATAGAATTGATGTTCTAAAAATCATGAGCTATGTACTTTGAATGGTTACTATAAGGAGTTGATGGCTTATTCATTTGCAGTCACCTTGCTTTCAAAATTCCAAAACTTGAAGAGCTGAGTTGTCTGACAGAGTAAAAATTTAGAGAATTGCAGGGTTTTTTGTGGTTTAAAAGTTCATTATTTCCATATAATTGTGCACAAGGGAGTCTGTGAATCTCAATGTTAGATTTGTTTCAATATCAGTAGAGAAAAGGAGATTCAAGCACTTTAAACATGAGCAGAGCGGTCAGTGTAGCCTCGACCAGTGGTGAAAGTGAGAAGGTGGAAGACGAGGCCAAGGGAAAAGTAAATTTTTCAGATGAATTCCTTAGGCTACTTCCTGGTTCAACTCAGAACAAAAGGACAAATGCAAATGTGCTCGTTGATGACTATCGAGATGTTTGAGATGCTATTACTCCAGGAACAACAAGTTTTTCTCTTTTTAATTATTTTTATAAGAACTCTGATAAGGCTATTCCAGTGTCAAACCCTTGGACCTGTGATTTAGCCAAATTAATTGTTCCTGATGTCTTCGTAGATGTAGACTTGTTCCTAGACCTGGCCAATCATTATGATGTTTTTTCCAAGACAATCAAAAGGAATGATGGCACTGCCTTATTGATATTGAATATAAATTCATTCATGCAAGCTTTTGGCTTATACAGCACCATGTCCACCAGAATTGACATGACAAAGTAGCAACAGAGATATACTTTGAAGCCTGGTATTGTTAGAGGCCAGTTGCTGAAACATATGCTAAAAGAAGTGAGAAAATATTTGGATCCTATGTTTGGGACCAGCCCATATTATTACAAGGATTTACATTTCTATATCAAGTATGTCGCCTATGCCCTGTGTAGAGTGCTAGGGATAGATGGTGATGCAGAGAAGATTAGTGCAGGAATTTTGATGATGGTGTTGGACCTA
The DNA here is from genome assembly GCA_018584345.1 of Thuja plicata. NCBI lineage: Eukaryota > Viridiplantae > Streptophyta > Pinopsida > Cupressales > Cupressaceae > Thuja > Thuja plicata. The sequence goes on from MU224158.1 coordinate 74,922, forward strand.
CAAGAGGTCCACTCCAATACTAGTTATGATTACATTCAACATATCATAGATGAAATGCATGAGAGTTTCATTGCAACTCAGAAAAAGATGAAAAACCCAAAGGAGAAGGAGCCCAAGTTCTTACACTACTCCATTCTTATGCATCTCCTATTGCATTTCAATTTTGTTATCATGGATGCTAATAATTTAGCCCCTCAGAGGTTCTTCCAAGCGGGACCAAATCCTATCCATTTTTGGGTGAGGGTTTGGAATTACACTTCTAGGGACTGTGATTATTGTTCTTTTCAGAATTGGATTGTGTATCCAATAGTACAGAGTTTGGGGATCAGCATAACAAGAATCCCACTAAAGATTATGCAATTGCTTAGGCCATGTGACTACACAGATAGGTGGGATGGAAAGCATAATTGGGGTGATTTATTTTTGGAAGAAAATTATACAATCATTAGGGTATATGGGTGTATTCACCCACCTCATCTCTTACCATATTATGTACCAACAAGAGTGGCAACAATGGAATTTATATGCTAGCTATTATTGACACACAATGAGCATTTTGCGCCACATAAGAAGGGGACTTTGACCCCTAGGCAATTTAGAATTTTTAACTTCACAATTGGCAAGGGTGCTATTGATGCAGTGGGTCAATGGTTGGAAGGATACATAATGGGGGTAGCCCCTTATAGATATAT
>MU224158.1:85839-99895 GCA_018584345.1 Thuja plicata
GTATATATACATATATATATTATATATATGTATATATATATATGTGTGTGTATATATATGTATATACATATATATACATATGTATATGTATATATACATATATATATTATATATATGTATATATATATATTTTCATAGACTTCAAGAAACCAAAGAGAAATTTTATGTTGTTGGTAAAACATAAAAAGCCAGTGTATAGCGAGTGACAGTAAACACCGACAGATATTGCACACAGATGGATAGAGAACCCTGAGCAGTCACAGTGTATACCAAGCACCGCAACACCAAGCATAACTGAAGTGGTCATCTAGAAGAATTGAAGTTGATGCCCAAGGACAACTCGAGTCAATGACCGAGAAAACTAGGAGTTGATGACCAAAATCAACTCGAGTTAGAAAATGACAAAACACTTAGCTGGAAGGAGCTATATTTAGAGTTAACTGATTGATTTCTTTATTTTCATCGACCAGTTGAACTCAGGATAAGAAAAATATTTAAAGTTATTTTTATTCACAATTATCAAGGAGAAATCTACGGAATAAAACTAAAGAAAAGATTTAAAGATTAAAGCAATGCATGACGAGATATGTGGATCAAGAAGCAATATACGTCAAGGACAAGAAACACAAGGAGGTTGAACAGTGAAATCATGTCTATATAAAGAGACAAGTAATTCATTATGAAAAGAGGAATGCTGAATATAATTAAGATGAAGATAGAAGTCTTCATGCAGATCTAATCATACAGGCTGAAGAACAAAGCCAAGTAGACATCGAGCAACAGAAGCAAGAGCATTCACCGAGAAGAAAGAAGAAAGAAGGGGATAAAAGGAATTGAAGATAACATTGATCAAATAGGTATTATGGACTAACAATAGATTTGAAAATATGCAAGTTAAATTTGTATTTGAGAGAAGATCATTAACTGTTTCAGTTTAACTATTGATTCATAAAATATCTTAACCAAGTGGGATTTAAAAATCCTTAATGTATTGAGATACTCAAGAGTATCAAAAGGTTTTCATGTTGAAATCATAGTGAATGCTAGGTCAAATGATAAATTTTTAGTTTTGAATCCTCTAACAAGGTCTCACTAAATAGTGTGTTTGTAATCTTTAACAGGGTTGGCTCTTCACCGAGCTCACTTCAGAAGACTGAAAATTTTGGGTTACCGGTCCCAAGTGGTTTTTCCCTTAACAGGGTTTCCACCTTAAAAATCCATGTTTTAAATGTGTATATGGTCCATTGCTTTGATTTTTTTCTTTACACATTACTAAAATAGGATTGGTCAGTAAACACCAAGTTTGATTACTGCTATTCGGTAAAGTCTAAGAAATGATAAATATTATATTCACTGAGCAATATATATTGATTAGAGTTACATAAGGCATACATCTTGAAGGACTGAAAGATAAATAGAGGATATTATATTTGAGATATAATTTTTGGTTGGATTGTTGGAAATATTTTTAGGCCACTCATTCACCCCCCTCCCACCGCCCCGCCCCCTCNCCCCCCCCCCCCCCCCCCCCCCCCCCTCTCAGTTATTCTAACAATATTTCTCTAGCCCAAATTTTTTAGGCTCTAATATACATATGAGGGAATCACTTGATGACATTAATTTTCCATTAGTATGCAAACAACACTTTTCATAAGCATACACTGAAAGACAGGACTGAGCAAACCGAAGATCAGATATTAGTAGATCACCGAAGATGACTAAGTGTAAAGAGAACCGATGACACAACCTAGTGTGTAAACCAAAAATGCAATGACAGAAAGATAAAGAGGAACCCAACATGCAAGATATAGTGCAAACTGAAAAGACAATTAAAGTGCAACCAACGTAACAAAATCAAAGCACAGTCAAGCATGACCAACATACAAAACCAGAAGTTAGTTGCAGCCCGCAAAAAGTGGATCTGACTTCCACGTCAGATAAAGAAAGTGTATTATATTTATAGGATATTTATTTATTTTAAATCCATTTATTTAGGGAAAATTTACATGAATGTAAGTGCTTTAATCAGTCTAACTAATCCAAACACATAGACTAGGAGATCTACGTACAAGTTGTAAACTTGATATTAGAGTTAACATTGTTTTTATCGAAACTTGATGAAGTCAATCCATCTATAAATAGATGATGCAATAATTCATTATTATTGATGTAAAGAGAGAAGAGAACATGAATGAATCAAATGAGCACATCTATGGATTAGATTGAGAGTTTCAAGAATAGGAACAAAAAAAGGTGAATTTGGTTAGCAAGAACCAAGAATAGAGCATACCGTGAATCAGAGGTATTATTCAATCACAATTAGGTGATACTATTTTTCATGTAAACTAAATTGGATATGTATCGAAAATAGGAGATTTCATTTACTAGGTCAATTTGTAATTTTCTATCATTCTAACAAATGGAGAAAAGTGTAAAAATCCTTTCAAGGAAGGTGGATTTAACACTCCAATAACAAATCTCTTAACTGAGTGCACACTCAATAGTGTTGCTAAAGCTGTTAATAGAGTAGACTTTAAAAGGTCTCCACCGATACTCTTAATAGGTTAGATCATCAGAAGTGATCAAATTGTAAGCCTTAACCGGTGTTGATGAGATTTTGTGACCAGTCCTATCAATAGTGATAAGTTATCACCAGGTACTGGGGTACCGACCCACTTTTCCTGTAAAGGTTCTCTAGAGAATGAATTCTCTGGGACTTCAAGCACCTGAGTGTCAAGTTTCGACAGTGCGGGGAAGCTAAGTTGGGAAAGTGATTATTTTCTCAGGGGGATAGCTTGTTTTAATCATCTTCTTTGGGGATTTAGGTGATGGGTCAAGGTTTCCTACAAGCATGTTAAGTTTACCAAATAAATAGAAAAAGATAGACCAAAGTTAGATTTTATTTCTTCTACTTATAGTTGTGCAACATGTCGGAAAGATCAACAATGTTTAATGTAAGAACTATACTAAATACTGAATGCATATAGAATCAATGATTCATACATATTCAATAGCAAGGGAAAATGAGATCATTAATCTAAATAGAACATTTGAGAAAAGGACATTAGAAACATAAAGCACAAAAGAGATATTGCTAACTTAGAGATTTGAACAACAACAACAGCATTTCCATAAACTGTTCTTCCTTCTTCATTAACCTATAACGTTCTAGCATCACTGGTGTATACATCCATGGCTCTGAGAGAATATATAAAATACTAAGCACTACTGAGCATTGAGCTCCTGAGACAACTAAAAGTGAAAAGGTATTTTATATTACTTACATGATTGCTAAATCATCAATTTTGCCGACCCTTGTTATCAGGTCAGACTTTTTATTTATACACATAGTTTTCCCTAAAACTAACCTAATCTAACTGTACACTCAACATATAAAATACATTATCTATTGGTGGGTAATACCTACACACTTACAATCACATTGAAAAGAGCAGAGGTCTGACAAGATAAAGGAAGAAGACAAGAAGAGAAGATGGAATAATCGTCATAGAGAAGAGTGCTAGAGTATTTGTAGAGGAAATCTGATCTTTCTGGCATTTGAGGCAACATGCCTCATCAATGCAGAATGCAGCTCACTGTCTTCGATGCACCAGGTAGTTAATGTGGGAGTGGCACCTTGGGAGAATCACCTATTAGAGCCATCCCTCCATCTGACATGCCTTATTGGGAACACCTACCTGCTGACCCCCTTTATTAACTGCTTGGCAATGACCGATCGGCTCTGGGGAACCTCGATAGGAGTCACTGTGAAAGAATACAAAAATTGAGACCTGGAATTTTGGAGTCCATGAGATTTCAGTCAAAGAATAAAGAATTTACAAAATTTCACCCTGCTAGTTAAAATCCCCAGAGTCTGGAGAATCTTATTATGTCTTGTATGTTTTGAAAGATTCCAAAAGCTGGGAAATTCCCTCTTTGTTGATGCCCTTAATGCACACATAGTGGTACTTGGCTGCCTCCACTTGCTCTCCCAAATCTAGGGCATTCCCTTTGAATTATGTGGAAATCTTTGCCGCATCATGGGCCCAGAGTATCATGCGAGACAAACATGACATTTTAGCTTTGTCAAAGTCTCCCAAGGATTGGTACCATGACTCCATTAATTCATTGAACTTCCCCACAACATAATCTATCAGAGTGCATGTATCTGTGTTGAAGGGATCAACTCTTGAAATTCTTGTAACAAAATCCTTGTATAAATTCAAAGAATAATCTACTCCAGGGACCTTTTCCTTCAGGGCCCCTACCAGTTTCTTGCTAATCTATAATTTAGATCAAGTCTAGAGTGTCGACCCAGATAAAATTGAAAGACTCTTCCCCCAAAATTCCCATCTCTGCAACGGGTTCCCCTCCAAGTTTCATGAGCTCTCCTAGCTCGCTATTCCAAGCCTCATACTATTCGGCTTCCCCCTCCCATATAGAAATGGTATTTTTGGCATGGTGAAAAATGTTGGCAGCCGTGTGTAGATCTAGGAGTGTTGTCACTAGGAAATTCTACACATTTCCTACATGCTCAGCTACCCAGTCGTTGACTTCCTACACTTTCATTTTCATGTTTCTTAGCGCACCAACATCACCCTATAGAAGTGGTACTCTAGATGTAGAAGCTTATGGATGAATTGCAACTAATGGATGCGTTAACTCTGTTAGAATCCCAAGGAGATTTGCACTCTTTTCCTTTACCTCCTTCAGTCTCTGGGCTTGTTTATCATAGCGGGCCTCAATTTCATGAATATCTTCTTTCAGCAGGTCTAGTTCACCCTTCTTGTCCCTCTTCCCCAGAGGTACTTCTATGACTAAATATTCCACAACACTTACCACTGCTTTGTCTTTGTCTAGGGGAGGTGTCACAATAACTACGACTGTATCTCCACCAGGACGAGTCTGAATGGAATGAAAGGTCCAGGCCTTCTTTAGCTTGGGAGGACTTTGACTCTGTGCCATCATCTCAGTCAGAGAGAGATGGGATTTTTCCACCACCAACACCTTTCTCTTCTTTGATTCCACCAACCATTGTGGTCATGGGGGTGACCTTGCTACTAGGGCTAGATTGTTTGAGTCTCCTCCAGGGTTATTCTGCTCACCCCTAACATTTATAGTCTCATCGGACTCTTTCTCTTGGTTCTTGGGATTATCTCCACCATCCACCTTCGTGCCATCAATATCCTTTTCCTTAGTGCTCCCAGCCTTAGCAGCATTGGTGGAATCAACATTCATATCTTCAGGGTTCTCCTCATCCTATTGTTGTTGTTCTTCTTCTGCGACATCATCTACTTGGACATTTTCCTTGATTGGCTTATCCTTCGGAGGTGGTGAAGGTGCGCAAACTGGATCCAACTATAGCATTACAGGCATCACCTTTTTGAATGTCACACTACCCTAGGTGGGAAGAGGCATCTGGAGCATGGTGACTAAGGTTACATTTTCTCGAATAGGTCTGGTTTCCTCAGTAGAAGCCACGTGCTCATTTTTTACTGGCCTCTTTTCTCCTATTTCAGTCTTTGGGACCAGGATCTCTTGAACATCTGAGATGTCCATCTCTTCTAGCTCTTTTTCTTTCTCCACCTAGACCTCTTGTTCTGTGAAAGCTTCCTTTTCTGGTATCTCCCCTTCACTGGGGATTATTTTTTCTTCCTACACGGCAATCTCCTCTACCACCTTCCCTATGTCCCCCTATAAATTCACAAGTTCATCCATCCCAAAGATGTCATCAAAATCATCATGCGGAGGGGAGGTCTCTAGGAGATTCTCTAGGGGATTCACTGGTTCAAGGGAGTTTGGGATAATCTCCACCTAGGGGATATTAGGCATCCAAAGATCTGTATCTTCCTTTGGTGGAGGGACATTTGTTCTTTGTTTCTTCCTTCTCATCACTAACAGAGGCCCAACACCCAAAATGGTTGCATGTTCATCCTCTGCTCCCATCCCTGCTACATGGACCATAAGTTCTGTAGGTGAGGGGGACCCAAAAGGGAGGGAAGGTTTTTTTAGAGTAAGTAGGATGCCTAGCTGAGTGCTTATTGCTTCCTTCATCTGATAGGATGTTTCCAGATGAATGTGCACCTATTTCACAATGGGAACTATAACTATAGATAGAATCTGGGCTGGGGTACCAACTTTTTTTTCCCTCTATCCTTGTCTTGCACAGATGTTCTAGCTCTGGAAGTGGATCCCTACAATAATGGTCCAATTCTTTGAGTACTCTTTGGACAAACCTTTTGAAAATACACATGACTACATTCAATCACATCATGGGTGATGTTCTCAATTTTTGGGCTTTTTGGGGTGTCCTATTCCACCGGAGGGAGAGCCATCTTATCTACTCCATTAGCCTTGTACTATGGGTCTTCTATGGAACTGGTATCTCAAAAGTCCTTAGGAAAGGTTTTAAGCTTGAGATGCTTTGTCATACCTTGTGTCATTCTAAAAAAATGTCAATTTTGGAATAGAAAATTGTCCTGGCAGTTTGCCCAAAAATCCTCCATGTGAGGCTTATGGGGGTCTGACGCCCGAGGTAGTGTCAACACTATCTTATCCAGTGGGTCAAAATTCTTCCACTCCAAGTAAAATTTTTCCATCCCCATACATTTGAATTTTCCATCGGCCTCTTTCGCCGCTGCAAGGCTGCAAGTGTAGTTCCCGCAGGTGATTGGGAATGGAATGTTGGTGACCTTCTTCAATGCAAAAAATGCATGAAGCTCTAGGATTTTCCTGCAATATTCCAATAGAATGATCCTATCCCCACAATGCTTGGGAAATAGGTAGGATTTCCTAGAGAATCTGGTCACCTGAATGTAGGAGTGTTGCTGAAATTGAATGTAGTAATGGTCATAAGAATTGACCAGAGTCTTTGCTTCTTTTGAAAGATAGTAACTGACGTCCCAACTAGGTGTAAGAATGTTATATAGTAAATGAAAGCATCATTTATTCTACAAAAAATGGGGAAAATGGCCTCCCATTTTATTTGTGGGAAATAGTCCCATGGAACATTCTGGCCTTTGCCAGTCTCGAGCATGCTAACACTGATTAAACCCTAAGTTATGGTTTGTTGTTGCACCAGTGCCCACAAGACATATGAAGTCATTTAAAATTTGAAGGTCTGGGTCAAACTGACAAGCTGGGCATCCACAAGATTGGCAATGATAGTGGCCCACTAAAAATTCTGTCTGACAAAGGAGATGCCGAACAGGAAGTAGTACATCCATGCCAAGAATTCTCGGGTATGGGATTCTCCAAAGACCATGCACAAGGAGATGATCTCCATTTTTATGATTTCTTTGAACTATATTCGGGGGATCTCAAACTTCATATTTTTATAATGTTTTCTTGGGGTCTTGAGCTAGTTGTTGTTGAGGTATTTATGAGTCAAGTGTGGAACCTTCTCAAATTTGTTTAATGCAGGGCCCGAGTGATAACAACAACATTGGTGAATAGGGGGATCCCCATTCCTAAAGAAAATGTTGTGGCATCCAGAGAAACCAAGGGCATTGGGTATCCAAACAGAAGAGGAGCGGCAAGCATGACAACCCAAACGGTTGTGTTGTAGTATTTTGCCAATGTGAAAATAAGCTCTAGAGCCTACACTGAGCAGGGGAAGCAAGTAGCCTTGAGGATTCTTGAGGCTTCCACATTCAGTGTCATTAGATCTTTGGCCTTGCACTGAATAAACATTATTTTTACCAAGGCCTGAATTTCGGCCCATGCTCTGACACTTGTGTCGGTGATCAGTTATAGCTTGGAATCTACCTTAGATCCCAGAACATTTTCTCCCTTTAGATATTTCATGGTAAGTGGAAGCTTTTCTAAGGCCTTCTGGGCCTTTTTCCTTGTGGTTTCCCTCGTTGAACAAGTAGGGAATTCTGGACTCATGGATGGAGAAGATGCCTCAGACATGATTGATTTGTGAATTTATCAGAAACTTGCATGACCGGACAACCGTCAATATAAATAAAACATAATAGAATTCTGGATTCTAGAAATTTTATCAGTGCCTCGCATTTGTTCCTGAAAAGGTGTTAGTTTGCATCAAATCCAAAAATATATTAAAAAAAAATGACTTTCTTGGGATTTGATCAATGCCCGGGGGTTCTAGGGATTTCTGACTCATGCGGTGAATAAACTAAAGGTTAAAGAGGAACATGGGACTCAGAGTCCAGAAAATTGATCATTATTGACATGACTGACAATTAGCCATACTGGGCTGACATGGGGTGTCATGTGGTCATGCAATAAATATAGTAATGGTATTAAAGGTGACATCTGTCAAAACACGCAAGGAAATGAATGCCACTTGGGCTGGTTTTGAATGATTGCATGTTGGAGAATTAAACCCACCATTAAATAAGAGATGAGGGAGGAGAGAGAAAGCCTCCAAACTCGACCAGGCGAGGTGCCGAGTTTGAATTTGTAGACACTAGGTGGGAGAGCTCGATAATTTGGTTAAGCGCAGAAGGGCATGGTGAGCTCACCACCAGATGGGAAGGGAATATAAAGGAATATACAAGGTTCACATGCAAACACAAGCCTCAAACACCTATGTACAGAATTTCAATGAACAATTTGCAGACAAACCCAAAAACAAACTTAATTACACCTACTTACAGAAAATTTATAGAATTTATAGGATGTATACAAGAAATACATAGTTTAAAGCTATACAAAGGGTGAACGACCCTCTGACAGAGCCATCCCACCAACGGGAGGCGACGACATAGGACAAAATGAAAAATAGAGAAATCAAAACGCAAGAAAACCATAAACAAAACCAAAAAGAAAAGAAAAAGAACCAGAAGGGCCTACCTTGGAAATGAGGGATGTGGGAGGATGAGCACAGGAGGTGGTCTACAACTGATCAGCTTCAAATGACCATGAGCTCACAACTTCCAACCATTGTTAAGCATTGTTCAAGCTTTGGAACAAATCACATTTAGTCACTGGTAAAATCACTCTAATCACCTTGGATCACTCTGGGGTAATTTGTTTGTGGTATATATAACAATGACTGGTCAAAATATATTTATACCCCTTGGGTAAAATCATCCCTTTCTTTCCTTCCAAAAATATTAATAAAGGAAAACCTCCAGACTCTGGGCCCAAGGATCCCATGCAACCATATCCTCTAACAAGAGAGGGAATGCTGATAGAGAATCTTGGATTCCAAAATCTAGCTGGAACCAACAAAACAAAAACACTCCAGGACCGGGTCCCAGAGGAAGAGAAACCAAAAAGAAAAGGAAATGACCCTTGTGAAACCAAAGAGCAGAGGAAAACAAAAGGAAAAATAAAAAAGGGTTACCCAACATTTTTCCCACAAATATGTAGGGATGGATATGCAGGGCATAACAACCAGCCCCTTCCAATTTGCAGATAGTGAAGATTTGGTGGGCATCATCCCCACTACAGGTTTTACTTCCTCACAAGAGTTTTTTGTGATATCATATCTTGTGATATGTGTCAAATTACTTTCATGAATGTTTCTATTAATGTTCACATGTATGTTAATGTTATGAATTGATATAACTCACATCAAGATACTATAAATCAGATTGAATGGATACACAATTGATTACAAAGGTTAATTGATTAAAGGATACAAACATTTTAGAGGTACTAGGTCACCCCTCCCCTATCAGTACATACTTCCCATTAATCCCAAAAATTGGTATCAGAGCTAAGTCTCTTCTTGGAAATATTAAAGGCTTAAGAGAAAACATCATACAATGGAGAAGTACAGACTTGATAAAAATACTGAGAATAAAATGCTTGAAATTCAGATGTTCTATGAACGATCTAAAGAAGCTAGAATCAATATGAGACAGTTGCTAGATCAAAGAAATGATATGGCATCTCATTGTAATGAGACAAATTATCATGAGGAAGAGATACCATACTGCTTTGAGTCTCCAGGATCAACTACAAGCAAAGCATCAGATACTTCAGAAAAAAGCATCACAAGCCTAGCTGAAATTCTACATCTGGCTGGACAAGTTAAATCTCTAAAATTCAGTCAAGAGACACAGATGGTAAGGATGATTGATGTCATGAACAATGCTAGACAAGTTTAGTAAGAAATAACACTAGCTATTGATGATAGAGGAAAGATCACTGAAAAGCTACAAGACAAAGAGTCTGAAATACAAAGACTTAAAGAGCATCACCATGAGATTACAAATCAGATTATTCTTATGAGTCAAGAGGCAAATAGATTAAATGTTGAACTCATTGAAAGAATAGAAGCTATCGTTGAACTGGGGGATGAGAATGAAAAGTTGAAACATGAAATAAGAATTCAGCAAAAACATAATGAAATTATCAATAAAGATAAAGAAAGCAATAAAAGAATGGATGATTTTCTTGAAGGACAATGAAGAGTCAACAACAATACCGGTCTAGGTTTTATTGAGAATGGAGAATCATCAAATCAAGATAATCCAAAGAATGTCTACAAAAATTCAAGACCAAGAAATCTTACATGCAATTACTGTGGAAAGCAAGGCCATACATCAAATGTATGCAGAGGAAAAATGAAAGGTATTCCTAAATCTACATCTTCTTTCATAGGATTCTGTTATAAATGTAACAAGAAAGGACATAAAGCATATGAATGTAAGTCTGAGATGAAACAACCAAGGAAGGAAACCTACATGGACAATTACTGTCCTACTTGCAAAATTAATGGGCACACAACTCTTCAATGCTGGAAAAGGAAAAGGCAAGCATGGAAGCCTAAAGGTCAAGAAACTCCTTATCAACTAAAGAGAGTCAGTAATCAATATGTATGGGACTACAACACTTGGAAAAATTGTACAGCATTTGGAAGATATGGTCACATTGATGCAAACTGTATGAGATAGTGGACTAGAAATTCTAGAGGTTGGACTAACCCTTGAATGACATGCTTACACTATCATAAACTTGGTCATCTCAAGAAAGACTGCGGAGACCAAATGACAGAAAAATGCACATATTCCAATGGAAACACCATTGAAGATATCTGGAGAGCTAGAGACAAAATGTGAAGAAAATATTAAATCAATGATGAAGCTGGACCAAGAAATGAAAATGGTGACACCCCATCCAATGGATCCGGTGACATCACCACCCCCACCTAAGAAAAACAAGTAAGTATGGATTTGCATTACCCCAAGCTATTATTTTACATTAGTTCCGTAATATATATGTTGATATAATGCAAAATTATCATAAGAAAGATGCATCATGGTATTACTTGTTAAAATATGTGATAACTATGCTTTCGGGCATATAAACCAAAACCCGTTGCTATACACTTGTAACATATAAAATAGAAGTCACCAAAATGTAACATAAGAACATGTAACATTTGAAATAAGTGGATGTTTGTGTGAGGAAGATAAGATGTTCCTTTTAACCTCAAATGCATAAATGAAAGATCCAAATTGATTAACCCAAAAGAAGGATCAATGCACAAATGAATAATCCATTTGGAAATGAGATCAAAGAGGAAAGATATTAAATTCCAATTTTAGAAAGGAATGTATATGATAGTTCTAGGAATTGAAATGGATGAGATGAAGTACCAACCTTAATAGTGCAGATCAAAGAACGCTATTTTCTGAGGTCTATAGGCTATTTTTGGAAAAAACTGAAGTATGATCCGAAAAGGAAATGCAGAGACAAACAAAACCCTGAAATGATTTTCCGTTCCGACACCATCTTATGAAAAAGGTCGACCTTGACCCACAAATGTCAACTCTGACCCAATAATGTTGACCTTGACCTGCACAAATCTGAAAGTGACTCTGTTCGCGGATCCTGAAAGTTTGCCAAAAAGGGTATCCAGATCTGGGTCCAAATCTGCAGTCCCAAACCTGTACATGCAAGAAAAAGAGATTTTTTTGTTGGGGGGAGGGGTTTTCCTTGGTCAAACCCCGGTTTTGGAATTAACCTTAAATATATGTAATTGAAATTGCATAAATAAACAAAGTAAATGCATAAATTCACCTTTCTTGTAAAAAGTCCTTGTGGAGGATTCGAATCCTTGAATCCACAAGTATGTATGCATCAATGGATATAGAATGTAGGATGTAGGATGTATTCAATAAATTTATTGTAGATCTCCAACACCAATTCTTGAATGGGTTCTTGATTTTGGAAGAGGCTTGGAAGAAGGTGGATGGAGAGATCACCAAAAGGGCACTATGTGGCTTGAATCCTTCAATGGCCTCCAATGGATCTCCTTCATGAAAATGGATGCTTGAATGCTTGAGGATGGATGAATGCTTGCTTGAAATCTTTCTCCTTAGATTGCTTGGACTTCACTTGATAATGCTCCTTAATTGCTTGATGATGCTTAGAAGACTTAGGGAAAATGAGAGGAGAAGGGTTCCTTTTATATGAAATTAGGGCACAATCTTCTAAGGAGGAAAACATAGGAGAATTAAATTCCCACTAAAGCCTTTACCCCTAGGAGAGGACCTATATTAAATATAATTTGGGAATCAATGCTTCAGAACACAAAACAGCTGACCTGGAAGTGGGAAAGAACTTTTTGCAAAGACCAACATCCGGAAACTAGAAGACCCTGAAGTTTGAATCCTGGGTCAAGGTCAAGGTCGACCCTAACCTAGGTAAGGGTCGAGGTTGACATAGACCCAAAAGGTCGACATAGACCCAAAAGGTGGACATAGTCCAAAAAGGTTGACATAGACCCAAAAGCTCGACATAGACCCAAAAGGTTGACATAGTCCAAAAAGGTTGACATAGACCCAAAAGGTTGACATAGACCCAAAAGGTCAACCCTGACCTTGCAGTCCACAATCTCAGGTCTATAGTCTAGAATGTAGAAATCAGGCTGGAAAGAAGTGGAAAGAGGGACATAACAGGGGGAAAGCCAGGTCTAGATCAGGAACCCATTCAAGGTGCTTGATATGACCCCAAACCACTTACTCAAAAGGCTAAACATGTCTACAATGGAAGTGCTTCCATTTTATGGCTACACATTTAGCCCCCACTTTAGCAAGAGTATGAGTTTAACACAAAATCTTGGTAAAGGAGAATATACAGAAAAGACAATCTTATTGAAATGAAAATGGACAAAGAAATCTCCAAGCCCCCAAGGGACTTAAGTCTTTATCAACCCTAAGATCATGATAAGAGAGACATTAGTGGTCACACAGAGAGAGAGAGAGAGGAGTGGTTATCTCGCCCAGTAAGATGTGTGTATCTCACTGTGAACCACAAAAGGATAGGATGGCCTACCAAGCAAGTACTTGATAGTCACCCCATAAAGTTGTGCACCTTCTGGCAGCTTTGTGCATGTATGTAGTGCACCTTCTGACAACTTTTATGAAGTACCCATGGATCCATATCCTCATACCACCATGGAATATCCTTGTAAAATGCATGTCTCTTCAGGATTTAGCAACTTATGTGCATTACCTTCTGAGGATTTAGCATATTGAATTGTAATTAAATGTGTATCTCTTTACTATTTAGCAACTTATGTGCATTACTTTCCGAGGATTTAGCAACTTATGTGCGTTACCCTCAGAGGATTTAGCATGCTGAAAAACAAAATGTTAGAACAAAAATGCATAATATAAAATGAGGGAGGCCGCGTATATGCCCCCCTCCTTAATAAGGAAAAGTACATACTATTTTGACATGTTAAGGAAAGAAAAGAACTAGGATAAAGCCTTCTTCAACATCAAGACAATATCCATAGACAACACCTAGTTCAAGCCAAGAAGGTCACAGCTCCTATGAGGCCATGGAAGGGATGAATGCAAAGAGATATCATGCAAAAAGTGAAGAAGCAACCCCTATGAGGGATAGCACAGTATTCAGTTTCCAAGGTGAAAGATTCATCAACTAGGGAAACCCAATGTCAAATAATGAAATAGGTTGTAATCAAGGACAAAGATCCTTAATGCAAACCAAAATGTTCATGTACGATTGGATATCACATAATAGATAAATACTGCTTAACCAAGGGAAAAGTGAATCCCAGAAAGATAGAAAAGAAGGAGATGTCATCCTTGCCCCCCAAGCATGG
>MU224158.1:110233-129060 GCA_018584345.1 Thuja plicata
TGGATCAATTTGCTGGATTGTGTCAACCTTGTCTCTTTTCTGCTTGTCTGTATGTGTCTTGATTGTTGATGGATTGACTGTGAATGATTTTATTCCTCTTAATCAGTCCTTTCACAACATCTACTTGTAGGAGAGTATGTCTGCTTGCAGGTTGTAACTAGTGTTTTATTGTTTAAAGCTGTTAACTGTGAAGAAGTCTTTCCTCTTAACTAGTTTACTCATGACCTTGTTATGAAATATTTATGCATGCCTATACAAGGGACTCGAGTTCTACTTTCAATTCAGAGTTAGTTGACCCAGGAGCTTATCCTGTGTGTGTTATGTTTTCATGCCATTTCGGTGCATCACCTAGTAGGTAATTTGCTTTCAGTCATTTCCCTTTCATGCAATCCTTCTAACCCTTTTCCCCTCAAGTTTACTTTCCTGTTTGACAAGCAAATTAAGGTGATTATCCAAGAGGAACTAGCCTAGAATCTGGAGGTCTCATCTCGGTTACCATAAGGTCCCACAACCTTGAGATGATTCCCTTGTTATACTGGATTATCAAGACCAAGAGAGCTTGAGATCAGAGGCGCAAATTCAGTGTATAACAGTTATCAACAATGAAATTCATCCTTGGATGTCTATAAAGAGGGAGCACATAATGTTGGCAATGAATTTTCTAGGTATTTTTTTTCATTTAATAGTTATCTAAATTAATTTGTTATAAATAATTCATCAAAATGGTCATAATAATTATGTAATGTTTTTTGTTCATTCTACTAGGTATGTCATTGGTTCCAAATGGATATTAAAAAAAAAAATGAATGAGAATGAAGAAGTCACAAGGAACAAAGTAAGACTGGTATGCACAAGAAGAAGGTATTGACTATGTAGAAACCTTTGCACCCGTTGCTAGACTAGGAGTAAGAATTCTACTTGCTTATGCTGCTTTGGAAGGATTCAAAGTATACCAAATGGATGTTAAATCTGCATTTCTGAATGGAATACTAGAAGAGGAGGTATACATTGAACAACTTGAAGAGTTTGTTGATCCTAACAAGAAGAACATGGTTTTTAGACTACACAAATCCTTGTATGGATTGAAATAAGCACTGAGAGGATGGTATGTATGACTTCACTCTTGTCTCATTAGTATTAGATTTGTAAGAACAAGTGATAACAGTAATCTTTATTTGAAATTTGATACTGATCATAAAATTCTGATTGCTGAGATATTTGTTGATGATATCATATTTGGAGGTAATGATATACTATGCAAATCATTTGCTGATGAAATGAGAAAAAAATTTGAGATGTCAATGTTTGGAGAGATCAATTTTTTTTGGTCTACAAACTCTACAAAAGGATGAAGGCATCTAAATCACACAATCCAAGTACATCAAAGAAGTTATGAATATATTCAACATGGAGGACTCCAAAGCAGTTGGAACACCTATGGAAATCGGATGCAAATTTACAAAGGAAGACAAGTCAACTAAGGTAAATCATACCTTATATAGATCTACGATTGGCAAACTAATGCATGTTGTACACACTAGAAAATATATAACACATGGAGTTGGTATAGTTGCAAGATTCTCTACTAATCCCAAGGAATCACACATGACTTCTGTCAAAAGAATTCTCAGATATCTAAAGAATACCGAAGACTATGGTTTGTGGTATAATAAACAAGGCAAATTTGAGCTACAAGTTTATACAGATGTTTATTGGGCTGGAAAGATAGATGATAGAAAGAGCACAACATGAGAAGCATTCTTTATGGGTGACAAACTTGTCACATGGATCAGTAAAAATAAGAAGAAGAATATGTGGCTATTGTTGCAAATTGCTCTGAAATTGCATGGATCAAGCAATTACTGAAAGGTATGAATATGGAAATTCTTGAACCAGTAATTATCTATTGTGATAATACAAGTGCTATAAATATCTCAAAGAACCCTATGATGCATGCTAAAACAAAGCACATAGCAATCAAGTACCATTACTTGAGGGAACAATTAAAAGAGAAAGAATTGATACTAGAATATGTACAATCCAAAAAACAATTAGTAGACATATTCACAAAGCCATTGCCAAAATATACATTTGAGTACCTGAGGAATAGACTAGGGGTTTGACCCTTATCTACTGGTCACTAAGATGACTAGAAGGCTACATTAGCCTATACATTATCAGAAGATCAATCATGTTTATGCAAGAAAAGATATGGACTCCAATGATACATCAGTACAAGAAGGTACTTATCTAAACCACACACCAGAGAAATTGTTGGCTACTACAAAGCTATAATACTGATGGAAAGAGTTATTCATGATATATTTATGTTTGAAATTACTGCCAAAGGGAGAGATATATCCAATAATGAGCTATCTATCATGATCATACAAAGGGAGAGAGATTAAACAAAATATCCATCAGGAAGAAGAACATCGGTCAAAGGGAGAGAAAAGATGAGAGAAAGATCCAAGAAAGATTCAAAGAAACAACCATCCATCCAAGGGAGATAATTAGAGTTAAGTTAACACTACATATCTATCCAAAAATGAGAGAAGAGATTCCACAAAAAAGGGAGAGATAGAAGTAGGAGACATAATTTCTACACCTATCAATTGAAGGGAATAAAGAAAGGAAAAGAACTCTACACGAATCAAATCTAAGCTATAAGAGCTTACCAAGAGTCAGATATTTTTATTGGTTATAGAACATTAAGTTTTGTATGATATGGCATATTTCATATTGTGTTGATATTATGTTTACATCAATGCCAAAGGGAGAGATTCATGAACTATAACTGATTAAATGTTTGAAGATGATAAGTAGATGATCACCGAGCTGTAGAAAGTAAATGCAAGACATTAAATTAGTTAATGTATTGTATTGTATTGTCATTGATGTCAACTTGATATAATCTAATTGGTCATATACATATTGTCATAGACTTCAGGAAACCAAAGGGATAAAGTTATAATGTTATAACTAAAATATAAAAATCCAGTGTACACCGAGTGACAGTAAACACAGATGAACAGTGCACAACGACAGATAGAGAACACCGAGCAGTCACAATGTATATTGAGCACCGCAACACCAAGCATAACTAGAGTGGTCATCGAGCATAATTGAAGTTGATTCCTGAGGACAACTTGATTCAATGACCGAGGAAACTAAGAGTTGATGACTGGAATCAACTTGAGTTAGAATTAACTGATTGCTTGCTTTATTTTCATCAACCGGTTGAACTCAGGATAAATAGAAGATTTAAAGCCAGTTTTATTCACAAGTGTGAAGGATAAATCTACAAAATAAGACTAAAGCAAATATTTAAAGATTAAAGCAATACATGCCGAGATTTGTGGATCAAGAAGCAAACTACATCAAGAACAAGAAAGACAATGAGATTGAACAGGGAAATCATGTCTATATAAAGAGACAAGTAATTCATTATGAAAAGAGGAATTCTGAATATAATTAAGATGAAGATAGAAGTCTTCATGTAGATCTGATCATACAGGCTGAAGATCAAAGCCAAGAATTCTACAGATACCGAGAAACAAAAGCAAGAGCATTCACCGAGAAGAAAGATGAAAGAAGGGGAGAAAAGGAATTGAAGAGGACATTGATCAGAGAGGTATTATGTACTAACAATAGATTTGAAAATCTGCAATTCAAATTTGTATTGTAGAGCAGATCGTTTACTATTCCACTTTAACCATTGATTTAGAAAATATCTTAACCACGTGGGATTTAACCATCCTTATTGTATTGAGATAATCAAGAGTATCAAAAGGTTTTCATGTTGACATCATAGTAAATTCTAGGTCAAATGATAAACTGTTACTTTTGAATCCTCTAACAAGGTCGCACTAGTTAACAATGTATTTGTAGCCTTTAACAGGGTTGGCTCTTCACTGAGCTCAATTTAGAAGAGTGAAAATTTTGGGTTACCAATCACAAATGGTTTTTCCCTTAAGAGGAGTTCCACGTTTAAAATCTATGTGTCAAATGTGTAAATGGTTGATTGCTTTGATATTTTTCTTTACACATTACTAAAATAGGATTGGTCAGTATTCACTAAGTTTGATTACTGCTATTTGGTAAAGTCTAAGAAAAGATAAACAATATATTCACCAAGAAGTATATATTGATTAGAATTACATAAGGCATACATCTTGAAGGACTAAAAAATAACTAGAGGATATTATATTTGAGATATAAGTTTTGGTTGGATTATTGTAATTATTTTGAGGCCACTGATTCACCCCCCTCCCTCTCAGTTATTCTAACAATATTTCTCTAGCCCAAATCTTTTAGGCTCCAATACCAATATGACGGAATCACGTTGGGTTCCTCTTGATTCAAATATCCAAGATTCTAAAATAAGTCTAGGGTACTCAAGAATATTTTCCCACCCTATCTACTTCACCTAGAAAACTCCTACCCAAGGAAATTTTATCAATTTCACAAACTACTCACTTACCATTTGCTTCTCCTAATCAACAAGTAAAGAAAAACCTACATCATATAGTACAGATTCTTGGAGGGGTGTGGAGGTAATGAAATATGGTTCAAAATAGTTGAGAAGGTTCAACAAATTCACCTTTACCCTTCCTTTTCTCATTGATCTCTTAGTTCATTCAATTAAGCCTTGCGACCCTTGTAGTCCTCAATAAGCCCTATTTTCCTAGATTTCAGGGATTATCTTTTCACACTCACAAAGAACCTACCAAAGCAATTCCCATTCCAGATACCCTTTTAGAATCCTCAAAATATTTCAAATGTATCACCTTTCCATGGAGTTTGTACATGGCTTAACTCAATCTTAGTGTTTCTAGGTCTATACAAAGATTTCTTTACCAATCATTGGTTCAAGTCTTCAAATCCCTTTAAGATGGATTCACCAAGTATTCTAACCTTTTCCACACACTTATTAGGTACTAATAAACATAATATAATCATTGGTTTTATTCATTCATTCATCCCCTCCAAGAATAAACTCTTTGTTGCTTGTCTACACCTTGCCAGGTCACTGAACAACTCGCCTAGGGAAAGACTTCAAATTTAGCAAAAAACATATTCTTACCTCCTACTTGATATGGTACATTCTACATGCGCACTATTCTCATATCCCAAAGGGCCGTGAGATTCAATGGTGGGATCTCAAGAATGAGCCATTTTTCAACACCCTACTCTGTACAAGCCAGTGAACTGGCAAAATATAAAAGATTTGTATAGAAACACACTATGCTCTTCACTACACACACCCAAATGTATAAAAAAAAGAAAACAAAGTCTATGCTCCTACTTCCCAACAAAAATAATGGATTTTCAATCCATGGAAGTCAAGTTTCTCAAGAAAGCACTTAAGTAAGAGATTAAAATGTATTGGTTCTTGTATTTCAAAAATGATAAACTTCACCCAACCTTGTAAAATGAGCATGAGGGTCCTTATATAATACTAACCCTTGTGGGTATATAGTTAGTTTTCCAAGAAATCCTAATTTGTTCAATATAGATTCTTAGGACAAAAGTTGTCAAGAAACTTTGCAAAGTTGCAAAAGGTGTCATGATAACTTTTGTCTATTTTTGCAAATTTGTTTTTCTCACTATCCATTGGATTCCAACCTATCAAGAAAGTTGTAGAAACACTTATAATGCCATTTTGGGATCAAATTAACGCACTCCACATTTTGGAGTCTTTTTCGCATCTAAGACTCTTTTCCACCTATTTCAGACCCACAAACACTAAGTACACCCTAAGACAAAACTAAGTCTCAAACTTCCAAAACTAAAACCATAATTTTCCTCTCAATCAAAACATTATTAGGACTCTGTTGGAGCCCTTATTCATCCATTGAATTTGCTACAGTCAGAACAAGCCAAAATTGTGTAGTAGAGTATTTAGGTGCTCCTACAACCAGTTGCTTCTTTCTACTTGGTTGCTTGAGATATTTTTCATATCTTAATTCTTTTGTAAACTTTTTGTTGAAGTAAATTTCTTGAAATCTTCTACAGAAATTAGAGTCTCACTGAAAACTTTGGCAAAAGATTTTAGACAATTAAAATAATTTTTGCTACAAAAATGCTCTTTTTACTAATTTGTTATTTTTTCTAGTACACTATTTTTAGAAACATTAGATTTGTGTTATCTAGTTGAATCAAATTCTCATAAATATTAGGTCAAATACTTTTGCATGGTTAGTAGGCTTAGAAATGGTCTTCCCTTCCAATAGTTATTTTAAAACTAAATGTGGGTGAAGATAAGAATTGTGGTATTAGGCATGATTGTAAAGATTAGGTTGAATTGTTTTTGTCTTCAACTACAATTTTGGTATTAATAAATTAAAAAAAGGCCCATGTTATTTGCTTAGCTATACAAAAAGTTTGAGTTAGGTTGGGAATAGGTTATTTGTGAGATGATTTCTAGAATTTTTGTTTGTCTTTCTTGTATTTTTTTTAATAAATAAGTTTTGATAATTCCTCTTGGTGATTGACTTTTTTGTTGTTATTGATTTTTAACTTTCTAGAAAATATCTCCTTTTTAGATTGAGACTCTTTATTTCCTAATCAATCTTCAATACTCCTCCAACTTTTTCAAATTGATTATTGTTACTAGCTTCTTCGTACTATCTCATTTTTTGTAGTTTCTTTTTTTCCTGATTTTTTATTGTAAAAATTAGTAGCAAACATTCTTCCAAATTTTCATTCTTTAAATTTTAGTGATAATTATTGATATTAAAAATAAATCTAAGTGATCTTTTCTAACTTCTAGAGTAATATATTTTCATATTTCTTACCATGTGAAAAATAAATTGACAATGTCCCCAAACCAACAAACCCCAAACCAATTGCCAAGGAACAATGCAAAATCAAGATGTTGGAGACGGCCTCCAAAGAGCTCTCCCTGACGGAAAATGCCTCCCACTCCACAAATTCTAGAAATGTTTCCTTGGAAGGCTATATGAGCCCGACTGGTAATACTCCCCTGACCAACCCCTAGAGAGCTACGAATCCTACCCCACCCCAAAGCCCCCACTGTGATCCCTAGGTTAAACCCCTCTCCTCTGGAATGGAGGAAAAATGCAATTTCACAGGCACCCTTAAAAGAAAGTTTGTGATTATTGACAAGGAAATTGTAGAGATCAAAAAGGGTATGCAGGACCTGATGAACCACTGCATGAGGACCAACAAATTTGCACTGAAGGTGATACATGCCTCAGCGACGACCCTCTGTAACATGCAGGAGAAGCTGGCGGATGGCAAACTGGAAGCGAATGAAGATAACAAAGATCTGTTCATGTTCCTCTTGGAGGAGTGGGCGAGAACCCTGCTGTCTAAACATCTGGGAGAGAAGAATTAATGTTGCTACCTATGGTTCGGGTTATTTTGGTTGGGCTTGTCCCTCGGTTCCCTTGCTCTGTGTTTGGGGTTAATGTTAAGTTTATTATTTTGGTTTGGTTGAGCCCTGCGTGGCTTAGTGACAATATTTTTGATGCTACTATTGATAGCAATTACTCTGGTTTAATCATTTTGAGTAGAACTGTTACTTTTGTTTTTGATAGAGGCAGAACTTTTGGTGTCTGTGATATCCTGCTAAACTGCTGTAAGCTTCGACTAGTTCCATTAATATGCTGTTAATGTGCTACTAGTCCTCTGTTCTACGGGCCAGCACCCTCTTGCTGCTTTTTCTATCAAAAATAAACCCCTTTCTAAGATTCTTTTTATCAAAATAAAAATGTTCAAATTAGTATACCTGTCATTTAGAGAAGGATATTCTAGTCTAGCTAGACCTTTTGTAAATAAATTGTGATAGAAATGAAACTGTCAAACTGTCTAAGACGCCAATTAGCAAGTAATTTGAAACTAAAAAAGAGTTTGTCTTCTAATACAATTTGAGTTTCATAGAAGAACAAAACAAAAGAGGTTTCATTATTTACTCCATTTCAAGAGCAAGTTAAAAGTCATCAATTTGTTTATATATTAACCATTCTTAAAGTTATTGCAGAAAAAGGCTTCCTTGAACTCATAAATATGTACAAGTTTCTTGTGATATTGCTATCACGATTCAACTTTGTAGGTTTTGAATCAAGTTCATTGACCCATGTTTCATGAGTAGTGGTTCAAAAGAACCCATCTTTTATGTGGAACACATAGCACTCATCGCATGTACCTGATGCTGACAGAGGTGAAGCACTGAGACTTTACGGGAGGCCACCCATCCCTGTACTACTCCAGCTCAACTGCATTTAACCACAAAACTTCATCTAAAATTAAACCCACTTTACTTGCAAATTCCAGAACCTCCCCTCTCATCGTTCCCCTTGCTCCTCTCACGCTTACCAGCGTGCCTCTCCATTGGATTCAAACAAAAGTACTCTGCCTTGTTGTCCGATGAATGTAATGACAGGGCGATGGAGTTTATATAGTAAAGCAGTCGGAGAAATGACGAACCAGAAATGAACTGTGGGAAAATACGGAATGGGTTTGGGCATCTCGGACTAATAGTTTGAAGAAGTTGGAAAGGATGGCCTGAGATGACGAGGGATTTGGCAAGCCGGATACGATTGCGTGACGGTTTTGGCCCGCGTAAACATCACAGACAGCTCAGACTTTCATTGTTATCCTCGCTAAGAAATCCGGAGTTAGATATGTAAGGCCAGATGACTTTCGGGGAGTCCGTCAAATACATGGGGACGCAGGTTTTTGTCTTCGCTTCAACGTAGTCAACAATGTAAAAGGGAACGCACATAAAATAACCTCTTTTTGACGTGTTAGCTTGCAATGGTATGCTTTTAATTCCGCGCTGTGTTCAGAGGGCGTTGTTTTTTCCGGAGCCACGAAATTAATATCGTGTTTTCAGTAAGGACAGGCTTCAAATGATGAGTTAGAGACAAATACTGCAGTATCAATAGTACGGTCAAATACCATTAGCCCACGCTACACTTCGTTTTCACCATTGTCTATGCAGGGAAACGTCTAAACAACAAACTAAAACGCGTATCTTACGAAGGGGACATTTTTTGTTTTCCCAATTGTCTTTGTATACTTTACCTTTTAGTTTGCTGTTTAGCATCCGAAATACCCAATCTAAAATGTTGCTAGACCATTTTGAGAATTAGTTGGTTGATTCTTTTGATTTTTTTAAATATAAACCACTTTGTCACCGTCCAAAGTAGAACTAATGAATAAACTAATATAATTGCATTGGATTGTACTCTATGTAATAAACTGATTAAAGAAGATTGCCTTGTTCTTCGATACACTCTAATTTGTTTATAATTTGATGAGGAATATTATTCCCGTTAAATTTTTAGAGAAATTCACCTCGTTTGACTATTTTTTTTAATATTATAAGATTTTCTTAAGTAATTGAAATATAGTTCAATAATTTGCTTTATCTATATAGTTAAAAGAGGTTTGGTATAATATTTTGTGTTTTCTTTATTTTGTGTTAGAGTTAGAGTTTGTTTTGATTTTTTATTTTTTTTTTGCTTTTGTTTAGTCTATTTTCACAAATCTACCTTTATTATCCCTAGCTCTATTCATGCACCTAAATGGACTATTAGTGTAAGAAAAAAAAAATATTTATCTAAGCAAGGTCAACAATTGCACAAATTTTCTTAGAGGTACACTTGATCTAACTTAACTCACTACAATGTCACATGTTCAAGACCCTTCCCGACAACAATGTCAAAAATGTAGGCCACATTTGTGAATGAGGAATAGCACAAAAATATCTTAAAATAAGTCGTTATAATGTTTCCTCACTTTTCTCTTTTAATGTCAATTTGAGGTCATGATCATTTGAAAGGTGTAATGACTGTATGCGTAAGGGATGAAGGTAGTGAGAAATGTGTGTGTGAAATGTAATACTAAATAAACTCAGTTAACTCTTACAATACCTCTAAGGATATTTAAAAAAAGAAAAAAAAATATCACTAAGGAAAACAAGAATAAAGATTATGATAAGTTATTCAACAAACAAGAATTGTAGTAGAATATTTGGGTGATAAGATAGTGACAATGTTATCCTCACAAGATGGCAGAGACTTCTATTGAACACTTAATGAAAAAACATTAAATTCTTGTTTATTAACGTCCTTTCCCTTCCATTTGGATAGTTAAAAAATAGTCTTAATCAACATTTGAATTTGAACACTTCCCACTCAGAAGATTGAAATCAATTGATGCCATTAAATAAAGTGGGCACTTCCATGTATATCATCATTATCCTCGAAGGATTTTCCTATGTCCTAAACTTATCATCCCTACTAGATTTCCATCCCTAGTTCTAAGTTACCTTAAATACTCTCTTTCTTTACATGAATAACTTTTTCTATAGCCAAAAGACGTGTGCATTCTGATAATTCAAATGAAAAAATGAGAGTTTTTGAAACATGTTGTAGGCATCCATAAAAGAATAACAAAAGGAAAAGTACTAACATGTCTTATATTTGGAAATACTCTAGTAAATATGCTTCCAAAATATGGAAGCATAGATAGGAAAAGTGAGCTATTTGAGAATATGCCCCAAAGAAATGTAGTAGGATGAGATTCTATGACTGTAGGATATACACAAAATAAATTTCTTGATAAATATTTATAAAATATTCAAGCAAATGTGACAATTATAAACCTAGATTCTAAAATTTTTTCCAGTATCCTCCTATCCTATAGCATAACGAATTTTTTTTTTCAAATATTGTAGCTATAACTACCCATATAGACATGTATGCAAAATATGCACTCTTCAACAAGACATGCAAACTATTTGAAAAAATGCCTCAAAAAAATATGTTCTCATTGAATTGTCGTGACTGCAAGATGAGGGTATCTTCCTAGGTTCATTGAGTAGTGAAATAGTTATTTAGAACCTTAAGTATGTAAATTTTTGTTCAATATCATGAATCTAGTCTTACTGCCACACACAATATAATCCTTTGAGACAAAGAATACTTTCAAGAGAAATATTATGAATAATTGATTCCATATTATAATACCCTAATTCTAAATGTAACATTGTTTCATGGCCCTCGTAAGCTCCTTGCTACTAATTTGAGTATATATATTACACAAATATGGAGGAGATGTAATGTTGATATTTTATTAAATAAATCATTTGATAAAATACATACCAACCACTTCTTAAATGGTAGCTAGCATATCACCACCGTGTAAGATTTTTTTTTAATCTAGCTTTGTTGATATCCATAATTATGACCATCTACAATAATTGACTCCTTAAGTGAATTACCAAATCCATTGTCATATGTTTAGTGCCACAAAGAGACCATAAAAGATAGAAAGACTAAAACATATCTATCATATAGCTAAGGAGTGAGAAGCATATAACAAAAAATAATGATTCCAATACCCTCTTGGGCTAAACCAATTGTGTGGGAAATATCACTTGAACATAGGAAGCGATTTGGACATGAAATCAAGGAATGCTCATGAAAGGAGGAATGCCCCTCTTAACATCAAGATTAAATGTGTCATTATACATATATCTTTCTAAGGTTGGGGCAAACATTGATAGTAAGTTGTGAAAATAAAAGATGTTAAAGTACCTAGTATTACACAAACTCCATTCATAATGAAATTTGCATTAGGCTTTTTTTTTTTTATTTGATTAATGTAAAAGCATTTTTTGAAAGGGCCCTAAAACCCTATACAAAGGAAAAAAATGAAGATAGAACATTAAGAGTTCACAAAACACAATAAACCAGCTAGAACATAAGGCGAGTTTCCTCAAGTAACATACAATAGATCAATGGTATAGATTAGACTTTGAATATCAGGAGCTCAGAGAAAAATAATCTTGAAGATTATCCCTTAGTCTCCTTCTTATGGGACCGCAGAGTCATATCAAAAGAAGGCGATGATCTTTTGGAAGATTTGCATTTAACAATGTTCCATCCTTTTTGCACCCTTAGTCATTATTGTGTTAGTGATGCATGATTTAAATAATAAGAAGCTATACAAATGAGCTTCAACATATACTTCATTCTTATATTAATTCCCTCAATTATCATAAAAGGCAACTTTTTCTAGGACTTTTATGATGGACCTCCAATTACCTATGGTATAATTTGCTAACATTAAGCTTTATTTTATGCTATTTTGATTTTATTGGAAATTGAGTAATTGATTTCATGTCTAGTTTCAATACATTCAATGATTGTTCTTTCAAGATCAACTCACTTTATGCTTGGGAATTTAGAAAATGGAGCACTATTTTTGGAATGGTCTTTCTCGACTTCAAGAGTATTCTATATAGAGTGTTGCAAAGGGATATTATTCAAAATTCAATAAAAGACTCAAGTGAGCCATTCTTGGGGATCAACTAATTTTTTAATGACATCACAATATTTCAAGAAGAAAGCAACATGAAATCCATCAGGTCTTAAAGCTTTGTTTGAGCGCATTGCCAGGAAGCCCAATTGATCTCTTCAATGCTAGGAGATATTAAGATTTGAATATCTACACTTACAATAATGTTAGGATTTAATTGTAAGAATTCTATTTCTCCTAAAAATTTAATTCCTCTTAACTCCAAGTAATACACTAAAAAAGAAGAATTATTCAACGCTTATGAGTTTAGGCTTTGTGAGAGATTCTCCTCAATTATATTTGATAGAATTAACTTGTAGAACTCCCTCCTCTTCTTGTATGTTGTGATTGAAAAAAAACTGTTAAACTCTCTAGATTGCCAATTGGAGAGTAATTTGAATCAATGAATAATTTATGTCATCAATTACAATTTGATGTTCATTAAGGAGATAGGAAAGAAATGACAATGGCCACATTATTTATTCATTTTCAAGACAAAGCCAAATGTCACCAATTTGTTTATATGTTAATCACTCTTAAACATATCACTAGAAAATGCTTCCTTAACTTATAAACATGTACAAGCATCTTTCCGAGACAAAATAATTTTCCTGTCTGCAGCATTTCCAAACTTTGCAATACAAAAACCCTTTGCCACAGGGTATATCTGAACAGTTTCACCTAAAATAGGTTCCCAATTTCTAGAAATCTAAGCATGCAGGTTCGATAGAGAGGGCCAAAAACCCATAAATCTGAATATGGCAGCATTAGAGGAAAAATCCTCTGCATTTTTAAAGATTTCATCAATTATATCAGGTTTCATATTTAGCACAATGGGATCCCTTATAGATACATGCATCACACCAAGAGGTCTAGACTGAAGGCTCCCTCTCCCTATAACAGTAGCTGAGGACTTGGCTCCATGAATATCTACTTCAAAAGCAGCCACATATGCGTAAGAGATAACAGGTCCACAAGGTGTGGTAGTAGAGGATGACTGCAATGGAGACACAGATCCCCCACCGAGCACCGGAGCAACAACTGCACAACTATCGAGCACCTAAACAACAACTGCATAACTCCTAGGCATAGACACACCAGCAGAATGTCCCGACTGCAGGCAGGAAACAACGAGAGAAGCAGTTGATCGTGCATTGACAATAGGAGAGGGTTTCAAAATACCCATTGAGTGGGGATCAACAGTGAGAGGAGAGGCCATTCAAAAGAGAATTTTTGAGTGGTTTTTTTTTTAGTTGTTTTTAGTTCACTATTCTGCTCTTTGAGCTTCCTAATTTCCTAGTAGGTCCAATTATCAATCCTGATAGAGTAAAGGGCTTTGGATTTAGCAGTGTGTAAAAGCCAATAATAAAATCCTCCTTCTCAGACAAGTCACCTATAGCCATAGATGTCTCTCTCTCAGCAATGACTAGGTTGTTTTCACTCCTTTCCTCTGCTTTCACAAAATCTTTAGCCATGTAAAGGATGTCATAATTTGTTCCCTTAAGCCTATCCTCGGTAGAGAGTTTCTCTTCGTAAATATCAACATTCTCCTTAACATTCAAAGGCTCAGAATGGGGTTTCTCCATATTAGTATGAGACCCCTTCACCACATTCTCTGTGTCAGAATTCCCATACCGCTGGTGGGGTTGAGATGCTCGTCTCCCTCAGGCACATTCTTCTTCTCCCTATTAGGTTGACTGGTACCAGCAAGGTCAATAAAAAAATTTCCGCGATCACTCTTATTAGGCTCAATATCCATATCTGTGTTCTTGTTTTCCAACTCTGCATTTTTTGGTTAGGTTTTGTAGCCCCCTCCTACTCAGAAGTCCTATGAAAGCTTTTAGGATTCTCTTCAGGGGAATCCTTTGAAGTTTAGGTATCCATACCACCAGCCAAAAACTTGGCCTTTTTACCAATACCGAGGGAAAATTCAAAATCATCGTTCCAAAAAGGAACACCAATTGAATCCTCATCGTCTGAGCTTATTGAATAATTCACCAACTCATCTTTCTTGGTCCTTAGAGACAAGGATGGCGTTTCCACATTAGTAGCCGTAGACTTCATATTTTTAACTCTCTTTACAAAAATCTTTAGCCTTATCCTCATGAAGAACATATTTACTTGGGTCCTCCCTATTATCAACTAAATTGTGATACAAAGAATTATACAGGTAAAAAGGCCAAGAAATATGATTTTATGACAAAAATGGTTTAAAAGCATAAAATGATGAGACTGTGCCCTCGTAAAATACCCTTCCAGAGTAATATATTCCATTAAAACCATAAGGATTTTACTTCAGGCCTCCTTGATAGTATTCACGACATAGAAACCTTTCTTTTTAATAATTCTTTTTTTCTCACCCACAGACTTAGGGAATTTATTAACCATCATTTTAGACACTTTCCTAATTCTATAAAAGTTAATGTCAATTAAGTCTAAACTAGTTACATTCACAATAAGTTCCACATTGAGATCAAGGTTTCTCCCATCAATAGTCACAGAGTCATTCGTCCAACCAGCAATGAAATTTTGGGTAATGTCTTTGTTGTACCTATGCAATTTCTTCAAGTAGGGTGAAAGCTGACCCTTACTAAGTTTACGTCGCCACCCATCACAGTGGCTTTCATAGGAATAATGTTCCTCCAATAATACAAAAAAGCCAAAATCTAGATTTTGAGAAAGAAGAAGCAAATCACCTGGAAGTGTGCTGAGAAAAGTTACAATTATGACGCATCACCTCTCTGTGGTGGCCACCATAAATAATGATGTGTTTTCTCATTCAATAATATTATTAATGTTATATATTCTAGTAAAAGTATGTTAATAATAAATTAACAATTAAATCACAATTAAAGAATATAAATCGTGTGATGTCACCCAAATAAAAGCACAATAGAATAATAAATCGTGTGATATGACCCAAATATTATAGATAAAGAACGTTAGTTATAAAATCTAATTAAAAAAAAAATAGAAACTGTAAATGATTTGTCTTTAATTAAAATGTCATGTTCAACCATGACACAGGAAGGAAGCGAAATAGACCGCATTACTTATTCCATTTGAACAGTAAGTTAGAGTCAACAATTTGTTTATATGCTAGGCAAACACGGTTTCCTGAACTCACACACATGTACGAGTTTCTTTTCGGAAAATTTGAAATACTGAAAACTTTCTTCATTCCAGCAATTTTTTTACATATGTCGACCCTTGCAAAACCCGGACTTGATTTGATTGGAAACTATATGAACATCATGAATAGAGAAGAGATCATTTCCTTCTTGTTCCACGCTCTCACCATTTCCCAACCAAAACTGCAACAATAATTGCCTTTCAGCTTCTTCTATTTCAAGACACTCGAAGAAGCCACATGAATCGTAATCATATTCATTCACAGAAGGGCTACATGGAATACCCAGTTCATCATCACTCGCACCCAACATATAATTGAGCTCAGCATTAAAACTACAGTCTTTATCCCCACTTGACTCTAATTCATCAAACCCAGTACTACTTGTTCCTGCATCATCACTATCAGAACAGGAAGGGGTTGGAGATATTTCTTCTTCTAACATCTTCATCATATCCCACACCATTTCTTCTTCGATCTCTTCAGCTTCAAAACTCAGTTCCGCTATCTCTTCAGAACTCAAACCCAGTTCCTCATTATCCATCTTAATCATGACCTCACACACAACATCCACATTTGTCTCCTTGCATAGCCGCTTTGTTGGGCTGACTTCTGCTTCTTCACAGAACCTCCCGCTTTCATCGCTCTCCTCGATCCTCTTACGCTTTCCAGCCTGCCTCTCCATTGGATTCAAAGAAGAGTATTAAAATGTATTGTGCTCCGTTTATGCAATGAAATGTAATGGCAGAGTGATGGAGTTTATATACAAAAACAGTTGGAGAAATGACAAACAAGTACAAAACTTTGTGGGCAAAATACAAAATGAGCATGGGCTTCTCCGACTTAGTATTTAGAGGAGTTTGAAAGCATGGCCTGAGTTAACAATGGTTTTTGGATTGCGCGTTCGTTATTAATGTATAGTACGGAAGACCGAGCAACGTAATTGTGACATACAGTTGAGAACTCCATTGTTTTCCTCGCCAAGAAAAACCCAAATTAAATATATGTAATGCCAAATAGGTTTCGAGGAGTCCGTCAAATATGTGCGGACGCGAGTTTTTGTCTGCGCGCTTCAGCGAAGTCAACAATGTGAAACGTGACGCACGAAAAACAACTCCTTTTTGACGTGTTAGATGGCAATGGTATATTATTTTTGTGTTCGGAGCGCGTAGTTTATTCCGGTCCCTCACATATCCAAAATGCCGTCTGTTAGTGGGTGAGAAGTCAAGAAAGTTAGGTTTGAATGCCTGATCTGAGATGATTTCAGAGTAGATAATTTGAACACTTCCTTTTCAATAGTAGAGACAAATAGAAGAAGCTCCTACCACTTCTCCAAATTACTAGTTTGTTTATCGCCTTTGCAAGCGTTACATTACATAGTCGATGGTAGTCTATGGCTCTTTTGACCTAATACCTCTTTCTCGCCGCCCAAAGTAGAACAAAGCTATAAACAAAAATAATTACATTGGATTGTTTTCTATAAAAGAAAGTATTCAAAGAAGATTTTCTTGAGCATGGGTACACAATAATTTGATAACGATTTAAATCTGGACATGTAATTCGATGGTTTCTTTAATTTATAATTAGCACTTGCACCCAAAGGAGGTGCAAGGGGTACGCTGATAGGTTCATATTTTAGAAGAATGATTAAAGTTTTATGTAATAGAAGGGAGCATATAAAATTGATGTGTACAGAAATGTTACATCGTAGAAGTGCATAATGTACATAGTAGTTATATTTATGGATCAAATAAAAGTATAGTAGTGAAGTATTGTAGTTTATGTATGGCACCATAAGTAAACCTCGACATTGGAATACACAAAAAAGATATGAAAGACAATTGTATATGTGAATATAGTCCTCCTTTGTAGAGTCTTCATGATCCGAAAGTGGTGACTTGTAGAAGAGGGAAAATTGAGAAATTGATAAGCAAAGAAAGATTTGATTGAATGATGGGAAATACTTAAATTGTGGAAATAACATAGTGGCTGAATAGGCTAATTCACATACCAAGGCATTGTGGAAGATCAACTAATTATTCTTTGTATTGTCTTCATGATCATCAAGTGTCAACTTGGAGAAGAGAGCAATGGAATACTTGATAAGCCAAAAAAGAATGCATTAAATGAAGGGATGAAGTAATTTCAATTGTAGTACTTGAAAAGTTGGTGTACGGGAAGATGCACATACTTGGGATTTATGCGAGATCAAGTGTAGATGAGCTTCTTCTTTCTTATTAATAATGTTGTATGGATTCTTTTTCATTCTACCACTTTTCAAAATTAGTAGTTTGTTTATCGCCTTTGCAAGCGTTACATTACATAGTCTATGGGAGTCTATGGCTCTTTTGACTTAATACCTCTTTCTCGCCGCCCAAAGTAGAACAAAACTAAAATAATTACATTGGATAGTTTTATATAAAATAAAGTATTCTAAGAATATTTTCTTGAGCATGGGTACACAATAATTTGATAATGATTTAAATCTGGACATATAATTAAATAGTTTGTTTAATTTATAATTAAATGTTATTTAGTGAAATAGTTTTTGTTTTGGGAGTTTATGGTATAAGCTCATATTTTAAATTCAACTTTTATTTAGTCTCTCTTTCATATAGCCTTCTTTTATATTTAATCGAATTACATATTTTCATGTTTAATTTCTACTTTTATTTAGTCTCTCTTTCATATAGCCTTCCTTTATATTTAGTCGAATTACATATTTTCATGTTTTTTTAGAATAATTTTTTCTTGTATTTTTAATTTTAACGTTTTTGACAAATAATTTATGATTTTTTTGTTGTTTTTACATTTATATATGAGTTATTCTTAATATATTAATATCACAAATCCAATCTTGATAGCTTTGAAATGAGTGAGAGTTAGAGAGGTTGAATAGATGGGGAGAGAGTTTCACAGGAGTAGAATAGGTAAAGGAAAATGATAATGCTGATGCAGATGGGGTTGTTTAGGTTGTCGAGGTGTCGACTCCTAGATGGAGAGGTGCTATGGTTTCTAAAGGAGGAGGTACAAGGGACATGAGTGAAGGAAAAGAGTGGTTTTGATGACAAGAAATATATTTTTGGCATGGATAGAGGTGGTGTTTCCCTACTTTTCTCATGGAAACTGCGCGGTCTCGGTTTGGAGTACTTCATGTATTTCCTTCCTATGAGGGGTGAGTTTGTTTGGGACTCTAGAATTTTGTGAGAAAGGTGGTGAGTTGTGCATTTTGTTCTAGGAGTTTTTAATAGTTGTGGACTTCCTGTGGTTTGTGAAATGATGGTTATTGTCACTGTAAAGTCAACACCTAGCTTTGTTCAATATTTTAATGGTGGCTATGGTTGTTTGCCTCACTACATGG
>MU224158.1:129110-193223 GCA_018584345.1 Thuja plicata
CTTTTTCTATCTTAGCGGGGGGGGGGGGTTGTTGGGGTTGTTGTTTAATAGTTTATCTCCAACATTGATATGGTTATGTTCCGTAAGAATGTTTTTTTATGTACTTTTTTGTGGATTTTGAATAAAAAAATTTACGAGTGGTTCTTATCTGCACCTTTAAATATTGTTTGTGGTTTCACACTTGGTTCTTTGGAGGTTTCTCTACTAGAAGTTTTTATAGGTTCTACTACTTTTTGGTCTTATACTCAAGTTGAATAATTTTTTTAGCTACTTCAACTAGTTTCTTTGACCGAGGATGGTTCTAAATATGCATTGATAGTGAGGGGGATTTTTTCATTATCCACTTTTTCAAGCTTGTTGTCCCTATGTTTTCTATGGAACTCTTTTTTCAGTATTTTTGAGTGGGGTTTTCTTCTACCCTTTTAATTGAAGTTTGTTCTTTTGGTTTGAGTGGGCTCTCTATGTAGTTATATCTGGGTTTAAATTTTGTGCATATCTATCTTCTATCTTCACCTCTCTTTATAATTTTCCTAATGTGTTGGAGAGTTCTCTTATGCAGGTGAAGATTATTCATTTGGTAGAGTTTAAGGGTTTGTATACTTTCAAGTGAATTCTTTCATTTTATTTTCTTATTGAGGTGGTACCTTCTCCTATGCTTTCAATGATACTTTTTTTTGGATGCTTTTGAGTGCGGGTTTCTTCTATCATTTTATATAAGAAGTTTGTTCTTTTGGGTTGAGTGGGAAATGTATGTAGCTATATCTAGGTTTCAGTTGTGCGCCTATCTATATTTTATGTCGATCTCTCTTTATAATTGTGCTAAAGTGTTCAAGAGTTCTCTTATGGAGCTGAATATTATTAATTTATCTCGACCTCTCTTTATAATTATCCTAAAGTTTTTGAGAGTTCCCTTATGGGGGTTATGGGGGCTTTCATTTAATAGTTTATCTATATCTTTGATACAGTTATGTTCCTTAAGAAGGATTGTTTATGTACTTTTTTCTCGAGATTCTTATCTGCACCTTTATATCTTATTTTTGGTTTCACTCTTGGTCCTTAGGAGGTTTCTCTACTAGAAGTTTGTACACATTCTTCTTCTTTTGTGTCTTGTGCTGAAGTTGACTAAATTTATTGGCTTCTTCAACTAGTTTCTTAGACCAAGGATGGTTCTAGATATGCATTGATAGTTAGGGGGATTTTTTTGCATTCTCCCCCTTCTCGAGCATGTTGTCCCTATGTTTTCTATGGAACTCTTTTTTTGGTATTTTTGAGTGGGTGTTTCTTCTAGACCCTTTTAATTAAAGTTTGTTCTTTTGGGTTGAGTGTGCTATGTATGTAGCTATATATATGTTTTAGTTGTACGCCTATCTATCTTTTATCTTCTCCTCTCTTTATACTTTTCCTAAAGTGTTGGAGATTTCTCTTATGCCGGTGAACATTGTTCATTTGGGAGATTTTAAGGGTTTGTATATTTTCAAGTGAATGCCTTCATTTTATTTTCTTATTGAGGTGGTACCTTCTCACATGTTTTCAATGAAACATTTTTTTTGGAAGCCTTTGAGTGCGGATTTATTCTACCCTTTTATATAAGAAGTATGTTCTTTTGGGTTGAGTGGGCAATGTATGTAGCTATATCTAGGTTTTAGTTGTGCGCCTATCTATATTTTACCTTGAAATCTCTTTATAATTTTCCTAAAGTGTTTGAGAGTTATCCTATGGAAGTGAAGATTATTCATTTGGGAGAGTTTAAGGGTTTGTATATTTTTAAGTGAATCGCTTCATTTTCTTTTCTCATTGAGGTGGTATATTCTCCTATTGAGGTGGAGATTGGTTGTGCGAGAGAGGATTATTTCTTTTGGAAGGGGGTTGTTTCTCACCTTTATGTTAATATTGGTTGCAAGGTGGCTATTTTTTTTCCTATTCTTGACTAAATATTGTTTGTGGTTTCACTCTTGGTTCATAGGAGGTTTCTCTGGACATATAATTCAATAGTTTGTTTAATTTATAATTAAATGTTATGTAGGGAAATAGCTTCTATTTTGGTAGTTTAGGGTATATGGTCATATTTTAAATTCTACTTTTATTTAGTCTCTCTTTCATATAGCCTTCTTTTATATTTATTCAAATTACACATTTTCATGTTTTTTTTTTAGAATAATTTTTGCTTGTATTTTAATTTTAAATTTTTTAACAAATAATTTATGATTTTTTGTTGTTTTAAATTTATATATTAGTTACTCTTAACATATTAATATCATAAATCCAATCTTGATTGGTTTGAAATGTTTGAGAGTCAGAGATCTGGGGGGAGAGAGTTTCATGAGAGTAGAATAGGTAAAGGAAAATGACAATGCTAATGCAGATCGGGTTGTTTAGGTTGTGGTGGTGTTGCCTCATAGATGGAGAGGTGCTATGGTTTCTAAAGGAGGAGTTACAAGGGACATGACTGAAGGAAAAGAGTGATTTTGATGACAAGAAATATATTTTTGGCATGGATAGAAATGGTGTTTCCCTACTTTTCTCATGAAAATCGTGCATGGTCTCGATTTGGAGTGCTTCATGTATTTCCTTGCTATGAGGGGTGAGTTTATTTGGGACTCTAGAATTTTGTGAGAAAAGTGGTGAGCTCTGCATTTTTTTCTGGGAGTTTTTAATAGTCGAGGACTTCCTATTGCTTTTGAAATGATGGTTGTTGTCGCTGCAAAGTCAACACCTAGCTTTGTTCAATATTTTAATGGTGTCTATGGTTGTTTGCCTTACTACATGGTGTATTGAGTTTTATGTGGTGGCTATGGGAAAGGTCTCATCCTTGGATGATCCTTGTCGTTCTCTTCCTTTTCCCTTGTGAATGATCAATTTGAAACCATATTTTGTCAATGAGGCTTTAAGAGCTCTTGTCTTTTAGATATGTTGTACTTTCCTCTACCATGCTCAAGAAAGGTTTCTAATTGGTTGTTGAAATTGTTTGTACCTTTGCTTACTTCATGGACAATACGTTTATTCAGGGTTCTTTTTCTATCTTTGTGGGGGGGTTATTAGGACTGATGTTTAATAGTTTATCACTAACATTGATATAGTTATGTTCCTTAAGAATGACTGTTTATGTACTATTTGTGGATTTGGAATACTATTTTTTGTGTGTGGTTCTTATCTTCACACTTACATATTGTTTGTGGTTTCACTCTTGGTTATATGGAGGTATCTCTACTAGAAGTTTGTAGAGGTTCCACTTCTTTTTGGTCTTATGCTCATGTTGAATAAATTTTTTAGCTACTTCAACTAGTTTCTTTGACCAAGGATGATTCTAAATATGCATTGATAGTGAGGGGGATTTTTTCATTCTCCTCTTTTTCAAGCTTGTTGCCCCTATGTTTTCTATGGAACTCTTTTTTCAATATTTTTGAGTGGTGTTTTCTTCTACCCTTTTAATTAAAGTTTGTTCTTTTGGTTTGAGTGGGCTATCTATGTAGTTATACCTAGGTTTCAGTTTTGCACCTATCTATCTTCTATCTTCACCTCTCTTTATAGTTTTCCTAAAGTGTTGGAGATTTCTCTTATGCAGGTGAAGATTATTCATTTGGGAGAGTTTAAGGGTTTGTAAACTTTCAAGTGAATTCTTTCATTTTCTTTTCTTATTGAGGTGGTACATTCTCCTATATTTTCAATGAAACTTTTTTTTTGGATGATTTTGAGTGTGGGTTTCGTCTATCCTTTTATATAAGAAGTTTGTTCTTTTGGGTTGAGTAGACAATGTATGTAGCTATATCTAGGTGTCAGTTGTGTGCTTATCTATATTTTATCTCGATGTCTCTTTATAATCATCCTAAAGTGTTTGAGAGTTCTCTTATGGAGCTGAATATTATTCATTTATCTCGACCTCTCTTTGTAATTGTCCTAAATTTTTTGAGAGTTCTCTTATGGAGGTTATGGGGGATTTCGCGTAATAGTTTATCTATATCTTTGATACAATTATGTTCCTTAAAGAGGGTTGTTTATGACCTTTTTATGGATTTTGAATGCTATTTTTTTTCCAGTGATTCTTATCTGCACCTTTATATCTTTTTTGTGGTTTCACTCTTGGTTCTTAGGAGGTTTCTCTACTAGAAGTTTATACAAGTTCTACTTATTTTTGGTCTTGTGCTGAAGTTGACTAAATTTGTTGGCTTCTTCAATAAGTTTCTTAGACCAAGGATGGTTCTAGATATGAACTGATAGTTAGGATTTTTTTTGCATTCTCCCTTTTCAATCTTGTTGTCCCTATGTTTTCTATGGAACTCTTTTTCAGTATTTTTGAGTGGGGGTTTATTGTACCATTTTAATTAAATTTTGTTCTTTTGGGTTGAGTGTCCTATGTATGTAGCTATATATGGGTTTCAGTTGTGTGCCTATCTATCTTTTATCTTGACCTCTCTTTATATTTTTCGTAAAGTGTTGGAGAGTTCTCTTATGCTGGTGAACATTATTCATTTGGGAGATTTTAAGGGTTTATATATTTTCAAGCAAATTCCTTCATTTTTTTTTCTTATTGAGGTGGTACCTTCTCACATATTTTCAATGAAACATTTTTTTGGATGCTTTTGAGTGCAGATTTATTCTATCCTTTTATATAAGAAGTATCTTCTTTTGGGTTGAGTGGGCAATGTATGTAGCTATATCTAGGTTTTAGTTGTGCGCCTATCTATATTTTACATCGAACTCTCTTTATAATTGTCGTAAAGTTTTTGATAGTTATCTTATGGAGGTGAAGATTATTCATTTGGTAGAGTTTAAGGGTTTGTATATTTTAAGCGAATTCCTTCATTTTATTTTCTTATTGACGTGGTATATTCTCCTATTGAGGTGGAGATTGGTTGTGTGAGAGAGGATTATTTCTTTTGGAAGGGGGTTTTTTCTCACCTTTCTCTTAATCTTGGTTGCAAGGTGGCTATTGTTTTCCCTATTCTTGACTAAAGAAGCTAATGTGATCCTATTTTAGTATATTTTGAAGGTTATGGGAGCCTTTTCAAAACCCATTCTTATAGAATTTATGATTTTATTTACTAGGCAGCAGCATCCTTGTACTTATTGTTGAAATCCTTCTACCATTTCAACCATTGTAGTTTTTTGTTGTTCAGTTTTTGTTTTCTTCTATTATATCTATTCGTAGTTTCTTTTAAGTGGTTTCAATATGCCAACAATATTGATTAAATGTATAGAAGTTTGGGTCTCTTCAAAACTGATTTTATCCATCTTATCAAATCATATTAGTTTAGCAAATATTATATTCAGAGCATGGCATGGATTGGTTAATTATGAGTACATAAAGATACTTGGAGACATTGGGTGAGGTATTTGTTGAAATAGTTCCTCTTTGGAGGTTTCAATAAAATGTGAGCCTATGATGGACCTAAGATGAGTTTTTTTCTTTGATAATATTTTTTTGATGTGTATGTTCTTCATTGACAATCTTGACACATGAAGATTGTGATTCTAGTTTATGGGTTGGATATATTATTGGCATGAGTTAAAATAATATTTTGAACTCCTATTAGGCTTGGATGATTCAATGGATTAAGATTTTTTGTAGTTTCTCTTCTCCTAATTTGGGCATTTTAGTTTGATGTAAATAATCAGTAATGGTTGTTGTTCTAAATATTTTGGAATATTCATTCTTGATATTGTTCATGGAGTATTTTTTCTAAGATTTATATTCTAGTAATGGTTTTGGGGTTTCATGTATCAATATTTCTATAAAGATGATGAATAGAGTGGAGTTGCAAAAATTCTATATTCTATTTTATCACTTCGATTTAATGCTTGTGTTCTCTAGGTACCTTGTATGAGAATGAAAAATGCTATAGATTCATTTGGTTCCATGGATATTGATGATTGATGGGCCTTAAATAAATTAATATTGGTCATGGAAAGGATTTGAAAAAGTTGGAGAATGTTGCGAAGTAACGTGTCTAAACATTAGTCATTCCTATTACTACATTTGTTTATTTACAACCTAAGGAATAATTTATTGGTCATTATATTTTTTATCTAGTGGGTTCCAGCAAGAAGATGAGACCACTCTTTTCCCTTTTTTTCAAAATTCATCCCAATTGACCAAAAAAATTGAAGCACTTAAAGATTGAATCTTAAGAAAAGTCAATAATATGAAATGTTGTACTCAAAGTCTAGTTTCCCAATATATAATTCATATTAATACCTAGACAATAAAATTTGGATTTCACTAGGTGTTTCCAAAAATAACTATTTAAAAATAACCTTTTTGGGACCTTTCATGCCTGTGTACAACAACCATAATTTGACCTATATGAAAGTATTTTTTTGAGTCCTTTTGGAATAACACTTTTAAGACACTCAAGATTGATGGGCATATTTTTTGTAAATTTTTACTCGATATATTTTTTCTTTATTTTATTTGGCATAATTTTTTATTTTGAAAACCCCTCATGTATGAAAAGCATAAGCTAACTTAAAATCATCCATTTTTAGTTTTTTTTTTCAAAGTGAAAAGAATTGTCTATAGTATGATGTCATATAAGTTATTTTTTCAAAAAATTTGAAAATAATTTAGCGTTATAAAAAACAAGGAAACCTGTTATTTCACGCTTTGTTGAGATATTTTATTAGAAATTATTTAAAAAATAAAAAAAATACTACAATTTAAAAATAAAATATGTATTTACAATATGTGTAATCATATCTAAAATAGGTTTTAATTTGGTGGAAAAATACTTTAGAAAACATTGTTTTCCAAAAAAGGGTTTTGCGCGTAAAAAGTTCCTCTAGAAGTGGACTCAACTTATTGCACTTACCCTAGTGTTACATGTCTATATACTATATAAATTAGATATTGTATATCATCTAATGTAACCTATATATATTGTCATATTTTGACCAAATTTCACTATATTTTTTTTTTTGTGTGGGATCAGGTGATGACCGAGTATAATTATTCGTTGTAGGGTTGTGGTATTAAAATTCCTCAAGAAGAGAAAGATGGAATATCTATATATTTTATTATATAAGAATGGAAAGGGGCCTTATCTTAGAAACTAAATAGTGAATCATAAAATCAATGCACATAAATAGAATCCAACTATGAAATACCCAAACAAGCTTAGCAGACAGAGCTAGTGATTCTAGGTTATGGGTTGAATATATTATATGCATGAGTGAGATATATATATATATTTTAAACTCCTATTAGGCATGGATGATATAATGGATTACCTCCCTAAATTATAAGAACCTATAATTAGATGCTAAATTGGGTCTTATTTTATCATGTATGGGCTATTATATTGATTTCTGATACTCTTACCCTAATTAAGATTTTCATTCCAGATTCCCCTCTTCAATTGGGAACCCGAAGTCAATTTTCATTACTTTTGAAGGGGAATGGGCTGACCTGGTCAACCTATTCATAGGAATAGGTTGAATTAGTCGATATATTCAATGATGTTTCCTCCAAATTTTGAATTAGAGGCTTGTCTCAATGGTTGAGTAGAAAATTCAAATTCATGTTGGCCCTCTTCAAGTTTTGAGACTTAAAAATGATTGTGAGGGGAATATAAGAAACCTAGCTCTCCTCATTTGGATATCCTATCATAAATTTTCAATATCTCTCCTATAATGTTGCATCCCAAGCTTTATAAGACAAATTTCCAGCATTGAAGGTATTATAAAGGAAATCTTCTCCATTATAGAAAGCTTCTCTCCTAGGATAGCCATGTAGAGGAGATTAGAAACAAGGAAGAAGATCATCTCCATCCATTCAAGTATTCAAGTCCACAAGAATTCATTCCATCCTTCCTTACATTAAGCATTATGGAAAAATACAACAATAAATATGCAAGGCATGTCTTTCACTATTTCCTTTTAGGTTATTCTTTGGATTAAAGCTATTACATCAATATTTATGATCACATTAAAAGAATAATTTGCATTGTCAAGGTATAAGACACTTCATATTTTAGATCTAGCCTTAGTTCTATGTTTTAGGTTAGTCAAATGGAAAAAAAATGGTATTTATGTCTATAGAAGAAAATCGTAAGGATCCAGATCTCTATTTATTGAATTATAATTCCTTAGATATAATGCCATGATACTCAACAAGGATTTCATTTTCTTACATGAAATAATGAGCTACGTACCCTTCTTTCTTAATCTTATCTTGGATGTCCATCATCTCTAACTGAATTGAAGCTTTAGAAGAAAAACTATTCCCTAAAGGCTTCTCTATTCCATCTCTTAATGGTATCCTTCACTTATCTCACCTTCTTATCCACCTGAAACATAGCCATACTATTGAACCTTAAATTATACCATTACTTAACATTTTAAAATAACAGAGGATGGGAAAGACACATTTTCTCAAATCTAAAAGAAAAAATTATCTTTCTAAAAATAAGCTTTTCCATTAAACATACTAGATGGTGATCTGAATCAATCCTAGAGAGGGAAGTCAACAAAAATAATAATGTTCAAAACATTCATTAGAGATAAGATCACAGTCCAATCTAACCCAAATAATATAAATCCTGGATCTCTTATTTTTCCAGGTAAAGACAACTCACTCCAAATCCAAATGGTGCAATCCTTGGCTAGTTAGAAGGTCCATTAAATTTAGTTTACTATCCGACTGAATTTGAGATCTACCAAAATTTTTCTCTCCCTATAAGGGGGTATTTAAATTTCCTACAATAACCCATTTATCTTATAGAATTTTTTTCTAAAGAAGGATAAATTTTTCCAACACTTTCTCCTTTATATCTTATTATTTGGAGCATATATATTAGAAAGAATCCAATAGAAGTTATCCCTAAATGTATAGACTTGTTGGTGACATGATAAGCATCCTCCAAAACTTGAATACCCAAAATATAGTTTTGATTCCAAAAAGTAGAAATACCTCCCAAAGATCCATCTAAGCTATTAGCTTGGACTCTCTAGTTCTTGAAAAAATTAACCTTTTTGAGTCTTCATCATCTTTATATCCTTAATGAGCATAATATTTGGTTTGTGTACCCTTACAAACTTAGAGAAAATATCATGCTTATGAGAGTTGTTTATCCCTCTAATATTGAACAGTATAACTTTCATTTTTTTACTAGGGGTACTAATTGAGAAAATATTTGGGATGGTTCTTTAGATCCCATCAATAACACTTTGTAAGGATTCTTGTTCACTGTGTCCTTTTATCAATTTTCTTCTAGATCTCTTTGTGATCCCACTATCCACCTTAGATCTACTTTTTGGCTGACACTCTCACTGTGAGGACTTTTTTACTTCCTTTTTTTGTCTCCACTTTAGTAAAATAACAATCATTATCTATATTTGTTTCTTCTTGACTCATATTCTCTTTACTTGAGTCAATATTCCTATCCATAGAAATTCTCTTTATAAATTTTGATTATCAAGATATTCTAAGAGAATTCTAGATAAGAACAACAAAAATATTTGGATGAACATCCTCCCTTTGTTCTTGAAAAAATAGGTTTTGGAAAGTAGATGGAACCACCTTTGGTGTTAAAAGTGAGTTAACATCATCTCTTTATTCTTGGTCTCATAGGTAAGTTTATGGAACCACATTTTGTATATCTATAGGGTATACAAATAATCCTTCACCCCAAACGTGTCTACTACTACTATCAATCGGATGTATTATTCTCTCCTTTGAGGGCAGCATGATTCTTATATTAACAACAAGTTTGTATTCCTTCTTTGGTGTTTCCAACTTCATTTGGTATTTCCACATTGGTTCCATTACACCTTTCAATATTACCTTTGACCTCTTGAGGATTCATAGCTACGTGATCCTTGGAAGCACTAACCTTGTCTACTTGTTCTCTTTGTTTAGTTTTGGCCTTCCAAACTTTAAGCGTTTTCCCAAAATGAGATCTCCTAGCCTTATTTTAGGTTCTAAAATGACATTTCCTCATAGGCAGTAGCTAGATTTTTTCCAAATTGTTTAAACAAAAGGTATTTATCAGGTACCAAAAAAATTGACCAACATTCCTGACCAAGCATTAAAATGGTTTTTCTTGGTCAGGTTATAGGAGGAAAATTTAGATTTTTTTTAATCCATTCCCATGTTGGTTGGAATTATGACAGCCATGACATGTCAGAATTGTGACCAACACGGGCATATAAGTTTTTAAAAAATGGGCATTTTCATTATATTTCATTTTGTAATTGCACAGAGCTAAAGGAGGCCATAAGGAATATGGCATCTCTCGATACGTTCTTTCCCACCTTCGAGTGGGCACCCAAATATTCAGTTTCTTTATTCAAATAGATGTGATATCTGGACTCACCATTGCTTGTCTTGCCATTCCACCGGTAAACTACAAAAATTATGAAGTTATCACATATTCAAATAGTTGTGTTTGTGTTTTTCACTAAATATGTGTGTTGGTAATGCTTGATGTCGAGTATAACCTATGCAAAGTTTGCAAATTTGCCTCCCTTGATGGGACTATAAGAGCAATAGACACCTATGCATCTCAAGATTCTGCAGAGTTGAAGGAGGCCAGAAGGAGAGCATCTCTTGACACCACCTATGCATCTCCCAACACCATCTATAAGGGAATTATTACCAAATTTGGCATTATGTAGATACTCTATTAAACTTTTCTTCAGCGTATGATGTCAGACAAGTTTCATGCTTCCATCATTTCATAGTATCATCTAGAGACATTCTTCTTAAATGGGTTGGATTCTTTGTCTATACTTCCATATTTTAGAATCTAACAATGGAACTTGAATTTGTGATACCCCTTTTTCTGTGGCTTCAATGTGAGGCTTATATAAAAAAAACCCTTTAAATCATGCCTCGCTGAATTTCCCATGTGGTGTGATTCATTAAATGAATTAAAAATTTAAAAAAATATTAGTTACAACTGTAAGGTCCCCCGTCAAATTACTTTCGAATATCTGTACAAT
Organism: Thuja plicata; assembly: GCA_018584345.1. Classification (NCBI taxonomy): domain Eukaryota; kingdom Viridiplantae; phylum Streptophyta; class Pinopsida; order Cupressales; family Cupressaceae; genus Thuja; species Thuja plicata. The sequence goes on from MU224158.1 coordinate 140,049, forward strand.
TTTCTTACCACTTTAATTGCAAGAGGCTTCTTCCTCTTAAGACATTTATTCTCAATAGTTATCTTGATACTATGCACAATTATATGGTAAACAATACTTACATAATCCTTGAATTATGGGTCTGATATGTATATGGAATGTAATTGTAGGAAATTATCGATATATAAGATAGATCCCAAATATATTGATATATATTGAATGTATTATAATAGAAGTGGATTTATCCTATCTTTATGGACCTTGCAATATGCAATATGCAAGGATTGTTTGGATACCAATATATTGATCAAACAAATATCAATTTATATGTAAACTATGTCTTATAATATGATTGCAATATTTAGATCTGCAACATATAATCCTAATTGAGGTGTTGATTGATTGTACGCCAATGTAATGAAGTGTTGGTTTTATTTCTGATTTCCAAATGACATTTTGATATATCCCCCTCCCTTTATATATAACTTGCAAGACCCTAAAGGTTGTATCCTTTAGACATTGAGAGACGTATATGTTCTCAGTCATACCTCTTTATTTGTTTTACTCACTCCATATTCTTATTAATATTTTGTCAAATTTTTAATTCATTTAATGAATCACACCATTTGGAGAATAACTATAACTATAAATGAATTAAAAATTTAACAAAATGTTAGTTATTAATATTTTTTAAAATTTTTAATTCATTTAATGAATCACACCATTTGATGTCGAAGAAAATCATAAAGACCCACCATGTGATTTTTATTGCCTTTAATCATTGTTTTTTCAATGAATGTATTTATTTTCCACTTTGAAAATATGGAGCCCACATCATTCCTCTTCTTCAAGGAATATTAAAATCGACATTTGTTTCTTCATAACTTTATTTTTTTGTATTTATTCTCATCCATCTAACTTTTACCCTTATTTCTTTCTAAAAATTAATATTTAAATCGTAATGATTTAAAAATTTAGCCTTTTGGGCTCAATTTTAAAATGCCAAATTAAACGTCATGGTGCCCGGCTTCATCTCTGAAACCCTAATTTTTTTTAAATCATAACAAGTTTTAAGTATTGATCCTTTGGGATTTAATTCAGAATGTATCAGTATCACATGATTAGAATAAATATGATTCAAAACATTCACTTAATGTTCTATCTCTTCCTAAATGAGATCCATAGAAATTGAAAACCATAAAAGTTTGCTAGAAGTTACAAGCTATAAAATGGAAGTGAGTAAAATTTCATATGCCTCTGCAATCATACCCAATAGTTGTTGTAGCTATTTTTATTAGAATCCTTCATTTTTCATATTTTTGTGATTTGACATCCCTTTCAGTAGAAGCTAAGCTAAAAAAAAATTAACCTGTAAACCTGTTCCACAATTAATCACCCTTCACCTATTATGGTACTTTTGAATTTTGTAAAAATTTGAAGTCCCAATGGCATACATCAAACTCCCAATGGAACTATCATAAGGACCAAAAAGACTAAAAAAATCCCAATTGAAGGTGCCTAGTTGTTAGTGATCACCAAATCAATGAAGGTAGGTGCATTGTATCCATATACTACCATAGATATTGCAATAACTATCTTCTACTTTGATAATAAATCAAAGTTTGAAAATTGACCTCTTCATTAATCCTATCCTATAGTATTCAAATATTTTAAAAGTAGTTTGCTAGAGATAAAAATTGTGTTGAGGAGAGATGAAAAGTCCATGTAGAACTACTAGTACTATTAAAGAGGTAAGGAAAGAGAAATAAAAAAGGATGTCACCATGTGGAAGCCCTCAAATAGTTTTTTAAAATTTTCCACACAGACCTGCAAAAGTATAAGAAAAATGACCTAAGTGTACTAGGAATAATAGGAAGGACTTTACTTGTGAAGATTTAAAGGGAATTATCCTTGATATATATGCATTTTCTATTACAAAACTCTACTTTTATCCTTGCTTGAAGGATGACTAAATGTATACTTGAAAATGATACCTTGGGCACTAATTTATTATAACCACTTTATGCTTCATGCACATCACTAATCTATTTTCCCTTTCCCCAAGTGTTAAGAAAATTTTTAAGTGGATAAGCCATTTAAAAATGGTTCCTAAATGCCCGTCTTTTTTTCATTATGGTGAATTTTCATAATGTATTTTCCATCTTTTTCAACTTATGGTAGACACTTCCTAAAGGTGCCCCATTTTTAGCTTATTTAATTGTATAGTTGGAAAATGGAAGCACTTCCATTTTAGACTAGTTTAGCCTTACAATTAAGTGGTTTGGGGTCATGTCAAGCACCTTTAATGGGTTCTTGACTTTGATATGGATTTATCCCCCTGTTCTGCCCCATTTCCACTTTTTCCAACCTATTTCTGGCACCCCAAACTGAGAAACTGGGACTTTGACCTTAGGTTCAAGGTCGACCTCCACCTTGACTTAGTTCAAGGTTGGGCTCAACCTTGACCTAGGTCACAATAAACATTTTCTAGGCCTGGGGTTCAAATTTTAGAATCTCAGGGTTTCCAGATGTTAGTCTTTGGAAAAAGTTAATTCCCGCTTCCGGGTCAGCTGTTTCGGTCTTCGAAACAAAAAACCTTAAATTATATTTAACATAGGTCCTCTTCTAGGGGCATGGGTCCAATTTTAATTTAATTCTCCTATTTCGGCCTCTCTAGAAGATTGTGCCCTATTTTCATATTACAGGAAGCTTTCTCCTCTCATTTTCTCTAAGACTCTCTAATCACAAGCAAGAACAATCTAAGACTTGATAATTGCAAGAGCTCAAGACTTGAAGGGTGAATTCAAAAGGTGAAGAAGAAAGATTTGAAGAAATCCAAATATACATTGAAGAATTCATCCATTCTCAAGCACTTCTCAAGCATTCATTTTCATCAAGGAGATCCATTGGTGGCCATTGAAGGATTCAAGCTCCATGGAGCCCTCTTGTTGAAGATTTATCCATCCACATTCCTTCGAGCCTCTTCCAAATCAAGAACCCATTCAATATTAGTGTTGAGGATCTACAATAAATTTATTGAAGACATCCTAAATTCTACATTCTACATCCATTTGGTGCATCCATACTTGTGGGTTCAAGTATTCGAATCCTAGACACAAGGACATTAACATGAGAAAGGTAAATTGTATTTACTTTGTTTATTCCTGAAATTTCAATTATATATTTGAGGTTAATTCCAAAACTGGGGTTTGAGCAAGGCAAACCCCTCCCCCAACAAAAAAACCATTTTTTGTGCAGGCACGGGTTCGGAACAACAAATTAGAACTGAGATTTGGATACCCTTTTCGGAAAACTTCTAGGATCCAAAAATAGAATTTCAATCTGAGACTTTTTAGGTTGATTTTTCCATAGGGGGCAATCAGAAATCCTGGCCAATGGTGACATTGAGTTGAGGGTACAAATCGAAACTATGTTAGAACAGAAAAAGATTTCTAGGTTTTGTTCATCTTTGCATTTCTATTCCAGATCTGGTCTCAGATTTTCTAGAAACTCAATAAAAGCTTCAGAAAACAACATTATTGAGATCTGCAATATTCCAAGGTTAGTACATTTCTCCTATTCACTTCAATTAAATTTATCAATCTATATAAATCTAAATATCAATGAAACGGGTACTTAAGATCGTCCTCCTTTATTCTTGTTTCCAAATGGTTGAATCATTTATGCATTCATCCTTCCTTTTGAGTTAATCAATTTGGATCTTTCATTTGCATACCTAGGGATATAAGGGTAGCATCTTATTTACCCCCATAACATATTCAAATGTAAGGTCTTTTATGTTAAATAATCCACTTTCAAAGCCCCCCTCATTTTAGATCTTACATTTTGGTGAACCTGCGATAGACAACTCTTTCTTTTCGGAGTTACATTTACATATTTTGTGTTAGATCTTGCATGCATATTACATTAGATTTATTTTATGTTCTTTCATTTCCCTTTAAAAAATTTAAAATCAAACTCTCTTTTTTTAAATAAGTTAATTTGCAATGTATTGATGTATGAGCTTTACCACTTCTAGTAATACTTATAGTATCCCAGTTAGAAGAAGCTGTAGACTCATGGGTTGCTTTGTTCCCAAATATTCCTCTCCTTTTCATAGGATCTTGGATGAAACTTTGAATACTCATGATTCTAATCCTTCTATGGTGCATAACTTTTCTCACTCATCTTATGATGAGGAAGATGCTTTAAGAGTTCCTCGTGAACAAGTGCAAAAAATTTCAACCGAACTTTATAAAATGGGAAATTGGCTTATCCAGGAAAAACATAATCAAGATTACATCCAAGCTATAGAGGCTCTTGAAATTCCTTCGTGATAGTGATCAAGGTATTAATCTCTTGCGTGGTATCACTCATCTTGTGCATTTAAATGTTAAAACTTTAGCTCCAGAGGCTCAAGATTTAGGATTTACTCCTCCTATTACTAGTGAGGGACCGTCTTCTATTCCTTTATCTATTATTCCTTCTTACACTCCTCCTTTTATGACTACATCTCTCCCAATTTCATCTATTCCTGTGAGTGTTCCATCGGTATCTCTACCTACCTCACAACCTTCATATCATAGTGTACCTTTTACTTATACTAATCCCCTTCCAAATTTGGTTCCAAATGTTCCACCGGTTGTGTCTTCTATTCTTTCTTCTTCCTACACTTTTTCTAGTGTTCCTAATATTTCTATGCCACCTATGTCTTCTAATGATTCCACAATTATAAGTTTGGCTCAGACTGTGTCATCTTTACAACAATAACTTGCATCCTTGACTAAATCCAAGTTTAGCATTCCTACATGTGACATGGGTAGTCCCTTATCCTGAGACATTATCCCTGCTACTGTTTCTCAACAAGCCAATATGCCTCGTCTAGAGAATTAAAATGGTAAAGGAAGTCTTGTTCCTCATGTTAAAACATTTCAAATCCTTTGTAGTGATTATGCTCATGACCATAGGATTTTAGATAAACTATTTGGTAGAACCTTTTGTGATAAGGATTTGCAATGGTATTATTCTTTACCTCCTTATTCCATTGATTCTTTTCCTAAACTTGCTAATACCTTCATTTAACAATTTCAAAATAACATTGGTCCGCAAGTTTCCTTAGTTGATTTAATGCATTGTAAACAAAACATTAAGGAAAAATTGACTAATTTCACTAGTAGATTTAAGAATTTGTATGCTTAGATTTCTTATCTTGATCCTGATATTGATATTCAACACATGTTTATTTCAAATTTACAAAAGGAAATTAGAGATAAGATTCTGCTGACTAAATTTACCTCTTTTCAACAACTTTGTGCATCACTTCATCATTATCAATTACAAGTGAGTCAATTTGAGATCAACACTCCAATGGTTCCTGTTCTAGTTGATATAGTGACACTAATCCTAATCCTAATAAGTTTCAGAAACCTAACAACTACATCAAGATTAATAAATAGACAAATGTGGTTGCTGATCAAGTTGCTATTGCATCTCACAATGCTACTTCTGCATCCACTGCTTTCCATATGAATCATACATTTACTCCTCTCTCTAAATATCTACATTCCATTATGAGTAGGTTGTTAAGTGCTAATATGATTACCTTGCCTCCTATTCGACATCTCCTTCCTACTACCATAGCTTCAAAATCCTTTGATTATAAAGCTTTTTTCCAATACCATTGCCAGAATGGCCATGATACTAAAAAATGTTATTCTCTAAAGCATAAGGTTCATGACTTAATCGATTCTAATTCTTTATCTATTGATAATTTTTATGGTAATGGGAACAAATTTGTCTCTCCTCCTAATCAAAACCTTCAAATATATACAAATCCTCTACCTACACATGATACTAATACCATTGCTCAACCATATTCTATGGATATCATTTACGATTCAAAGATGGATGAGCTTAATCACATTTTTAATCATTTAGAGAGAATTTTTGCATCTCAACCTATTGTTCAAGATCCTTCACCTCCACCTTAGCTTCAAGTTCCACATAAACCTCAGAAACAAATTAAGGATAAATGACCTCAAGAAATTTCAATTACCTTTGATGACTCTAAGACTATTAAGGCTCTCGATGATCCCCTTTATATTTATGCTAGGATTTCTAAGATACCTACACATGGTTGTCTTATTGATCCTGCATCTTTAATAAATGTTATTACTGAGGAAAATATTTTTATGAAAAACCTACAATGTGATTGTTATGATCCATTGGATGCATGGATCCAAACTTGTAATGGTTTTCTCTATCCTGCTCTTGGTTCTATTAACTTCCTTGTTAAACTCTGTGGCAAGGTTGTAGGTACTACCTTCATTTTTTTTCCTACATCTGATCAATTTCAAGTCAAATTTGGTTTTCCTTGGATAACTTCTATGCATGCCATTTCTTCTCCTATTCATAAATTTCTTAAGTTCATTCATAATGGAGAAGTAAAAATGATTAATCATACTTTATATCAACCTTTTAGGCATAGATATTGTGCTACTCTTGATTTATTTTGGCCCTCATTACCTAACTCATGTCCCCCTTTCCCTGACAACCTTTTTCATTCATATCAAGCCTATTAGCATCGCAAGATTATTGAGTTAAGCATGCCTCAGATAGATCTTAACCGTGGTCTTTTACCCACTCCTTCTATACCTCCTTTACCCATTACTGCTAATTCTATTACTCAACTTCCTAGTATCGCTTCTTAGTCTACTGTGAATACTATCAATCCTCCTATAGAACCTGTGAATGAATCAGTGGTTATTCCTCCTAGTTCTCCACATGTGTCAAACAAATAAAAATGTAATAAATCTACTAATGAATGTCATAAGAAGCGTAGAGATAATGCTCGGGCCCATGCTTCTCTTTTTTTAAATTCTTTACCTTCTTTCGATCAACCTATGCTTGATGTGTTGGAAGAAGTTAATATTCACAATGATTTTAAGATGAATGAGTATGATGATCCTATTCACATCTTAGATGCTATTTTAATTAATCTTGATGAGGAGGATACTTTAGATGATCATATTGATCTTAGAGATGAATATGAGACCATTGATCTTGATACTAACCTACCTTATATGATTTCAAATCAATTGAAAATTACACGTAGTATCGAGCAACATGATTCTCAAGAGGATCCTTATTTGGAACTACTATAATTCCTACTGTATTGGATATAGTCCCTCTTGCGAGTTACCCACCTTCCCTAAATGACAAAAAACAAGATGGGGAGAGTAGGCGATGCGCTTGATTGGCTTATCCTTCATGGTAGCCATTTTTGTGTTTGCATATTGTACTATGCTTCTCCCATAATGTGTTTGCTAAATGTTTGTTAGACTCTTTTATATGACCCTTGTTACTTTGTTGTTGCAAGGTGATAAAGGAATCAAACCTATTGTATAATTCTTCTATATGTATCTTTACTCTTCTATACATAGTTTTCATGATTATGTTATACTTGTGCTATTGTTCGTAAATGTTTTCCTTGTCTAGTCTTCTTGGATCTCCGACATGGGAGCACTGATTCTTTTTCGTCTCCATGTTCTGGTCTGAAAAGACTCTTCTTCGTAACTCTTGAGTTTTCTTTCCTCCTTTGTGATTGTTGTTCTACTTTCTTTAGGGAATGATGTCAATTCATTTGAAATAATATCATATCTATATGTACATGTTATCTTACGATCATACTGACCTCACATTAGGTAGATCCCTTATGTGTTCTTTGTATGTTTATGTCATATTTCCCTTGATTTGTCTTTGTTTAGGGCATACCCTAGTGGAAACATAATAAGTAGAGTTGTTTATGTTTTTGTTAAAGCCATTGCTCCTATTAAAGTGTTAGCAACGACTTTAATGTGGGGGAATATGCTCTACTCACCTTTTGCATGCACCCACATTCAAAATATTTTCAAACTTAAAATTTTTTCCCTTTATGGATTAAAGACTAATCCTTAAAGCATGGGTATTTTACTTTTTAGGATCTCTTGATCCCTCCAGTTTAAGTTTACACGGATCTCTTGATCCCTCCAATTTCAAATTACAATGTTTTGATCCCTTAAGGTTGGAAGGTGTCCTTAGGAATGGATCTCCCTGATGGGTTGAGTAGGGAGTAGTCGCATTCACTAGGTGGTTCAACTCCATATTTTGAATTACACTTTTTCCCTGTGTGGTTCACAATGGGACATAAGTTCTCATTGGGCAAGGTAACCACACCCTCTCTCTCTTTCTCCTTAATTGGTGATATCTCTCTTATCATGATCTTATGGTTGATAAATAATTAAGTCCCTTTTGGGCTTGAGGATTTCTTTGTCCCTTGTGATTCCAATAAGATTATCTATTCTTTATGATCTCCTTTACCAAGAGTTTGTATTGAGTCCATACTCTTGCTAAAGTGGGGGCTAAATGTATAGTCAAAAAATGGAATCACTTCCATTGTAGACTCATTTAGCCTTCCAAGAAAGTGGTTTGGGGTCATGTCAAGCACCTTGAATGGGTTCCTAACTTTTATTTGGATTTATCCCCCTGTTCGGCCCCATTTCCACTTTTTCCAACCTATTTTTTGGCACCCTAGACTAAGAAACTAGGACTTTGACCTCAGGGTCAATGTCAACCTTTTTGGGTCAAGGTCAACCTTGACCAAGACCTAGGTCACAATCAACCTTTTCTAGGCCCGAGGTTCAAATTTTAGAATCTCAGGGTTTCCGGATGTCAGTCTTTGGAAAAAGTTAATTCCCGTTTCCGGGTCTACTGTTTTGGTCTTTGGAACAACAAATCTTAAATTATATTTAACATAAGTCATCTTCTATGGGCATGAGTCCAATTGGAAATTAATTCTCCTATGTCAGCCTCTCTAGAATATTGTTCCCTATTTTCATAGAAAAAGAAGCTTTCTCCTCTCATTTTCTCTAAGACTCTCTAACCACAAGCAAGAAAAATCTAAGACTTGATAATTGCAAGAGATCAAGACTTGAAGAGTAAATTCCAAAGGTGAAGAAGCAAGATTTGAAGCAAGCTAATTAGCCATTTAAGAATTCATCCATTCTCAAGCACTTATCAAGCATTCATTTTCATCAAAGAGATCCATTAGTGTCCATTGAAGGATTCAAGCTCCATGGAGCTCTCTTGTTGAAGATTTCTCCTTCCACATTCCTCTGAGCCTCTTCCAATTCAAGAACCCATTCAAGATTGGTGTTGAATATCTACAAGAAATTTATTGAAGACATTCTGCATTCTGCATTCTACATTCTACATCCATTTGGTGCATTCATGCTTATGGGTTCAAGGATTTGAATCCTCCACAAGGACTTTTACATGAGAAAGGTGAATTGTTTCATTTAATTTGTTTATTCCTGCAATTTCAATTATATTTTTGAGGTTAATTCCAAAACCAGGGTATGACCAAGGAAAAACCCTCCCCCGAACAAACAAACCATTTTTCTTGCAGGTATAGGTTTAGAACAATAGATTAGGATGGAGATTCAGATACCCTTTTCAACAAACTTCTAGGATCCAAAAATAGAATTTCAATCCGAGTCTTTTTAGGTCGATTCTTTCCTAGGGCACAATCATAAATTTTGGCCAATTGTGACATTAACTTGAGGGTACAAATCGGAACTATGTTAGAATAGAAAAAGATTTCTGGGTTTTGTTCATCTCTACGTTTCTATTCTAGATTTGGTCTCAAATTTTCCAGAAACCCAACAAATGCTTCAGAAAACAACATTATTTAGATCTGCAAATCAACAAAATGGGTACTTAATATCTTCCACCTTTATTCTTGTTTCCAAATGGTTGATTCATTTATGCATTGATCCTTCCTTTTGGGTTAATCAATTTGGATCTTTCATTTGCATACTTAAGGATAGAAGGGTAGCATATTATTTATCCCCATAACATATTCAAATGTAAGGTCTTTTATGTTGAATAATCCACTTTCAACCCCCCCCCCTCATTTTAGATCTTACATTAATTATCAATTCCTAGATGTCAATCACTTAATTTTTTGCCACTTCGTTAACATGGTTTCATGAGTTACTTTTCACTTATAATGATGTGTGGGAAGAACTTTATGTTGACAATATGACCTTATCTTATAACCAAAAAAGAACATTACATCATGGAATGATTGATTAGCTTTGATTTTACAATTAATTTAGATACCACCTTTTGATACTTAAACCCTCCTTAGGGAGCATTTTCACTAGCATTTTCATTTCCTCTAGGTGACAATTTTGACAACTTAATTAGTTTACCTTGTTGTTATGGGGATACTTATTTATTTTTCCATTTTAAAGACATTGGTATTGTTTTCAAGTCACTTGACACTTTGATTAAAAATGGTGAAACTTTGAGAGGGTACTTCCACTTCAAAATGGGGCCTTAAAGACTAATTACCATTTATTTCTGACTTAGTGTGATTCTTTAATGGCTTTTTTACCAATAGTAGCACCTCTTTTAATTTATCTTCTTCTCTTCAACACTAGGTGCACTTTTTTCATCACTTTGCCCACTTTAATTTTGCATAGGTAGGATTTTGTGTTTCTTTAATACTTGTCTTTACATTTTATCTTGTGCTAACATTATGTTGGATTTCCACCCAGATAACATATTATAGCCTTTTTCTTAGCCATTTGGAAATCTTTTTTTTAGATCTAAGTCTTTAGAATGACGGTTTTATTCTTTCTAGTGAACAACTCCTTCAAACTCTTTACAAATTGCCTGGTTTAAACCAATGACAATGCAAAATAAGAATATTTACAGAAAAACAAACAAATAAATTCAAACTACCAAACCAATAGCACACAAATAAATAAAAACAACTAATATAATCCATGCATGAGCTATAGTGTTGAATTCAATCCATTTTGAGTCTACTATTACTCAATAACTAACTACATGCACACAAAACAAAACTTCCTTGTATTCTTACAAAAACAAAATCAGTACAATGGGCATCTAACCTTGGGGTTATTTCATAAAATATCTTAAATAGTAAAATCATGTCTTTGGTTTCCTCTTAGGCCACTTCTCCACCATTTATCCAAACTTGGACAAAGTTGTCCGAGAAAGTTTTAAAAGTTGAGAAAGTTGTTGAGCAAATGTTTTACATATTTTTTCACTTTTTCACAATTGAAGGCTTTCATATACATAAAAAAACTCCCATAACTGATCCCTATTGATTGAGATTCTTCAACATGCAAGATTGTCTATTTTTGTACTTTTCCCTCTATGAAGAATCTAACCGTTACATTTCAAGTCTGTAAGCACTCAAACTTATTTATTTGACTCCATAGACTCTCTTCAAAAATTTTCCATGTAGGACCTTGACATAAGATTAAATCAATTATTCTTCTCTAAGATTTATCCATTAGCCTTCTAGGCCTAATATTCCACCCTATGCACGCAACTCCTATTACATCACTCATGCCTTTATACATTAGGATTATTACATTACATTATATCCAATTACATCTAAGACAAGAATTGCCTTCAAGTCATATTACAATTCACATATTGATCTTTTAGATCATTTAGTCTTCATGAGCTAACCAAGTGTCCCCTTTGCATGTCTTTTTCAGGGTGTGTTGCACTACGTTTGGTTAACCTGAAAGATGACAGAGAAGATGCATAAGAAATTTTAATTGTTTATTTCTTAATTTTTTTAAATACGGTATGTATATGTGTGTATATATACATAAATACATGTGTATATTTACATAAATACATGTGTAAATATACATACATGTGTATATATACATATATGTGTATATATACTCTCATACATACATCTATTTTAAATACACACAAGTATACACATATACACAACTATAAATTTATTTTGTCAGGTTTAATTCTATGTGACACTTCTTAATACAAATTTGAGAGAAATTTGACACTAATAGGAGGTATAAATTGAACTCATGCATATTTAGTGAAAGATTTTATCTCTCTTTCAATAGAAGTACTACAAGTTTCAATCTTCACAAGTTCTTAGATAGGAAGATCAAATACTCCTATTTTTGGAGATCCAATATTCCTTTTTTATTCATACTAATGGTTAAAGCATTAGGAAAATTCATTTTAGCCAAGGGGAGAATAACAAGAAATGAATAAAAATGATATGCAATTTAAAATCTATTATCCATTGCAAAATTTGTATAATATGAATTTTTTATCATTTGGTTTTGTGTGACATTTTAATTTCTTTTATACTAAGTTTCTAGTTTAGGTTTGGATTTGGGATTTGAGTTTTCTAGTGTGAAAATCGTTAACCCAGGTTTGGCATAGCTAGGTATGACTGGATAATGTGTGTGTGTGTGTGTGTGTGGTGTGTGTGTGTGTTGACTTGGCTGCATCTGTTGTGCAATGTGAGGTTTACCATAGTCATTTATATAGGTTGTTGGAGTGGCATTGTGGTTGCTTCTTATTTAAATGACCCTAGTGATAAATTTTATGCTTTTGATAAAGCTTATTGATTGCATTCACCCTTTTTCAGTGATTTGACATATATGATATACCATTTAATTATCAATTGCCTTTATTGATATTAATTGTGTTTTCAATTTTGTATATATTATTTTACAAATTAGCAGTTATCTTTTGTGATATCCCCAATATTATGAAATCGGTTATAATTTTTAATAAAGTTTGACAAGGAGTTGAAAAACCTAGGACTTGACAAACCTCGTATCATGTACATAATATGCATTCCTGTGAGAAAGAAATAAAGTTGTGATTATTGAAGAGATAGAAAATCACCACACCATCCAACCACCATGTAGAAATTTGTTTATGATGTCATTTATGAGTGACCTCCGTGATCACTTATAAATCTCACCATAACATGTTGGCTATATGAGGGGTTGATGACTTTATTTGTTGAAGTCACCCATCATCTTGTAATCACCTTCATATTATGCATTTCATTCATGTAGTGACCAAGATGTATTCTCATACTTTGCATTCATACATCTATTACTATGCATTCACACATCCATAATAGATCATACCATATCTGCATTCTATGATGCACATATACACAACAGTTATAAATAATATTCAAATATATTTTTGGATAAATTGTAGGTAGAGCCTCAAATTGTTGTTGAAAATTTTCCAAAACTCAAAGAACCCAATCGACACACTCTGATACCATGTTATTATAAAATTAATATACACAATAGAGTTGAAATACTCTATTTATAAAATATTACAAGAGGATGTTTGTAAATGTAACACTCATTAACAATAAAGAAATAAAGGAAACTTCCTAAATCAACCTAGATGACCATGATAGAAACATTACAAATATTTTAATATAAGACAATGCTACCACTTCTCATGGGTTGCTCCCATCAAATGGGGCATAACAAGTTAAATGGCATTTTTCTCCATCATGGGGCTTAATGAAAGATAAGTGTCCAATTTTTGGACCCATGAATTGGCCATGATTTTTCCCAATCCATCAAATCTAGGAAGGGTTATCTTACTCATATTTTCCTTTAGGTCCTTATTGTGTTGTCCCTTTCATTTCTTATTAGGGGAAAATTTCATTTTTGCATTACAATTTTCCCTAAAAGAGGCATTTGTCCTTTAAAATTCAGAATCAAGTTTGGAGTATGATTTTACAATTTCATCAAAATTATCCATGCATGAAATATTTGCTTCTTCTTCTTCCTTTTGTTCCTCCCTAGGTAGAAAGGGGGTTCTTCTTGGCCTACGGTTGGAGACCCTTGACGAGATATTATTATTAGTTTTAGAGTGGTTGGAGTTAGTATCCTTTCCATGAGAATCATTGCTACTTATATTTCTTATTAGGATTTGGTTGGTTCTTTCAATCCTCTCATTCTGTTCCACATGAGCTCGAGTGGTTTGAGTAGCTTTTCTATGATGGCCCTCATCTCATTTCTCATTTTTTTTCTCATGATGGATGTAAGCTTCCTTTCTTTTTCCAAATCCCTTGGATCCCTTTAGCTAGTTTGCATCAGCTATCTTTCAAAGGGTGGAAACAAAGATTCTATGATACTAATTGTGATTTCCCATTAGTGATTTGCACTAGAATTTGCCCTAAAATCACAATTACAAAAAAATGGGGTTAGGGTTACATGCTACCCAATAAATATTTCATTATTAATATTATCCTGGATTTGGATCTTGCAATCACAACATGAGAGAAACATATGTGATATAAATGTATATTTATAAGTAATCATTTGGGTTAGTCAAACCATATTATATACTTACATTACAAACATATTGGTGCAAGAGACATGATGGGTCTACCCAAAGTCATTTCTAAACCAAGCCTAAGAGTAGATCTCTATCACAGTCCTCTTGCTTGGCAGCTTGTATTATTTTCGCCAATCATGTCTTGTGTCCCTATAGATAGTTCCTATCTTGTGGAGTTGGGTCAAGGTTGTAAGGGGTTACTTGACTTTGTAAGCACCCTCTTTGTCCTTGGCTACAATGGTCCTACTAGGATGGCCTTCCTACGAGCCCCTCACTACCCTTATATTATACATTAGGATCTCTGCAAGGTGGGTTTCAGATTGTAAAACACTTCATTTATAAACCAAGCCTAAGAGTGGATGTCTACCATAGCCCTCTTTCTTGGTGGCTTGTATTATTTTTTTCAATCATGTCTCGTCTCCCTATAGATAGCTCCCATCCTGTGGAGTTGGTCAAGTTTGTAAGGGGTTACTTGACTTTGTAAGCACCCTCATTTTCCTAGGCTGCAATGATCCTACTAGGATGGCCTTCTTACGAGCCCCTTGCCACCCTTATATTACACCTCAGGTTGTCTGCAAAGTGGGTTTTAGACTGTCAAACACTTCACATAATTTTCATCATATTAAATTTAGTCATCTGCAATGATATGTGATAACCAACATAATTTATATATATATTTGTGTGTGTGTGTGTGTGTGTGTGTGTGTGTGTGTGTGTGTGTGTTTATCTAATGGTCATGAGAATTGATGTTAGTCATTTTTGAAGAAGTGTAAGCCCACATAAAATGTATTTTTGAATTAATGAAATGGTCACCAAGATTGGAGAAGGTTAAATATTAGTTATATACCCTATGATTGAGAGAGAAAACTATTTTCAATGTTTATTTCATTTGGATGATGAGTATAACTGGTGAAGGAGAACCTATGGGTCAATGAAGATATGTTGACATCTTGTCATGTTTTTGTGTTGATTTGTGTTTTTTTTTATGAAAGGATGTAATAAGGTCCAAAATGCCATTTCTAGTTTTTTCAAATCATTTTGAATCATTTTGTAAGGCTATGAAAGTCATTCAGTTCATAGTGACCTGTGAGAACCTAAATTGGTCAATCTTTGTAAAATTTTGAAAAAGTGTCCAAAATAGGTAGAAATGATGTATTTGGACTAATTTTTTTCCTTTTTGATATGTTCAAGGGTCATCTATCAAGTTTTAGGGTCATATTATCAAGTTGGATGGAATCGTTGTCAAATTGCAAAATGACAACTTTGCAAAAAATGTTGTAAAAGGAAGTTGGGAGGTTTTTGAGTACTTTGTATTGGTTGTAACTGATCCATAAATCCTATGAAGGTTTTTAAAACATGATTGTATTGGGCAGAAGGAGAGACACATGTATTGGAGGAAGGAGATCAATAAAATTTTATTTTTTTACACATTTTACTATGATTTTTGGGCGTTGCAATATGACCCTTTACATTTTTCTCAAAGAAAAATTATTTGTTTCCATTGAAGATGTATTTCCCATGGAATTGGAATGAGTTACCTTTAATTTAATTTTAGTTTCAGTTGATTCCATTCTTTTTTAAGAAATTTATGAATATTTTAGTAAAAATTGTGAAAACCCAGATCTAGGGTGAACAATCAGTGAAGTAAATGTCTATCTCTTATTGTAACCATAGAAATTACATGGCACTTGGTTGGATGAAATTTATAGAAATTCATATTGATATTCCAAATTTGCAGGTATGAAAGAAAAGGTTTGTTCAATAAATAATGATGCCCTACTACTGATTTATGTATGACAGTTTATCATAACAGTGAACAAGATATTGAAAATAGGCTCTTGTTTTGTGACAGAGTTTTCTCATGCAAGAATATGTTGAGAATTTTGAAAGAGTTTTTTGGAGTCCCTTTGATCCAAGGGTTGATGGAGTTATAATGCCTGTGCTATTTTACTTATCACTACATTGTTAAATAACAGTATGTATTAAGACAACATTTATATGTTTTGGTACATTTTTAAATAGATAGTCTTCAATATCTTTAAAAATCTAATTTATGGACAAGTAATTGACATCTTATAAATGTGTTAAAATACCTAGTAAATATTGATGATTATTTTTATGGTGAACAAGGTAGGTCCATTGAGGGGGCCATTTAATCCTTTTTGCTGAAGGGTAGTCAGTTGTTTTTGAGTGCTATTACTAAAACATCATATGCCAGTCTTCTTATAGGATTGAGGAGACCCTAAAAGAGTGTTTGGAAAACCTATTAGAGTGGAGTGTTTCCCTATGTTTAGGGAGGGATTACCAGTTTAGTTGATGATGAAGCTAGTAGTCATCTAAGCCAGATTTCATCTAAGATAGGACAGTTAGAGTTCTCTAACTTTTAAAAGATTGTGCAGGGTTTGCTAATGAACTTTTTGAATGTTCTAACATGTTCCAAAGCTATTTGTGAAAAATAGGGGTCTTCTTTGTCACTTAGAAGCCATGAAACAAGATGGTTTCTTGTGAAGGGGAGTGTGGAGTTGTGGAGTATAGCCTATAGTACAGTCCTAGTAGTATAGTCCAAATTGTCCAGAATGTATAGTCCTATAGTACAGCAGCGAGGGTTATTAAATCCTTTCTCAAAATATTCCCAAAAAGCTCTTAAAACACATTACATATTCTGATACCCTTTTCCAAGGTTGATAACATACCTCAAGATCAGACCCAACTGTTTTGGACCATCCCACTCAAATCTGCCATTATCATAGAACTATGAGGGCTAATTCGATCCATTTTACAAAGAAACTACTAATGTCTCTTCACACCAGACCTTGAAACTTTCAAAAGTGTCATTAAATGACCCCAAACCATGGATTCCACAATCAATTTGTTTCTAAGATGTTTGTATATGCCAAATCCGTAATTTGCTCTTCAAAACCCCTAGAATCTAGGGCTTGGTCAATCTCTTACATCCAATCATTGTAATGAAAAATTTGTGGATGATTCACCATCCTTAGAACATACTAACATGGATTCTACCATAAAATAAACCCCTCCAATGGCTACATTCTCTGCTGCAATAACTATGCGCAATGCATGTAACCCTCCAACACTGTCAAACACAACTTTCCAACCTCATTCACTTGCAAACGCCTTCTTTTTTCTGCATTATTCATGTTAGAAAGTACAATAAAAATGTGGATCCATCCCTAAGTGACATTATGTACAAAAAGGGGATGGATCTTACAAATTCATAGTGAAAGACAAAATCAAGCTGTGAACTTCTACAGGACAATCAGTATAAAATTGCAAAATAGAGTTGTATATATGCACACATGTGTATATACACATATATGCACATATGTATGGGTATATATGCACACACTTGTATATACACACATGTATATATACACATATATACTCATGTTTGTGATTTTTGAGTTGTTTAACTTTCTTGGATGATTGCATTGACTTATTGGGGGACATTGAAGATGTTTTCAATGGTGTTTAGTGGGTGGATTTTATTTATGAATGAATTAAGTTAACATAATTCAATTCAAGTGTATTAAACATATGTCATTTTATGCATAAAATAGTTGAATTTACTTTTGACCTATTCTCATAACAATAATAATAATAGTTTGTGTTTTACATGATTGCATTCCCCAAATCACTACTTGAAAATTTTTCAACATATCTAAATGGAATACACCAAGAAGTACCAAATGATGAATGCTCAATTGTTGTAATGGAAAAGAATTGGAACTTTCCATTTCTAGAACTTAATTTTCTACAGTCTTAATGATTTTTCTATAGTCCTAATGATTTTTCTTATTTCTTGTCTTTTGTCCCTTTTTTTATTTCCTATGTTTGTGCTTGGTGACAGGATATTGAACATTGTTGACAAAGCGTATTTCTTTTTTTGATTATTTGATTGATCCTCTCACCTTTCCTTACTTTTTAAATTCCATTGTCCCAATCATGATTTGTAGTGTTCTTTATTAGGTTTCATGTTTTTGATATTGGGGTTTTGCATTGTTTGTTGTTCTTGATAAATTAGGCCTTGAATTTGACTTTCCCCATGTCCAATTTTGTGCCAATTATGGAGCTCACCTTCTTTTGATGGTATATTTCATTCAGTCTATGTGGAATACTATTTTTTTCAATGTTTTATTTCAGCTTGATATTTCATTCATTTTTCATATACACAGAGAAATGGTCAGTTCTGAGACTACACATTTGCTGATATTCTGAGACTACACATGCTGATAAAAAAATGAGCTATCTGATTTAGGTTTACTGTCCATGATTGTAAATGGTCAATATTTCTGAGTGCACACCTTGGTGTATTCCATTTAAAAATAAATAGGTTTCTATGCCTATGATAAATGTCCCTTTGTGTTGAAAAAAATAGAGTTGACAAAATGGTTGTTCAGTGACTGTATCTCCCATTAGAGCCACTTCATATGCACAGGTGATGAACATGTAGATTTTCCTAAGCACTACTAGGAGATTACCTTGCAACACATGCACTATTATGTAAATAATCATAAGTCCATTTTCTTCCAGGTCTAGCTCCTAGTACTGCTCAACGCCAAATCTGCATGTTTTTCGCCTGTGCATATACCTTCTCTGATCAACTCTTACATTGAATATGAAATTTTCAAGACCTTAAACACCTCAAAATACCAAATTATTTCATAAGACTACCCATGATCCCATATACAATTACAAATACATACTATACAACATTATAATCCTCCCGCTAGAGAAGGTATATGCATAGGTGATGAACATGTAGATTTTCGTAAGCACTAGTGGGAGCTTACCCTATAACAAACATACTATTGTGAAAATTATCACAATTCCATTTGTTGCAGGGTCAAGTTCCCAATAATACTTGGTCAAATTTTCATGTTTGTCACCTATACATATACCTTCTCTGATCAACTCTTATATGCATAGGTGGAGGTTGTATATGCAGATGTTTTACATGATTGTGTTTTACATAACACAATAATAATATTAGTTTGTGTCTTACATGATTCCATTCCCCATATCATTACTAGAAAAATATTGAACATATATAAATGGAATATTTTGTGCCTGATATACTTAAATAGAATATAGCCAGAAGTACCAAATGATGAATGCTCAATTGTTGTAATGGAAAAGCATCACAACCATCCATTTCTAGAACTTGATTTTCTATAGTCTTAATAATTTTTCTATAGTCCTGATGATTTTAAACATTGTTGACAAAGCGTGTTTCATGTTTTTGATTGTGAGGTTCCACAATGTTTGTTGTTGTTGATAAATTAGGCCTTGAATTTGAATTTTCCCATGTTCAAGTTTGTGCAAATTGTTGATTTCACCTTATTTTGATTGTATATTTCATTCACTCTATGTGGAATAATATTTTGTTCAATGTTTTATTTCAGCTTGTTATTTCATTCAATTTTCATATACATAGAGAAATGGACCGTTCTGAGACTACAAATTTGCAGTGATATTGTGAGACTACACATTCTGATAAAAAAATGAGCTATCTAATTCAGGTTTACTATTCATGATTGTAAACAATCAATATTTATGACGGTACTCCATGGTGTATTCCATTTAAAAATAATCAGGTTTCTATGACTATGATAAATGTCCCTTTGTGTTGAGAAAATTAGAGTTGACAAAATGATTGTTCAGTGTCTATATCTACAGATTGTAAACAAATCATCCTTCTTCCACCAAAATTCTAGTTAATGTACAAATAACAAGTAATTCCATTCAAGAAAGACCATATCTAGAAATATCAACCTAGAACAAAATAAGGAGACAATTTATATATTGTGGTCTAACTTTAAAAAAAAAGGCGATGGAAAATGTTATTGTCCCTGCAATATTTTCAAGGGATTACAAACTCAAAGATATCTAATCAAAAAAACTGAGGAACATTATAGGTAGCACGGTCACATTGAAGGGGGAAACAAAATTTGTCCATTGGTATGTATTTCAATATATTATTTTAGAAATTTATATACATAAGAAATGAATTTATGATGACATCATGGTCATGGTTAATTTAAGATCATGATTTGATATAGGTCAACCACCCTTGGCTTCATGTTATGGACCATGAAAATCTTGAGAATATGGATTTCTAAATGAGGGAACATGAAGGTGTGAATTTTGAATTAGAAGGTAATGATCCCATGGAAGAAGATCACGATGATCAAGATGATCAAGATGATCACGATGATCAAGATGATGAGACTGGCACAACATATAATGATGAAGATGACCTTGATGTAGCTATACTTGAGAAGGCATATGATGATACGAGCCCCTATACGAAGGCTCTCAAACAACTCTTCGTGTCACTGTATTTTTGTTGTTGAACTTGAAGGATATGAATGGTTTATCCAACATAACAATCACACGTATGTTAAGGTATGTCATATATGTCATCTTTTTTCATCTTTCATAGTCGTAATTTCCTTATAGTTAACAAAGGGTGAATCATGTACCAATTCATATTCTAAATATATTAACCAATTATGTTTTTGGTCGTAGGTTGATAGGTGAGTGTTTGTTACCACCATCAAACATTCTACCTCACTCGTACCGAGAATTATCTAGCATTATGAAATATATTGGAATGGAGTATCAAACAATACATGCATGTCTGAATGATCATATTATATATCATAAACAACATGAATTTGCAAAAAAAATTCTTTATTGTCATATTAGTAGATATTGATTAGATCATATAACAAAAAAGGTGCCTCACAAGGTTCTTCGATATATACCCATTATTCCATGTCTGCAATCATTATTCATGTGTACTAGCTTGGCACAAATTATTTATTACCACAGACACAATAAAAGTCGAGATGACATTATGTGAATTCAGGCAAATGGTTTATAATTTGAGGAAATAGAAGAAAATTGGTCACACTTTAAAGAAGAACCTCATAATATCAGGCTTCTGTTGGCACCAAATGGTGTCAATCCATTTGGAGAGATGAGATTTGTTTACTCGATGTGGCCTATTTTTGTTATCAATAATAAAATTTATCCTTGGATGTCCATAAAGAGGGAGAACATAATGTTGGCAATGATTTTGCTAGGCATTTTTTCATTTAATATTCATCTAAATTAATTTATTATAAACAATCCATCAAAATCATCATAATAATAATGTAATGTTTTTGTTCATTCAACTAGGTATGTCATTGGTACCAAATGGATACTCAGAAACAAACTGAATGAGAATGGAGAAGTCACAAGGAACAAAGAAAGACTGGTATGCAAAGGGTATGCACAAGAAGAAGGTATTAACTATGGATAAACCTTTGCACCCATTGCTAGACAAGGAGTAAGAATTCTACTTGCTTATGCTACTTTTAAAGGATTCAAAGTATACCAAATGGATGCTAAATCTGCATTTCTGAATGGAACACTAGAATAGGAGGTATACATTGAAGAAACTAAATTGTATGTTGAT
Organism: Thuja plicata; assembly: GCA_018584345.1. Taxonomy (NCBI): domain Eukaryota; kingdom Viridiplantae; phylum Streptophyta; class Pinopsida; order Cupressales; family Cupressaceae; genus Thuja; species Thuja plicata. The sequence continues at coordinate 161,743 of MU224158.1, forward strand.
CCTAACAAGAGGAAGATGCTTTGTAGACTACACAAAGCCTTTTATGGATTAAAATAAGCATCGAGCGCATGGTATGAAAAACTTCACTCTTATCTCATAGTATTGGATTTGTAAGAACAAGTGATAATAGTAATCTCTATTTGAAAGGAGATACTGATGATTAAATTCTGATTACTAAGATATTTGTTAATGATATCATATTTGGAGGTAATGATATACTATGAAAATCATTTGTTGATGAAATGAGCAAAGAATTTGAGATGTCAATGTTTGGAGAGATCAATTTTTTTTTGGTCTACATATTCTAAAACAGGATGCAGGCATCTACATCACACAATCCAAATACATCAAATAAATTCTGAAGCTGTTCAAAATGGAGGAATCCAAACTAGCTGGAACACCTGCGGCAACCTAATGCAAATTGACAAAGGAAGAGAATTCAATCGAGGTAAATCATACCTTATATAGACCTATGATTGGAAAACTAATGCATGTTGTACACACTAGATGAGATATAGAACATGGAGTTGGTATAGTTTCAAGATTCTCTACTAATCCCAAGGAATCACACATGAATTCTATTAAAATAATTTTGGGGTATCTAAAGAATACCAAAGACTATGGTTTGTGGTATAATAAAGAAGGCAAATTTTAGCTACAAGTTTATACAGATGTTGATTGGGCTAGAAACATAGATGATAAAAAGAGCACAACAGGAGGACCATTCTTTATGGGTGACAAACTTGTCACATGGATCAGTAAAAAGCAAGGATGGATATCTCAATATACTACAGAAGAAGTATATGTGGTTTTTTTTGCAAATTTCTCTAACATTGCATGGATCAAGAAATTGCTGAAAGGTATGAATATGAAAATTCTTGAACCAGTAATTATCTATTGTGATAATACAAGTGCTATCAAAATTTCAAATAACTTTGTGATGCATGCTGAAACAAAGCACATATTAATCAAGTGTCATTACTTGAGGGAACAAGTACAAGAGAAAGAAGTGATACTATAATATGTACAATCTAAAGAACAATTTGTAGATATATTCACAAAGCCATTTCCAAAAGATACCTTTGAGTACTTGAGGAATAGACTAGGGGTTAGACCCTTGTCTACTGGTCGCTAAGATGACTAGAAGGCTGGATCAGCCTATACATTATCAGAAGATCAATCATGTTGATGAAAGAAAAGATATGGACTTCAATGACACTTTAGTACAAGAAGGTACTTATCTGAATCGCAGACTAGAGAAATTGTTGGCTAATACAAAGTTATAATGTTGTTTTGAAAGAGATATTCATGATATATTTATGTTTGGCACTATTTCCAAAGGGAGAGAGATATCCAATAAATAAATATCTATCATGATCATACAAACGGAGAGAGATTAAATGAAATATCCATCAGGAAGAAGAACATCAGTCAAAGGGAGAGAAAAGATCAGAGAAAGATCCAAGAAAGATTCAAAGAAATAACCATCCATCCAAGGGAGAGAATTAGAGAAAATTTAACACTACATATCTATCCAGAAAAGGGAGAAGAGATTCTACAAAAAAGGGAGAGACAGAAGAAGGAGACCAAATTTCTATACCTATCCATTAAAGGTAATCAAAAAAGGAAAAGCACTCTGCAAGAATTAAATCTAAGCTAGAAGAGATTATCGAGAGTCAGATATTTGTATTGGTTATAGAACAATAAGTTTCGTATGATATGGAATATTTCATATTGTGTTCATATTATATTTCCATCAATGCCAAAGGGAGAGATTGATGAACTATAACTAATTCAATGTTTGAAGATGATAAGATGATGATCACCAAGCTGCAGAAAGTGACAGTAAACACCAATAGATAGTTCACATAGATGGACAAAGAACCCTGAGTAGTCACAGTGTATACCAAGCACCGCAACACCAAGCATAACTGAAGTGGTCATTGAGCAGAATTGAAGTTGATGCCCGAGGACAACTCGAGTCAATGATTGAGAAAACTAAGAGTTGATGACCAAAATAATTTGGAGTTAGAAAATGAAAAAAAACTTAGCTGGCGGGAGCTATATTTAGAGTTAACTGATTGATTTATTTATTTTCATCGACCAATTGAACTCAGGATAAGAAGAATATTTAAAGCTATTTTTATTCACAATTGTCAAGGAGAAATCTATGGAATAAAACTAAAGAAAATATTTAAAGATTAAAGCAATGCATGATGAGATTTGCAGATCAAGAAGAAATCTACGTCAAGAATAGGAAAGACAAGGAAATTGAGCAGTGAAATCATGTCTATATAAAGAGACAAGTAATTAATTGTGAAAAGAGGAATGCTGAATATAATTAAGATGAAGATAGAAGTCTTCATGAAGATCTTATCATATAGACCGAAGAACAGAGCCAAGAATTCAATAGACACTGAGAAACAGAAGCAAGATCATTCACTGAGAAGAAATAAGAAAGAAGAAAGAAGGGGAGAAAAATAATTGAAGAGAAAATTTATCAAAGAGGTATTATGGACTAACAATAGAACTGAAAATCTGAAGGTTAAAGTTGTATTTTAGAACATATCATTAAGTGTTTCAGTTTAACCTTTGATTCATAAAATATCTTAACCAAGTGGGATTAAACCATCCTTATTGTATTGAGACACTCAAGAGTATCAAAAGGTTTTCATGTTGACATCATAGTAAATGATTGGTCAAATGAAAAAATGTTAGTTTTGAATCCTCTAACAAGTTTGCACTTAACAATGTGTTTGTAACCTTTAACAGGGTTGGCTCTTCACCGAGCTCACTTTAGAAGAGTGAAAATTTTGGGTTACACATCCCAATTGTTTTTTCCCTTAACAAGGTTTCCACATTTAAAATATATGTGTCAAATTTTTATATGGTTCATTTCTTTGATATTTTCTTTACACATTACTAAAACATGATTGGTCGTTATTCACTAAGTTTGATTACTGCTATTCGTAAAGTCTTAGAAAAGATAAAAAATATATTCACCAAGAAGTATATATTGATTAGAATTACATAAGGTATACATCTTGAAGGACTAAAAAATAACTAGAGGATATTATATTTGAGATATAAGTTTTGGTTGGATTATTGGAATTATTTTGAGGCCACTGATATACCCCCCCCCCCCTCTTAGTTATTCTAACAANCCCCCCCCCCCCCTCTTAGTTATTCTAACAATATTGATATAGACCAAATCTTTTAGGCTCTAATACCAATCTAATGGAATCACTTTGGGTTCCTCTTGATTCAAATATCCAAGATTCCAGACTAAGTCTAGGGTACTCAAGAATATTTTTCCACCCTATCTAATTCACCTAGAAAACTCCTACCCAAGGATATTTTATCAAGTTCACAAAGTACTCACTTACCAGTCCCAAGTGGTTTTTCCCTTAACAGGGTTTCTACATTAAAAATCCATGTTTAAAATGTGTATATGGTTCATTTCTTTGATGTTTTTCTTTACACATTACTAAAATAGGATTGGTTGGTAAACACTAAGTTTGATTGCTGCTATTCGGTAAAGTCTAAGAAAAGATAAACATTATATTCACCGAGAAATATATATTGATTATAATTACATAGGGCATACATCTTGAAGGACTAAAAGATAAATAAAGGATATTATATTTGATATATAAGTTTTGGTTGGATTATTGGAGATATTTTGAGGCCGCTAATTCACCCCCCTCCCCCCCTCTCAGTTATTCTAACAATATTGCTCTAGCCCAAATCTTTTAGTCTCTAATATCAATATGAGGGAATCACTTGATGAAATTAATTTTCCATTAGTATGCAAAAAACACTTTTGGTAATCATACACCGAAAGATAGGACTGAGAAAACTGAAGATCAAATATTAGTAGATGACTGAAGATGACTAAGTGTAAAGAGAACCGATGACACAACCTAGTGTGTAAATGAAAAATGCAATGACAGAAAGATAAAGAGGAACCTGACAGAGGAACCCAACATGCAAGATATAGTTTAGACTGAAAAGATAGTTAAAGTACAACTGATAGAACAAAACTAAAGGACAGTCAAGCATGACCAACATATAGAACCGAAAGTCAGTTGCAGCCCACAAAATCTGGATCTAACTTCCATGTTAGATAAAGAAAGTGTATTATATTTATAGGATATTTATTTGTTTTAAATCCATTTATTTAGGGAAAAGATACATGAATGTAAGTGCTTTAATTAGTCTAACTTATTTAAAACGCCCAGACTAGGAGATCTAGGTACAAGTTGTAAACCTAATCTTAGAGTTAACATTGTTTTTATCGAAACTTTATGAAGTCAATCCATATATGAATAGATGATGCAATCATTCATTATTATGGATGTGAAGAGAGAGGAGAACATGAATGAATCAAATGATCCCATCTATGGATCAGATTGAGAGTTTCAAGAACAGGAACAACAAAAGGTGAATTTGGTTAGCAAGAACCAAGAACAAAGCATACCAAGAATCAAAGGTATTATTCAATCACAATTAGGTGATAATATTTTTCATGTAAACTAAATTGGATATGTATCAGAAATAGGAGATTGCATTTACTAGGTCAATTTGTATTTTTCTATCATTCTAACAAGTGGAGAAAAGTGTAAAAATCCTTTTAAGGAAGGTGTATTTAACAGTCCAACAACAAATCTCTTACCCGAGTGCACACTCAACAATGTTGCTAAAGCTCTTAAAAGAGTAGACTTTAACAGGTCTTCATTGATACTCTTAATAGGGTAGATAATCAAAAGTGATCAAATTGTAAACCTTAACCAGTGTTGATGGGACTTTGTGACCGGTCCTATCAACAGGGATAAGTTGTCACCAGATACTGGGGTACCGGCCAAATTTGCATGTAAAGGTTCTCCGGAGAATGAATTATATGGGCCTTCAAGCACCTAAGTGTCATGTCTCGATGGTGCGGGGAAGCTAAGTTGGGAAAGTCACTATTTGTTCAGGGGGATATCTGGTTTTAGTCATCTTCTTTAGGAATTTCAGTGATGGGTCAAGGTTTCCTGCAAGCATGTTAAGTTTACCAAATAAACAAAAAAAGATAGACCAAATTTAGAGTTTATTACTTCTACTTATAGTTGTGCAACATGTCTCAAAGATAACCAATGCTTGAATGTAAGAACTATACTAAATACAAAATACATAGAGAATCAGTGATTCATACATATTCAATAGTAAGGGGATTTGAGATCATTAATATAAACAAAACATTTGAGAAAAGGACATTAGAAACATACAACATAAAAGAGATATTGCTAACTCGGAGATTAGAAAAACAACAACATCATTGCCATAAACTATTCTTCCTTCTTCATTAAATTAGAACATTCCAGCATCACTGGTGTATACATCCATGGCTCCAAGAGAGCATCTACACTACTAAGCACTACTGAGCATTGAGCTCCTGAGACAATTGAAAGTGAAAAGCTATTTTCTATTACTTACCGGACTACAAAATCATCAATTTTGTCATCCCTTGTTATGAGGTCAGACTTCTTATTTATACACATAGTTTTCTCTAAAACTAACCTATTCTAACTGTACACTCAACATATAAAATGCATTATTTGGTGGCCGGTACTACCTGCACACTTATAATTACCTCAAAAAGAGCAGAGGTCTGACGAGACAGAGGAAGAAGACAAGAAGAGAAGATGAAACAATTGGCATACAGAAGAGTGTCAGAGTATTTGTAGAGGAAATCTGATCTTTATGGCATTTGAGGAAACATGCCTCATCAATGTAGAATGCGGCTCACTATCTTTGATGCACCAGGTAGTTAATGTGAGAGCGGCACCTTGGGAGAATCACCTATCAGATCCATCCCTCTGTCTGACATGCCTTATCAGGATCACCTACCTGCTGACGCGCTTTATTAACTTCTTGACAATGATCGGTTGGCTCCAGGGAAACTGGACACAAGTCACTGCAAAAGAATACAAAACTTTAGACCCAGAATTTGGGAGTCGGGGAGCTTGCGCTCAAAGAATAAACAATTTACAAAATTGCACCCTGCTAGTGAAAATCCCCAGAGTTCAGAGAATCTTATTGTGCATTGTATGTTTGAAAGCTTGCAAAAGCAAGGGAATTCCCTCTTTGTCGATGCCCTTGATGCATGCCTAGGGGTACTTGGCCGCCTCCACTTGCTCGCCCAAATCTAGGGCATTCCCTTTGAATTTTGTGTCCATCTTTGCCATGTCAAGGGCCCAAAGCATCATGCAGGACAAACACAACATTTTAGCTCCGTCAAATTATATGGGGGATTGGTACCCTGACTCCATTAATTCATCAAAATTCCCCACAATGTAAACTATTGGAGTGCATGTATCTGTGCTGAAGGGATCGACTCCTGAAACCCTTGTAACAAAATCCTTGTATAAATTCAAAGAATACTCTACTCCAAGGACCTTGTCCTTCAGGGCCCCTACAAGTTTCTTTCTAATCTCCAATTTGAGATCAATTCTAGAGTGCTGGACCCGAATAAAATTGAAATACTCTTCTCCCAAAATTCTCATCTCCATGACGGGTTCCTCCTCGAGATTCATGAGGTCTCCTAGCTCACTCTTCCAAGCTTCATACTATTCTTCTTCCCCCTCCCATATAGAAATGGTATTTGGCATGGTGCAAAATTTTTCCAGCCATGTGCAGGTATAGGAGTGTTGTCACTAGGAAATACCAAACATTTCCTACCTACTCGGCTACCCAGACATCGATTTCCTACACTTTATTTTTCATGTTTCTTAATGCATCAACATCACCCTATGGAAGTGGTGCTTTAGATATAGAAGCTTTCAGATGAATTTCTACTAATGGCTGCGTTAACTCTATCTAAAGCCCAAGGAGATTTGTACTCTTTTCCTTTTCCTCCTTCTGTCTTTGAGCCTATTTATCATAGTGGGCCTCAATTGCCCGACTAGCTTCTTTCACGAGGCCTAGTTCACCCTGCTTGTCCCTCTTCCCTAGAGGTACCTCTATTACTAGATCATCCGCAACACTTACTGCTACTTCCTCTTTGTTTGGGGGAGGTATCACAATAACTATGAATGTATCTCCACCTGGACCAATCCTAATGGAATGGAGGGTCTGGTCCTTCTTCAACTTGAAAGTGCTTTGACTTTGTGCCATCATCTCAACCAGGGAGAAATGGGATTTTTCTGCCGCTGGGGCCTTTCTCTTCTTTGATTCCAGCAACCATTGGGGTGGTGGGGGCGGCCTTGCTGCTAGGGCTTGATCATTTGAGTCTCCTCCAGGGTTCTGCTGCTCAGCCTTGACATTTATAGTCTCATCAGACTCTTTCTCTTGGTTCCTTGGATTATCTGCACCATCCACCTTTGTGGCATCAATATCCTTTACCTCAGTGGTCCCATCCTTTGCAGCATTGGTGAAATTAAAATCCATATCTTTGGGGTTCTCTCCCTCATCTTGTTTCTGCTATTGTTCTTCTTCTCTGGCATCATCTGCCGAGACATTATCCTCCATTGGCTTATCCTCTAGAGGTGGCAAAGGTGCCCAAACTGGATCTGAATGTAGTAATACAGGGTTCACCTTGCCAAACGTCACACTGACCTAGGTGGGTGGAGGTGTCTGGAGCATGGTGACTTAGGTTATAGTTGCTCTTGTATGTCCAGATCCCTCAGTCAAAGCCATCTGCTCATTTTGTGCTAGCCTCGTTTCTCCTATTTTTCTCTCTGGGACCGGGATCTCTTGAACATCTAGGATGTCCATCTGTTCTAGCTCTTTTTCTTGCTCTTCCCAAACCTCTTGTTCCATGTCAGCTTCCTTTTTTGGTATCTCCCCTTGAGTGGGGATTATTTCTTCTTATTGTACAAAAATCTCCTCTACCACCTTATCTATGTCCCCCTCTAAATTAACAAGTTCATTTATCCCAAAGATGTTGTCAAAATCATCACAAGGAGGGGACATCTCCGGGAGATTCTTTGGGGGATTCTCTAGTTCAGGGGAGTCCAAGATAATCTCCACCTGGGGGATATTAGGCATCCCAAGATATATATTCCTTTGGTGGAGGGATATTTGTTCTTTGTTTCTTCATTCTTGTCACCAACGGAGGCGCGACATCCAAAATTGCCACACGTTCATCCTCCGCTCCCGTCCCCACTACCTAAACCATAAGTTCTGCAAGTGAGGGGGAATCAGAAGGGAGGGCATGTTCTGCTTGAGTAACTAGGATGCCTAGCTAGGTGCTTATTGCTTCCTTCATCTGATGGGATCCTGCCAGCTGAATGTGCACCTGTTCTGCGATGGAAACTGTAATTGTAGATAGAATCTAGGCTAGGGTAACAACTTTTATTTTTCCTCTATCCTTTCCTTGGACAGAGGTTCTAGCTTCAGAAGTAGATCACTGCAAAAATGGTCCAATTCTTTGAGTACTCTTCAGACACACCTTTTGAAAATATGCATGACTCCATTCAATCATATCATGGGTCATGTCCTCAATTGCTAGGATTTTTGGGGTGTGCTAGTCCAGTGGAGGGAGAGCCATCTTATCTACTCCCTTATCCTTGTACTGCGGGTCTTCTTTGGACCCAGTGTCTAAAAAAATCCATAGGAAAGGTCTGAAGCTTGAGACGCTTCATCATAACTTGTGTCATTCTAACAAAATGTCAATTTTGGACTTCAAAATTGTCCTTGCAGTTTGCCCAAAAATCCTCCATGTGAGGCTTGTGGGGGTCTGATGCCTGGGGTAATGCCGATGCTACCTTATCCAGCGGGTCAAAATTCTTCCACTCCAAGTAAAATTATGTCAGTCCCATACATTTTAATTTTCCATCAGCCTCTTTCACCACTACAAGGCTGCAAGTGTAGTTCCCAAAGGTGATTGGGAACGGAATGTTGGTGACCTTTTGCAATGCAAAGAATGCATGAAGCTTTAGGATTTATCTGCAATATTCTAAAAAATTGATCTTATCCCCACAATTATTGGGCAATAGGTAGGGTTTCTTGGAGAATCTGGTCACCTGAATGTAGGAGTGTTACTGAAATCGAATGTAGTAATGGCCATAAGAACTAAACAGAGTCATTGATTCTTTTGAAAACTGGTAATCGGCATCCTGAGTTGGTGTAAAAATTTTATAGTAAAGGAAAGTGTCATTTACTCTGCAAAAACTAGGTAAACTTGCCTCCCATTGTATTTGTGGGAAATAGTCCCACAGAGCATTCTGGCCCTTGCCAGTCTTGAGCATGGTGATAGTGAGTAAACCCTAAATTATGGGTCATTGTTGCACCAGTGCCCACAAGACATATGAAGTCATATAAAATTTGGAGGTCTGGGTGACCCTGACAAGATGGGCATCCTCATGATTGGTAATGATAGTGGCCCAATCAAAATTTTGTCTAGCGGAGGAGATGCCAAATAAGAAGTAGTACATCCATGCTAAAAATTGCTGGGCATGGGATTCTCCAAAGACCCTGCATAAGGTGATGATCCCCATTTTTATGCCTTCTTTGAACTCTGTTCAGGGGATCTCCAACTTCATCTTTTTATAATCTTTTCTCAAGGTCTTGATCCAGTTGTTGTTGAGGTATTGCAGGGCCAGGTGCGGAACCTTCTCAAATTCATTTAATGCTAGGGCCTAGGTGATAACAGTAGCATTGGCGAATTGGGGGATCCCTAGTCCCGAAGAAAATGTTGTGGCCTCTAGAGACACAAAGGGCATTCGATAGCTTGATAGAAGAGGAGTGACAAGCATGACAGCCCAGATGGCTATGTTGTAGTGTTTCGCCAATGTGAGAATAAGCTATGGATCCTACACTAAGTAGGGGAAGTAGGTGGCCTTGATGATTTTGGAGGTTTCCACTTTCAGTGCCATCAGATCTCCAGCCTTGCGCTGAATAAAAATTATTTTTATCAAGGACTCCATTTTTGCCCATGCTTTGACACTTGTGTCGGTAATCAGCTGTAGCTTGGAATCTACCTTAGATCCTAGAATAGTTTCTCCCTTTAGATATTTCATGGTAAGTGGAAGCTTTTCTAAGGCCTTCTCAGCCTTTGTCCTAGTGGTTGCCCTGGTTGAAGTAGTAGGGATTTTTGAACTCCTAGGTGGAGAATATGCCTCAGACATGATTGATTTGTGAATTTATCGGCAACCTAAAAGATCGCACAACCATCAATATAGATAAAACATAATAGAATTTTTGATGCTCTTGTGTTGGAGAATTAAACCTACCATTAAAGAGGAGATGAAAAAGGAGAGAGAAAGCCTGCAAACTCAACTAGGCAAGGTGCCAAGTTTGAATTTGCAGACACCAGGTGGGAGAGCTTGACAATTTGGTTAAATAGAGAAGGGCATGGTGAGCTTGCCACTAGATAGGAAGAGAATATAAAGGAATATACTGGGGTCACATGCAAACATAGGTATCAAACACCTATGCACAAAATTTGAAGAACAATTTGTAGACAAACCCAGAAACAAACTTAATTACACCTACTTACAAACAATTTATAGAATTTACAGGATGTATGTAAGAAATACATAGTTTATAGCTACATAGAGGGCGAATGACCCTCTGGTAGAGCCATCCCACCAATGAGAGGCGACAACATAGGAAAGAATGGAAAATAAAGAAAGAAAAATGCAAGAAAACAAGAAACAAAACCAAAAAGCAAAGAAAAGGAACCAGAAGGGCCTACCTTGGAAATGACGGATGCGGGAGGATGAGCATGGTAGGTGCATTACAACTGATCAAATTTAAATGACCACAAGTGCACAACTTCCAACCACTATTGAGCACTATTCAATCTTTGGAACAAATTAGACTTAGTCACTGCTAAAATCACTCTAATCACCCTGGATCACTCTGGGATAATTTGTTCACGGTAAATGTAACAATGACTTGTGAAACTCTATTTATACCCCTTAGGTAAAATCGTCCTGCTCTTTCCTTCCAAAAATATCAAGAAAGGAAAACCTCCAGACTCTGGGCCTGGGGATCCCATGCAACCACATCCTCTAACAAGAGAGGGAATGGTGACAAAGAATCTTGGAGTCTTGAATCTGGCTGGAATGAACAAAACACAAACACTTTGGGACTAGGTCGTAGAGGAAGAGAAACCAAAAAGAAAAGGAAATGACCCTCACAGAAGCAAAGGTCGGATGAAAACCAAAGGAAAAGGAACAAGGAAAAAGAAAAAAAGGGGACCCAACATTTTTCCCACAAAAATATAGGGATTTGTATGCAAGGCATAACAACCGGCCCCTTCCAATCTGCAGATAGTGAAGAATTTGTGGATGCCATCCCCACCGCAGTTTTTACTTCCTCACAGGAGTTTTCTGCTATATCATATCTTGTGTTATGTGTCAAATTACTTTCATGAATGTTTCTATGAATGTTCACATGTATGTTAATGTTATGAATTGATATAACTCACATCAAGATACTATAAATCAAATTGAATGGATATAGAATTGATTACAAAGGTTAATTGATAAAAGGATATAAAAGTTTTAGAGGTACTAATTCACCCCTCCCCTCTCAGTACATGTTTCCCATTAATCAAAGCAATTGGTATCAAAGATGAGTCTCTTCTTGGAAAGCTTAAAGGCTTAAGAGAAAAGATCATACATTGGAGAAGTACAGACATGATAAAAATATTGAGAATAACAAGCTTGAACTTCAGATGTTGTACGGATAGTATAAAGAAGTTAGAATCAATATGAGATAGTTGTTGGATGAAAGAAAGAATATGTCATCTCACTGTAATGAGATAGATTATCATGAGGAAGAGATACCAGGTTTCTTTGATTCTTTAGGATCAAATACAAGAAAAGCATCAAATACATTAGAAGAAAGCATCACAAGCCTAGCTGAAATCAATCTACATCTAGCTGGATAAGTTAAATCTCTGAAAATCGGTCAAGAGACATGGATGGTAAGGATGATTGATGTCATGAACAATGCTAGACAAGTTGAGCAATAAAGAACACTAGCTATTGATGATAGAAGAAAGATCACTGAAAAGATACAAGAAAAAGATTCTAAAATACAAAGACTTGCAGAGCATCACCATAAGATTACAAATCAGATTATTCTTATGAGTCAAGTGGCAAACAAATTAAATGTTGAACTCATTGAAAGGATAGAAACTATCGTTGAACTAAGGGATCAGAATGAAAAGTTGAAACATGAAATAAGAATTCAACAACAACATAATCAAATCATCAAGAAAGCTGAAGAAATCAATAAAAGAATGGATGATTTTATTGAAGGACAATGAAGAGTCAACAATAATACCGGTCTAGGTTTTACCGAGAATGGAGAATCATCAAATCAAGCTGATCCAAAGAGTGACTACACAAATTCAAGAACAATAAATCTTACATGCAACCACTGTGGAAAGAAAGGCCATACATCAAATGTATGCAGAGGAAAAATTAAAGGTATTCCTAAATCTACATCTTCATTCCTAGGATTTTGTTATAAATGTAACAAGAAAGGACATAAAGCATAAGAATGTAAGTCTGAGATGAAACAGCCAAAGAAGGAAACCTACATGGACAAGTACTGTCCTACTTGTAAAATGAATGGGCACACGACTCTTGAATGCTGGAAAAGGAAAAGGAAAGCATGGAAGCCTAAAGGTCAAGAAAATCCCTATCAACTGAAGAGAATCAGTAATCAGTATGTATGGAACTGCAACACTTGGACAAATTGTACAACATTTGGAAGATATGGTCACATTGCTACAAATTGTATGAGACAGTGGACTAGAAAGTCTAGAGGCTAGACTAACCCTTGAATGCCATGTTTACACTATCATAAAGTTGGTAATCTCAAGAAAGACTGCAGAGATCGAATGATAGATACAAGTACATATTCGGATGGAAACACCATTGAAGATATCTAAAGAGCTAGAGACAAAATGTGGATAAAATCTTCAAGCAATGATGAAGCTAGACCGAGCAATGCAAATGGTGACATCCCATCCAATGGATCTAGTGACATCACCACCCCCACCTAAGAAAAAAAAGTAAGTATGGAACTTCATTGCCCCAAGCTATTATTTTACATCAGTTCCATAATACATATGTTGATATAAAGCCAAATTAACATAAGAAAGATGCATCATGGTATTACTTGTTAAAATATGTGATAACTATGCTTTTGGGAATATATACCGAGACTTGTCTATATACACTCAAGGCTAAGATTGGCTACACTTACCGAGAAGCATCAGTTAAAAGAAAATTTGCTAGTCTAAATCGAGGCTCGTCAGTAAACAAGAAAATGAACAAGTTTTCAACAACACTGAGACTTGTCGGTAAAAGAAAAAGGAATATCGACTGCTCCAAAACATTATGAATTTCATCGAAGGAAAGTGAATTCTTCACTAACGAACTCAGTCTTCATACACTAAGGAGTTGGTAAGCATTTATGGCACACATTTTAGGGAAACACCTATAAATAGGGCAAAGGAACAACTCATTTGTCACAACAACCAGAGTAGAGTGACCAAGGCAATTTTTGACCAAATAGAAAATAAGTTATAGAGCGACCACAACTTGACACACAACACTCCAAAGAAGATTAGGAATCATTGCAAAGGTATACAGTAAGTTCTACAAGACTGACAACTTTGTTTTTGTGTGTTTCATAGGAAGCCCTAAATTTGAAAATGGCCTCGACATCAAGAACCATGAAATCCCAAAATGCAAAGAAGGATGATTTCAAGCTCATTAAGAATTCTACATGTGAGGAACCTAACTACAAGATTCATCTTGAGGTTTCGTCATAACCTGATGATGCTGAGGTTTACTCGTGGAAGACGTTCAATCTTTCATACACTGCAAGATTGTAGAAATAAGAACATCAAAGGTTGAAGAAGCTTATAAGAAGCTATGTAGCAAAGATGGAACACTAAAAGATGAAAACAAGTACATTGAAGTAAAAGGGCTCACCAATGCCCTAATGTTCCTGAAGGTTTTTAAAACTCAATGGATTCAGTTAATACTAAGTCGAATGCATAACAACAAACTATGGCTTGATGAACCGAAGATAATAACCAGAGATGTCATTCATGCGGTCACCGGTTACCCCATAACTAAGAAAGTTAAGGCACTAAAGCATCCACCAAAGGCTAAGACCGAGAAAATGACAGGAGCCAAATGGGATGCAAGAGGACTGAAAGTTACCACAATAACTGATGATGAGATCAAGTTTGGTGCATGTGTTCTAGGATACAAATTCTTCCAAGCAATCAGATTGAAAATTATAGCATCAGGTGCAGTAGAAACAACCTACAAAATTGTGAAGAAGGGAACATAATTGGACTTATTTGAACTACTCCTTAATCATTTGAAGGATAACTTAAAGACTATCAGGAATGCAAAGTCAAACACTTGTAAGTTTGGCTCACTAATAATGTGTATTTTGTTTTATTTTCAAGAAAAATTCCCATTAGTAGGAAATGTGAAATGGGACAACACCAGACCGGTCACCATGCAAATTAGTGAGCACATAGCTACACTGGGAGATAACTTTGAGACAATCATGGATGAATACTTCAATGTATTCAAAGACTGAATGCAAAAGAGGGTAAGAATCCCTGAACAACTTATTGAGAAGTATGAGGATGAGATATGCTTCATGGTTGATACAAAAAAAAAAACATTAAGCTTGTTGTACCAAGGATAGCATGGTTACAACCATTAGAGTATGAGACCAATATTGATCTTGAAACTGAGGCAATTGTTTCCTTGATCAATGAACAATTGGATAAGAAACAACCAAAATTTGGAACATATGAAGAGACCAAGACAAGAATAAAATATGGCCTAGTTGTTAATAAAATTGTCAGAAAGAAGGATAAGATGGTGAAGAATCTCAAAAAGATACTGTCAGCAACTAAGGAAGAAGCTGAACAGGATGAAGAAGTTGAACAACAAGAAGAAACTAAAGAATAATTATCTGTTGGTAAATATGAAGGAAATGATGACTCTGAGGAAATAGTGTTAGATTCACCACCTCCTCCACCAAATAAAAAGACAAGGACAATAACTTCTTCTAGGAAAAGAAGCCAAACATCAAAGGATTCTACTCCTTCACCTTTAAAGAAAGGAACGGCTAGGACAGACAAAAGGAAAGCTGCCGCACCAAAGAGAGGGAAAAACAAAAGAGGAAGAAAATTCATCAAAAACTTGAGAGGATATAGAAGATATGAAGCAAGATGAAGCTGTAGAAGAAGAATGTGTCAAGGTAAGACCTCTTGAATCTATTGATGACATATGAAACTCTATTGCAAAATCTGGGTCTATATCAGATTCAAAGATCAGAAGATAGTTCAAATTAGATCCAGAAGATCAAAATAAAGTAGAGGATGCCATCATTGCAAAAATGTAAAAATTTAAATATGTACCAATTCAGTTTGAAGGCAATCATGTACCAAGGTAACTCTCGGATAGACTATGCTCCCGTTTGACATTTTCCTTGAAAAATGAAAAAGAGATAAGGGATTGTGCACCAGTTGTGGACCAAAAAGGGGGTATAAGTGGACACATTTTTTCTTAAATATGGTAAACCTTAACTTGGAACAGGATTTCGAGGGTCATGTACTCAGAATAAGAAGATGTGTAAAAAATAAAAATTGTAGTACTCTAAATCTAGTTTCTAGAACACTAATTTTTTTTGAAAACACGATAAGATTAAGAGGGTCAAACCTTGTGCGCACAAAAATATGTTCATGATTTTTTTGGAAAAACATAACATAGCTGTTTCTGTGCACGGTACAAAAGGTATAGTTATATTCAGTATTTTTAAAATCCCTTTGGGAGGTTGATAGGTAAGAGTGAGATCTAGAAGTTGTGCAATTTTTTTAATTTTCTGATGAGTATTTATTTTTCTGTGATTTTTTGAAGTGATCGCATCCTAAAAATTTGGTACATGTTCGTGCATTGGGCATAACTTGCATCAAAATAATAAAAAATGACTTTTTTTTAAAGTGTATAGAATCAAGTGTAGAACAATAATATGCAATTTATTTGTAATTTTATTAAGTATTTCAAAAGTTATTAAAAAATGGTAAACATATGTGTGTGAGTACAATCAAGACACTGGTAAAGAAAATTAAAGTTTACTATGCTAATGTTGTCCAAAAAAAGAAAAAATTATATGGTTAGAAATCTAAGAAGACGTATGCAATTATGGCAAAAATTATAAAGCTACCCAGTTGATAAGTTGTAAACCTGATGAAGATAAAGTTGAGAAATCATCTTACAAGATGAAAAAATGTCTCAAAGAACAAAAATGGAGGAAAAATGAGCCTCCAAGACTTTGGGTCAATTTTCAAGCCTCTTCCCAAGCCATAACCTGATCGAATTTCTAAATTTCAAATAACTCGATCGGGTTCTGAAAAAGAAAAAAAGTACTTCAAAACTCAATCGGGTTTTGAAGAAGTAAAAACTACTCATTTGATTCTCCACAACCTGAGAGAGAGTAGGAATAGGAGTAGGAGTAGGAGTATGAGAGAGAGAGAGAGAGAGAGAGAGAGAGAGAGAGAGAGAGAGAGAGAGAGAGAGAGAGAGAATGCGCTTGAAATGTTGAACCATAAGAAGCACAGAGCGTGACATATGGATTAGCTAATGCTTCACCTGAGATTTTCTGAAGTAACCCAATCTCCTCTTCTGCACTCTCACTTTGTTTCCCTCCCTCTGCATGCAAGATTTCAATCTCTTTTTTCATTCTTTGAATTGTTCCCTATTGGTTCTCGCTCTCTACACTCAATGATGAAATTTGTTGTCTCAGGTATTTGATAATTTGACCAAGTTGATTTTACCCCTCTTCTCGCAATAATCTGATCTCTTCTTGTATATTTTCAGTAATTCCAAATTGTTTCTCACCCTTTTCTATAAGTATTTTTTTTTCTTCCTTCACCCCGTGAAGTTCATATAAAAGACATGTGTGGTAATCTTTAGAGTATTTAGGTTGTAAAATTGGTAACAATTTGAGTAGTAGGAATCATTAAATGCACACAGACCTTCCAATATGTCAAAAGGGGTCATAGGAAGTTGCATGATAGACCTTCCTGCAGACATGTCCAAAAAACTCAAACTTCTTCATATACATCGGGCCTTGCAAACCCAATTCTCACATGTCCTCCATGATGACATTTCCTAGGATAAAGATGACCACAAATTAATTTTTCTTTGCATTTCCTGGTACAAAAGCTCATACTTCCATCGCCATACCTCCTTAAATCATGACATTTTGTAACTATTAACAAAATTTCCCTCATCTAGTAAAATTGGCTATAGGTGGAGTAAAATGAGGCTCCCAAAAGGCTTGAACCTAGCCTATGAAAAGGACTTTAGGTTTCTTATTTTGGTCATGCCCTCTGAATATCCATTTAGTTCCCTATTTTTCCTTATCCATGCAATAACCTAAATGTGAAATCCTAAGTGTTTCATGGTAAACCTTAGCTCTGCCATTTCTCACTATTTTTTCGCATTACCTTTTCGGGTCACTTAGGCTCCTTCAAAGTCCCATGTCCACTTTTAGCATTACCTTCAGTCTCTAAGTCACATGAAGAAAAAGACATATTCTATTTTGATCCGGCAACCCCGAGATTTCCCTTTAGTCACATAGTCTCCCAATGTAAACCAAGGTTAAAAAAAAAGCATCATGAGATACTGTGACTAAATGTTTTCTTAACCCATGAATATAGCTGAGCAAGCAGGATAAGTTTAAGTCCTTTTTGGTCAGGGAGTCTCATGATTAACTGCAGGGGTAAGAATCCTTTATGAGACTTAGAGATTGCCCAGTCGTCAGGTCTCCAATTTCTCTGTGGTTTGGAACGGGTTGAGTTAAGTTAAGTGCTGATATAGATGACAGTGGTGAAAAGGCAATGGTAAAAAAATGACAAGGGAACGTGTGTCTTGATGGGCCCTTGTTTCACACTCATTCAGTCTCCAAGTCTCATAGCCATGACAAGATATTGCAGTTTTTTTGTGACTATGATATCACCTTTGTCACTGGGTCTTCGAAAGGATGCAAAGTTAATAAAAGATAAGGAGATTGCGAGACTAGATTGTCACCGAGTCTTGTTATATAATTGAGGTTAAAGGGAACAGTTGGGAGATTCAGCAACAAGGAAGGAAAGGTGACCCAAGATTATAAAACAAAGCCCCGATCGAGTAAAGTCATCTATGGCTATGTTTCAAAGTAAAATCAAATTTTGATCTCAACCGTTGATGTAGGTATCTGCACCACTTATGACCATTGTCATACAAATATTTAAAAATTCAAATATCTTTGCAGATTAGATTTTAACAATTATGGCAGAGCTGACTGGCAGAGGATTAGATGGATAAGGGGTGACCCTTCAGGAGGAGTAAGGGGGTTGAGTCAGCTTTTTTGAAGGGGCAATCTGATTTCTGGCAATATTCTCTACAAATAGTATGGTCAATTTGACCCAAGATTGGTTTCCTAATTAAGACCTCATTCCATATATTTTTGACTGGTCTTCTTTCATATCAGATCCATCGACCTTTTTCAAGAGATTTTCATTTATGGCAAGCTACTTTTCAAAGATAGAAATGATATTCAGTAGATGATTCTAGATTTCTTCTGGCAGATTGGATAGTTAGGGTTTCTGTTATTCAAAGAAAACATATTATAATGTAACCATAATCATTTTTTGGGAACTCCAAGCCTATGTGATGGGGAGTATATATATTAGTTTTGAGAGCTTTAACGCTCGAAGATTTTTCCTGACTTGGAAATTATCCATGGCATTCTTTTTGCCCTCTGGTTTCTTTAGTTTGTAATCTTTCAATGATGTTTAGATATTACAGAGGCATTTTGTGACATCTTTTTTTATCCCTGGGCTTCCTTGTCTAAATCTCTGTTACTAAATTAGAATATATTGAGTGATTTCTAGTGAAACATTGGAGTCTTTGAGCCCTCTTTCTTTTACAATAGTCTATACTGCTGTGGATGATTTGATTTAGATGAGTTTGTGGATATTCTATAGTCCCCTATCATTTTGTTTCATTCCTTTTCCGAATTGCAAAATTGGATGTCTTTTTGCAGGTCATGGTCTCTGTCTACTTATGTCTACTTATAGTAAATACGATATTGTTTGTGAAATCACTTCTTTCCCTAAATAGCCTCTGTTTGTCTCGATCCTCTCTATGAAATACTTATGCAAACCTATCTAGGAAGTTGTGTCCTTCTGTTCCAAGGTTTTTATGCTGAGATTAGTGAATGTATTATGATTTAGGTCACCTTCGGTGTATCACCTAGTAGTATAATTTGCTTTCAGTCATTTCCCTTTCATGCATTCCTTCTATCCTATTAAGAAGCAAATTTGGGTGACATATCAAGAGGAACCAGCCTAGAATCCGAAGGTCTCATCTTGGTTAGAAAAAGGTCCCACAACCTTGAGATGATTCCCATGTTACACTAGATTACCAAGACTACAAGAGCTTGGAGGAAGGGTGCAAATCTAGGTGTCAAATAGTTTTGGCATGCCCGGTGGGACTCCATAAAGAATTTTATCTTGCAATTCATGATGTCAGTGATATGCTAATGACATGATTCAGACCTAGAAGAGGTCATTTTTCTACATATCTGGCGACTCCGTAGGTCAACTAGTTTCAAAGATCAAAGTGCTGGTATGTTCCAAGTTTTTACACATTTTTTCAAAGTTCCAGCTAACTATAAGTAGACATGTCAGAGTGCTATGAGAAGTTAGGTTACTCTCCTTATTATAATAATAATATATCATGGGCTAGTCATCAGCCTTACCAAATCCCTCCAAGGCCTACTTTTATCCTAAGCTTCCATACTATGCAAGGCCATCAATATATCCAACATGTCCCAGATGATTTTTCTCTTGTCAGAGATTATGAGCAAGCCCTCCAAAGAGAAAACCCATGGGCACTAAAGGCACAACAAAAGATGTTGATGCATAGGAAATTGACCCACCATGCTTACCTCCCACCTTCCCTTTTTCAGCCCATTAGATAGAAGCCTCATATATCAGAGGTTATGAGAGAAGAAGGAAAGATCAAAGCTAAAGTGCTTGACATGATCAAGCAAATATCTGAGATAAAAAGTTCGCAGCAAGATATGGAAAATCAAGCCTATGAGTAGAAAGATATGGAAAATCATGGTATTTTCCAAGGTTTTACCTCCTACCATGAAGATATCACCTTGAAAACATGTATCCTTGGGATTGGGATGCTTCATGGACATCAATTTGAAGACGAGCCCAGTTGCCAAGCTGAAGTTATTTCAGCAAAATTAAAATCTTAGATTTCTGAAAGGGAAGCCCTTGGGCCTAAGATTCCATTGGGAAGGTATCATTTGTTCCCACACCCTACACATGAGGAAACTACAAGGCATCCACTTCCAACCTTCAAGGACCTTATTGAAGCACAAAACACAACAAAGCACTTGTAGCCTCCTCTAGAACATCAGTAGCCAAGAGAAGTGGTTGCAACAAGGGTGGACCAGCACCAAAGTGGTGCAGGATTTGAATTACCAAGAGTCAAAGAAAATATGCCTTCTATGTCTTCCCTTAAAACCCTCCAACTATGTATTCCAAGTTTTAAGGCGAAGACTCCTGCTCAGGAAACTGTGATAAAAGATCAGTACACTGATCAATCAGGATAGTTTGTCCAAGGAAATGATTCACCCCAAGAGGAATCTATTGTCTCTTAGCATGATTAATCTCTATGGAAATGGCCATCTCTACCTCCTGGTTGTCAAATGCCAAGCCTTTGCAAGGATACTAATTCAGTATCAGGGCAGGAGCTTGTGGTTAATGAGCTTCTCTGTGATAATGCAGAGGAGATGAGATCAGAGACTTTAGAGCTCAGTAAGGACTGTGATGAGCTTGGATAGAAGGTTGAGAAGAGGGGGATAGATATTCAAGCTGATACCTTGGTGAACCTTTTACAGGGGCTTCCCATCCTTGTTGATAAGGAAGAAAAAACTATGTCATTTCTTATGACAAAAAATCAGTCAAAAGAAAGGATGCAGCTTCAGCAGATGATGGATGAAAAAGAGGAGGATATCACCTTGTTGGATGATCTACCTAATTTTATTGAGAAGGATGATGAATTTATCTCAATAAATACCCCTCCAAATTTATAGCAACAAGAGGAGAACATCAACGAAGGCTTGGAAGAGTGTAGTTTTTCAGAGATCATAGGGATTTTTTGTGAAGGGCTAAATGATGAACCCTTACTCCCTATGGTAGGAGTTCAGAGTTGTGTTTCTGCTATAGAAGATCCATTTTTAGATTGATCCCTTTCAAAGGATCAGTTGCCTAAGAAAAATTAGAGCTAATCTTAGATCCTTAGGACCTTGATAGCTTTGATGAGCTTTTGGCTGGTTTAAAGGAAGGAGATGACAACCTTCTGACCATAAAAGAAGGGATGACATGGATTTCCATAGTAAAAGAAGACAACCATGAAAAGAGGGAAGATGCCAGCGAGAACATTTCTACCTTTAGAATCTTAAGGGGCTACCCTATCAGATACCTAGCCCAAATGGAGTTTACTGAGGTACCATCACATGATTAGATTGAGGCAAGTGAATCTGATCTCACCTTTGTAGAGGCAATTTTTTACTGTTTGACAAATCTATACATGCCTCATATACTTGTAATTGTCCCTATGCATGTACTGCAAAATGTTTTATTCAGAAAAGGAAGCTACTTTAGCAGTTCAATAAATGGTTTTGTTTAACCAGGTTGTTCTACTGGTTAGTCTAGGGTAGATTAGATTTCCTGCTTTCTTTCAAATTTTTCTAGTCTAACTTCTCAGCTTTTCAAGAAGTGCCCGTGCACATAAGTTTTGTTCCAGATTTGTTCTTTGTCAGAGGAAATTTTTTTAAGAGATGACTCCATGCCCAATGGAATTGTTTGGAGGCTACTGGCTCTCAATGTCTAGCAGGCTGACATCCCGCAGAAATTTCCAAGAATGTTACCCAAATTTTCCTCATCTGGTAAAATTGGCTATAGGTGGAGTAAAATGAGGCTCCCACAAGGGTTGAGCCTAGCCTATGAAAAGGATTTTGGGTTTCTAGTTTTGGTCATGACCTCTAAATATCCGTTCAGTTCCCTATTTTTCCTTATCCATGCAATAACCTAAATGTGAAATCCTAAGTGTTTCATGGTAAACCCTAGCTCTACCATTTCTCACTTTTTTTTCCCATTACCTTTTTAGGTCACTTAGGCTCCTTGAAATTCTCGTGGGCGCTTTTAGCATTACCTTCAGTCTCTAAGTCATATGAAGAAAAAGACATATATTCTATTTTGATCTGGTGACCCTGAGATTTCCCTTTAGTCGCAAAGTCTCCCAATGTAAACCAAGGTTAGAAAAAAGTATCATGAGATACTGCGACTAAATGTTTTCTTAACCCACAAATATAGCTGAGCAAGCGGGATAAGGTTAAGTCCTTTTCGGTTGGGGATTCTCATGATTAACTATAGGAATAATAATCCTTTATGAGACTTCGAGATTACCCAGTCATCAGGTCTCTAGTTTCTCCATGGTTGGGAACAGGTTGAGTTAAGTTAAGTGCTGATATAGGTGACAGTGGTGACAAGGCAATGGTAAAAAAATGACTGGGGAACGTGTGTCTTGATGGGATAGTGTTTCACACTCCTTCAATCTCCAAGTCTCATAGCCACAACAGGATATTCCATTTTGTTTTGTGACTATGATATCACCTTTGTCACTAGGTCTCCGAAAGGATGCAGAGTTAATAAAAGATAAGGAGATTGTGAGACTGCATTGTTGCTAAGTCTCATGATGTAATTGAGGTTAAAGGGAACAGTTGGGAGATTCAGCGACAAGGAAGGAAAGGTTACCCAAGATTATGAAACAAAGCCCGGGTAGAGTAAAGTCATCTATGGCTACATTTCAAAGTAAAATTAGATTTTGATCTCAGTCGTCGATGTAGGTATCCATGCTAGCTATGACCATTGTCATACAAATATTTAAAAATTCAAATATCTTTTCAGATTAGATTTTAACAGTTATGGCAGAGCCGACTGGCAGAGGATTAGAAGGATAAGGGGCGACCCTTCAGGAGGAGTAAGGGATTTGAGTCAGCTTTTCTGAAGGGGCAATATGATTTCTAGTGATATTATCTTCAAATAGTATGGTTGATTTGACCCAAGATTGGTTTCCTAATTAAGACCTCATTCCATGTATTTTCGACTAGTCTTCTTTCATATCAGATCCATCGATCTTTTCTAGAGATTTTCATTTATGGAAAACTACTTTTCAAAGATAGGTCTAATCTTTAGTAGATGATTCCAGATTTCTTTTGATAGATTGGACAGTTAGGGTTTCTATTATTCAAATAAAACATATTATAATGTAACCTTAATCATTTTTTGGGGACTCCAAGCTTGTGTAATAGGCAGTATATATATCAGTTTTGAGAGCTTTAGAGCTCGAAGAGTTTTCCTAACTTGGAAATTATCCATGCCACTCTTTCTACCTCTAGTTTCTTTAGTTTGTAATCTTTCATTGATGTTTAGATATTACAGAGGCTTTTTGTGACATCTTTTCTGTCCCTGGGCTTCCTTGTCTAAATCTCTCTTACTAAATTAGAATATATTGAGTGATTTCTGGTGAAACATTGGAGTCTTTGAGCCCTCTTTCTTTTGCAATAGTGTGTACTGCTGTGGATGATTTGATTTAGATGAGTTTGTGGATATTCTACAATCCCCTATCATTTTGTCTCATTCCTGTGCTGAATTGCAAAATTGGATGTCTGTTTACAGGTCATAGTCCGTGTCTACTTATAGTAAATATGCTATTGTTTTTTAAATCACTTCTTTCCCTAAATAGCCTTTGTTTTTCTCAGGCCTCTCTATGGAATACTTATGCAAACCTATCTAGGAAGTTGTGCTCTTCTGTTCCAAGGTTTTCATGTTGAGATTAGTGAATGTATTATGATTTAGGTCACCTTCGGTGTATCACCTAGTAGGATAATTTTCTTTAAGTAATTTCCCTTTCATGCATTCCTTCTATCCCTTTTCCCTCAAAAATTTACTTTCCTGTTAAGAAGCAAATTTGGGTGACATATCAAGAGGAATCGGCCTAGAATCTGAAGGTCTCATCTCAGTTAGAAAAAGGTCCCACAACCTTGAGATGATTCCCATGTTACACTAGATTACCAAGACTACGAGAGCTTGGATGAAGGGTGCAAATCTAGGTGTCTAACTATAACAACATGTCCAACATCATCTTGAAGTTTAGGACAATATAGTGGTATTCCATTACCAACATACTCATTATCTATAAAATAATTTATGATATCACTCCACACTGGAGAATTTTCTAAGAATAGCTTGGCATTTCCAAAGATATACAAACCAATTCTAGCCCTAGAAAGGGCAACACAATTTTTGTTTGGAATGTTAAGAAATCCTATATTTTCTTATGTTTTTACATTCAAATTAGGAATTCAATGTTTCTTACAAAAGAAAACAATATGATATTGTTCTCTTGTCCCTGGTTAGGAGTACATTTACTAAGAATTGAGCTATGAGTTCTAGATCCTAACCTTGCTAGAATTTTCTTGTATTCATATATTCCCTCCAAAAATTGATCAAGAACTCTGTTAGTAAAGCACACTACGAGAATGGGACCAGAGGAATTTGAAATCTTATGAAACAAATCCTTTACAATTTTCAACTTGGTAAATGTTTTTCCAGTGCCACGAGGGCCTTGAATAATGGCCAATTTTTTGGTGAGCCCATGATTGATGGCCGCCTCCTAACTATCATCAACAGAATCACATTTGCATACTTGTTTCCAATCAAAATTTCATTCAAGCTAAGGTGTTTTGGCTTCTAGATAAACTAACTTCTCTATAAACAGATTATTGAATGAAAGACCAAATTCTACACCATCTTTACCTCCTCTCATCCCCACATCTTCAACACCTAGAAATCAGAGGACCCTTTCTTCTCAAAAAACTCCCAATTTTTCTTGTAACTCCCTCTAATTTTCTTCAAACACTCCATATAAGCTTCAAGTAAATCTTCTCTTATAACCCTAAATTGGGTGTGTAAATAATTGTATACTCTCTCTCTCTCTCTCTCTCAATCCTCCTTTGTTCTTAGTTTTTAGTACCTGATCGGGTTTTAAGAAACTAGGAGCATTGAGTCATTATGTTCTCATAACCCGATCAGGTTCTGAGTAATTAGGAACATTGAGCCTTTATGTTCTCATAACCCGATCAGGTTCTATGGAATTAGGAGCTTTTTTTTCTTCAACGGTCTTAAAATAGTCATTGCAAGTTGTTTTGAGGTCCCACAACTATTTTTCTATTGTTTTACGCCAGGGACAAATAGGTTTGCACTTTATTTGCATGTTTTTTCTTTGCAATGATTGAAAATTGTGCTTTTTATTTGTGTTTTTAATGTTATTTTATGATTATAAGTTCTCATTTCAAGAAAATGGTTGATTTGTTCTTATTTTTTGTATTTGATGTTCACATGTTATTCTATGTTCATGATATTATTTGTAGGGTCCATTCAATACACACAATGGGAAAGAACAAAAGAGGAACAATTGAACAATGAGAGACAGAAAAGGAAAGACAAAGGCACCACATGAGGAGAATATGAAAAGGTACATCATCAAATGAAAGAAACGTAAGTGATGAAAATTTTAATGTGAATGTGACAAATGCACCATTTCAATTCAATGTCATTAATGAAGAAAATGCACATAATAAAAATGAAAATCATCAACATACACCAATTGAAATGATGGGGATAAATGCACCTAATTCATCTAATGAAAATGTAGAGGATGAAACTGTGTTAACACCTCCTAGAATAATTCGTAGAAAACCAAAGTTTCTAATTGACATTCATGAAAATATTTTGAGGCCAATGCATGATAAAATTTTAGAAATAAATTGTAGAAGAATTGTTAAAAATATTTGGAATAACTATTTTGAAAAATTAAATCAAAGTGGAAGATGTCAAGTAGTTGTTGAAATGATTAAGAATCTAAAATTTAGAGATACAATGACAATTGTGAGGTTGAGAAAATCTAAAAATAGTACTGAGAGGACCATTTTGAGGAATCTATTCAATGCATACCAAGCCATTGGATCAAAATCACACAGTAAAGATGCTAATGTTACTCGATGTGTCCTCACATCAGCTATAATGGGAAAGGAAATGAAAAAATCTTGTATAGTAAGCAAAACAAGTAAGTCATTAAGGATAGGTAGATCAACATTACGAAGAGCCTTATGAAGGCAAGAAAAAATTGAGGATCCAAACACTAATTCTCTTTGGTCATTCTTGGGTAGACTCCCACGCAAGGACAAGGTTGTCGTTGATGCATTAAGAAAATTAATTGAAATTTTTTTGCATGACAACACAAGGGTTTCACCCAACCAAAGAGACATTGTTAGGAGGAGAATTGGATCAAAAAATCATATGCCACATCCAAAACACTTTTTGGATATGACACAAACACAATTTTATGAAATATTCCTCCAAAGGTTTTTTCAAATTAAAATTAGTCAAAGATTTTTTGAAATGAAAAAACCCTTTTACCTCAAGATTAATCATGCACAAATTACATGTTGTTATAGGGTACATATTGAATTTTCCATGTATTATGATATATATATCATCATGTTTGTTGTACTTTCCACACTAACACTATTTTGTAGGAATGTGGTCTTCAAGCACCTCCTACGTCATCAAGAGATTTTATGTCAAGTGTATTATGCAATCGAGATGATGGTTGCATTTATAATAAGATGATGTGTATAAATGGATCTTGTAGTGCATGTGGTGGTATGAGAAAGTTGAAGATATGTCACCATCTAGAGAGAAAAAATGAGATTGGAAATACACTAGTTTCTTTTGGAAAATACAAGACAGTAACTTATGGTCTAAAAGATGGAAAAGAACTTAAGAGGTGTGAGTTAGTGAAAAATTATATATGCGTAGCTAATTTTATGAAGATATTTAAAGAGAAACTAGTTTATCAGTACATACATCATTCACATAGAGCTAGGTGGTTAGATGAGAAATTCAAGATATGTAAGGACACTTTTCCCCTTGTTACTATTGTCTCCATTGATGATTTTTCTGACAATTATACACTTAAACCTCATAATGAAGTGCAAGAAGTGTATAACCATTCTATACAAGTGACGATCTTTGTAGATATAGTATTCTTGCATGCACATGATAACACAGATGTAGATAGAAATGTTTTAAGAGAGTATCACTTCTACATTAGTGATGATCGCACACATTCATCAAAGTTTGTGCAAGGTTGCTTCAAAGTTTTCTATTGTAATTTAAGGGAAAGAGGTATTGAGTACAACCAACACATAATATGGTCAGATAATTGTACCTCACAATTCAAGAATGCAAGGATGTTCTATTGGTTGAGTAGGATGCACATGACAAGTGGTGTTCAACATATTTGGAATTTCACAGAGGCGGGCCATGGAAAATGTGAGCATGATGGTGTGGGTGCATGTGTAAAAAGAGCTCTTGCCAGAGAGGAATTTAAGTACGAAGGTGATGCACAGTTAATAAATGTACAAACAATTGTGTGATGGTGCATTTCTATGATGGGAACATGTAATGAAGGTAATTATATGGTCAATAGGTTTTTTTGGTTGATAAAAGAGTTTAACATTGGAAACTATCTAGATTGTTGTACACTTACAGGATCGAGTGACATGCACTCATTTAGAAGTTCAAATGCAACATCACTGGGTATTTATACTAGATTAATGGCATGTTTTTGCTTGTCTTGTATGAATTTTGTGTGGGAGGAATGAAAATAAAAAGAGTGGGTTGATGAAAGGTCTTATACACCTTTTCAACCGCTTAATATATATCAACTTCCTAGAGAACTACAATTGAGCCCGTTTGAAGCATCAGTTGATTTTGATCACATATCTGACCTAGTTGAACTAGGTAATTTCTAAATTTTCTTATTCAGTTTGAGACTTATCCCTCATTTTGAACAAGGTAATTTCTCAATTTCTTAAGTGTTGAGTGTTAACTTATCCCTCTATAAATTGTAGGTCATGTATATGCAGTTGTTGCAGATGAGAACAATGAGAAAGGTACTAATTACTTTTTGTGTCATTGTATTGAGGGAAAAGAGAAATTGACAACTACAGTCATTGATGGAGAGGGTATTTAATACCCAATAGGATCTATTGTTGTGACAGGGACATGGCTTAGAAGGTATGCTATCAAAATATAATGTGTTCTTCTTTAATGAATTTGAGACCTCTTACCATCATTCTATTACACTTTGTATGTTGAATTTTGTATTCATTTATTCTTCTATGAAATACAAGTACCCTATTGCAAAATCCAAGAATTGGTTGTTTGAGGACTATGAGACACATAGACATATTTTGCGTTACTCAAACCTTCTTTGTAACGCCCTGCCAGGGAACCCAAGAGAGATTAACCTAGAACATGATAAGTTATGTGTGCTGAATAATTTTTTTTTTAAAAGTTAACATAAAGAGACATACATTAATGTGGAATCAATCACCATTTATACATGTCTTACACTCACATAGATTACACGACTCAAGGGTTCCATGATGTTGGATTACTTAAAACAATACACAACTAACAATATCACAAAATATTCCATTTGAATAGATATAACAAACACCACTTACATAACCATAATTACAATCCTCATGGATAACCATGAAACCACCATAAACTCACACCCACTACACATGTCGTAGGGTATGTGGTAATCACTCTAAACTACTTAATTACAATTTCTAGATTAGGTATGACATGCGATACTCTAATGCAAGATTTACAATAATGAAATTACATAATAAATGATGAAGAAACATAAAGAGCTCATTTGCAAAGAACCATCAAGCACCTAGTACAAGGACGTCAAATATTAATGGGTAAAGAATCACTACCACCCATCCGTGTGGAACCACAAAGGTCCACCCCACTATGTTGAGGAGATAACAACATACACCAATCGGATATCTAAAACCAAGAAGGAATAACCACTAAGAAAGGGATCATGATAGCTCTCTAATCGAGGTGTATCATAACTCATAAAAGGTAAGAATCACTAATCTAGAGGCAACTGACACAAGTAGGAAATATAGACTGTGTAAAGGAAGGTGTCATCATGTACGTCTAACCCTTAAGTTAAGTCCTAGCAATCCCAATGGATTCTGACACCTAAGTGACCATATACGGAGCCAATGACCTCTCAAACTGACAAGGCCACTAACTATGCCAGAACCCGCACCTCGTAAGGGGGCAAGCATTATCTCATCCTCCATCTTAGTCTTTACTAGCACTCAAGCATGGGTGAGGAGAACCACATCTTATTAATTCATTTTAATATCTCTCAATATGTCTTTAGTTATCACTTATTAAGAAAACTCTACAATAAGCAATCCAGTAGTCACTTACGGCCACAAAACTTATTGCAAGCCACCTCCTACTACACATCTAGGTAACCTACCCTAGGCTCAAAGATATTAATAGATCTAGCATAGGTCGTAACTCACAAGTATACCCTAAATCTAATATCCCACACATCAAGAATGGTCGCATAGAGGTACACATCAGATAATAGAATTGAAAGGGTCACATGGTCAGTTTAGGGTAATAACAGATAACACACATGCCATATAATAATAGAAATGATAAACATTCCCCCCGGCCTCTGTATACATCCTAGGTCATCTAATGCCCCCATGATAACACATTTAAGCACAAGAGATCCATAATGATGCATAAAATAGAAATGTTCTTAAGAACTGAAAAATGAACTATATAAGCATATAATCATTTACAGATAACTCAGCTGGAAACATTACTTAATCCAGAATCTAATAAAACCCACAATTCATTAAATTCAATTTAATATAATTCATCTTTCTTTCCTAGAATAAATGTATTATAAACTAATTAAATATGAAATAATCATATTATGAGTTAATTATAACCTACATTAATCATATCATAATTAATATAATATAAGTTAATTAAGTTATCAATTAACCATAGTACGCATTACCCTTATTTAACTATAACACAAATAAATGTAACAAATAAAACTTATTAATTTTAATCCATGTAATATATTAAATTACAATTAATAATCTTACATTAAATAAAATTAACACTTAATACATTAAATAAATAATAATTTAAATCCATATTAATAAACATCATTACTAAATTAAATATTAATAAAACTTTACTAATATACCAGAATATATTCAATTTAGAAATAATTAAAATAAATAAATTCATTAATTAATAACTACATATATATTAATTTAAAAACAAATTAAATTAACTACAAAATTAAAAAAAATAATTTTAAATAAATAACAAAACAAAAAAATAAAAACCATTTAATATGGGGGGGCCTATGCGGGTTCCCTCTCCCCCGCGCCTGCCGCGCAGTCCTTTTAAAGGACTGTGGGTAGGGGGGACCACTGCCTCCCTCCCACACGTGCATACACAGTGCACTAGAAGCAAGGGGGTTGGTGGGGATGGGGTCCCACCACCCCTTCCTTCATAATATTTTTAAATTTTTTTTTTTTTAAACAAAACCTTTGCATTGTGATTTGGAAAGAACATTTTTTTTCTTTTTAATATTTATTTATTTTTAAATTCTAAAATACGGAAATTAGAATAGGATTAATTCCTTTTGTCTTTTTCTATTTTCTTTCCTTTTCTGGGTAAATTACTTTTTTTTTTCACCAGTCTGTATTTTTTTTAGAGTCATTTTTTTTTAAATGATTTAATTTTTAAAGCAAATACAAAGAGATTAATATTTTTTTTTTCCCTATAGTTAGGACTATAGGCAGGATTTAATTTTTCCAATTTTTAAGAGATTTATAAGAGATCTATTCACAAAATTTTGACAGCATAACGGTACTATGCTAAGAAATATAAAAACATAAAAATGCTAGATCTAGGGTTTTAATAAACACCCAAAAATGTAAAAACAACAATAAGCCATTTAAAAGCCAAAATAATGAACATGCATCCTCTCAATATAGGAAACCTCATATTTTACGAAATTGAAACCATACATAGAAAACAAAACCTACCTTGATTCCAATGCTAGAAATGGAGGAATGTGTCTTTGAAGATGGAAGCAAATCTGATACCCTTCAACCATAGATCTAGAAACCATGAAGACCCGAGCACACACACAAGCAAGAAAAACTTGAAAACTCCAAAGCAACAAGAAACCACAACAATCCACAATCCTTCAAAAATCCCCAAATCATCAAAAGCTCTCCAAATGCTAAAAACCTGTTGTGAGGGAAATGAGAGGAGAATTCTCCTAAAGAGAATCAACTTCCCCTAATTGTGCAAACCCTCATGACAACTCCCCATTCAATCCCTAAAATAACTCAACTTAAAATTGAAAGTAAATCCAAATTAA
>MU224158.1:193273-205288 GCA_018584345.1 Thuja plicata
ACTCCTAATTTCAAGTTGAGATATTTAAATTTGAAAATACTTTTTCAACACATTCATGCACATGTAATTAATAAAATATTAAATTAAATAGATTAAATATTTATGTCACAATATTACATGCAACCAATATTTAATTATTTAATTAATCATATAAGCACATTTACTATAGTTTTCAATTAAATACTTAATTAAATAAAAATATTCAAATATTTCAATTTAATTAATTATTTAAAAATAAACATAGGATATATATAAATAATTAATTCAACTATAATCCATTAAATAATTAAACATAGGAAAACACTCAAAACCCAATAAATCACCTGAAAACAATAACATGCAAAAC
Source organism: Thuja plicata (assembly GCA_018584345.1). Lineage (NCBI taxonomy): Eukaryota > Viridiplantae > Streptophyta > Pinopsida > Cupressales > Cupressaceae > Thuja > Thuja plicata. Next base: position 193,620 of record MU224158.1, read on the forward strand.
ACACATACTCAGGGAAAAGGGTATTCAAATTCCTGTCAACTAGACAAATCCTAATAGGGTAGTCATACTGAAACTCATCCAACATTAGGATGATTATTCTTAGGTTAGGGTTTTGGATCTGTATGTTACCTCCCCTCTTTAGCATTGAGATGACTATTTATGGGCACGCTCACTCCTGCCAATTCAGGGAAGATGATGCCCTGTACCTGCAATACTGTCATCAAAAGAACACACATGTACATACATAATATAATATCGCAAATAATGATAGGGATCAGTCAAACGTGTGGATCTTGCCGAGGCAAGCAACTACGTCTCTGTCCTCTACCACAACAATATGCAAACAAATACAATAAACATGATAACCATACACATACAAGTATGAGGTAAGTACATCATAATCAAAACATAAATCATCACATCATGATAACATCCATAACATCATAATCAATAATCACCATCAACTAAAAGAACAATAGCTCTCATGAAAAGTAGCCTAAAATAATTTGGCCAAACCACTGAAAGAAAATTATGGGTGGGTATTACATTCTTGTTGCAACAAATATTGAATTGATAAAGTATACTGGTAGACCTCATAATAAGAATTTATGGAAACTACATGAATCTGAACATGAGGCAATACATGATACAATAAGGGTTAGAGACGATCCAGAAGGTTTTCTCAATTAGTTATGGGCCATCATAAAGAATCATTCTACATATGGTAGAATTATTTTGACAATTTTGTATATAAATTTTGTGAAATAATCTAACTTCGCTTTTTTGTAAATATAAATGACTATGAAGTGGTTCCACATGCATATTTGGAGACCACATTTTGTATATTGAAAGAAGACCAAATTGTATATAAAAGTGGCCATGGGTTGATTTGTATATATCAAGGGGCCACATTTTTTATAGTTTATTGTGTACCATTTAACTAAGAGCATATCAGTTAATTACAATTCATTACAATTATAACAATGGCTCATGCGGTGGATATCTCATGTTTCTCTAAATTATAATAATGGTTCATGTGTAGTGGATATCATGTTTCTCTAAATTGTAATAATGGTTCATGTAGATGATATCATGTTTCTCTAAATTTTAATAATGGTTCATGTAGTGGATAACTTGATGATGGAGCAAAATTATTCTAAAGGTTTTGTGGTTTTTCAATCTAGTTAGAAGTGTTTAAAATAAGCCTCGATGATACATAATGTAGTGGTGATTAATATTTTCATTATAGTTTAATGACTTATTTCTTCCTTGTTTGATAACAAATCCTTCAATCTTCATCCAGTATGATCACTTTTTAACCTTACCCACTCCATAGACTAATTATAGGTCAACTCACATCTCTCTTAGACCCACTAGAATCCACATCTTGGATCTCCATTCACTTCGTCAAAGTCAAACCATTCATTTATGTTTCAACTTCATGTCATGCATTCCCATGCAATAGACATCTTCAACCTCAACCATCAACTATGCTTCCATGGGTGATCCTATGCTTCCATGGGTGACTTTGTTTAAAATTGTCAAGGCAATCTCGCTTGATGCCAAAACTTGCAGTCGTGCTCAGTTGAAAGTTGTACCATTGGGTATCTTTCAAACCGTGAGTCCTAGCATAAAATCATATGCTCCATTAGCTACAATTGTCTGGGTAAATGCTAGTGACAACCCTATTTCTCCCACACAGTAACTAGAACATGCGCGACCATGGCGGACTGAAGTGTCCCCAAGGTGCACTAAGCACGATTGGGAAACGATCTTTCGAGGCTCGTATCTCAGACCTCGTGAGACATATCAAAAAACCATCATATGTTATAGGACCATGTTACCAAGGCCTACAATAACCTCTTTCCATTGTGGGAGATTTGAATTTTTTAAAAAAAATTTAGCAATGCAATCTCTTTTGATGCAAAAACTTGCAGTGGAGCTCAGTTGAAAGTTACACCATTGGTTATCTTTTAAACTGTGAGTCCTAGAATCGAATCATCTATTCCATTATCTCTAGTTGGATGGATAAATGCTAGTGACAACCTCATTTCTGCCATAGAGTCACTAGAACATTCATGGTCATGCCAGACGAAAGTGTCCCCAAGGTGCATTAAGCACCATTGGGTATGTTAGCAAGCCTTCCCAAGGTCTATGGGCATTGAGTAAACCATGAAATAAAATGTTGCTACTCCAAGGATGATTTAGGATCATAATGCATCCCAATTTTTTAATTTATCAAATTTCAAGCAAACCTTCAAAGCACGAAGGGTACTCACAACTACATGAAAGGCATGGATAGTGCATATCCACATGAATTTAGGTTATGAAGCATATACATGAATACACATAAGTACATTGAGTTATAAAGTAGACACATGAATATATGCAAGTCATGAAACAAGAATACACTTAAGGCATAAATCCTACACATGAGTACATATACACAAACATATTTACATGCTAACAATGAACAAATGAAGACACAATGAACAAATTGGATTGAATATCAAGTTTCATATATATCAAAATGAACAATAATTGTGTACATATAAAAAAAATGTCATACATGCCAAATCAATAATAGAGTTACAAAAATATGGCATCGACTATCATGCATATACAAGTACATTAATTTATCGAAACACACATGCATATACGCAAGTCATGTGAACCAAGAATACACTTAAGACATAAACATCCAAGAAAAAAATTCAAGGATCAAATTTAAAGTTTTATATATAACAAAATGAATAATAATAGCATACATATCAATACATGGTGCACATGCCAAATCCATAATAGAGTTACAAAAAATGATATCAACTATGTCTAGACCGATATATACAATGTACAAATGTCACACACACACACACACACACACACACAAACACACACACACACATATACACAAAATTTGGTCATTCAATGACCACAACTAGATCTATACAATGTCTCAATATATCTATGACTATACTAGATCATCAAAATTTAGCTTCTTCGCAGCAACACTTGGTTCACTAATTCTTTGCACAAGAACAATTCAAATGTTAAGCCATATACATGATCTCAAAATAATATCAAAATACATAAATATTGGGCTGTAATTTTCATACTGAAGCCTCAAATGGATCTCTTATGCTTGGGGTGACTGATAAACGAAATGGGCTCCATGGTGGGCTTGAGGGACTCCTATAAAAATTGCCAGGAAAAGGAATGACGGGCAGTGGTGAAGGGTCCTGCAACACAAAAAAAAATACAAAATAAATGCTATAAATAAGAAATGATAAAAAATAAAAAAATGCATGGGCTAAAAAGAAAATGCATACCGCAACTAGATCTCTTATGCTAGGCAAGGGATCCATAGGAAGTGGAGAAGGGTTCACCTCATTTGAGGCAGCTATGACAAATTTCTATATGAAAAGTCATTGAAAATGACATACTAATAGAGAAACATGATTTCTAAAATATTCTAAAGAAACAAGAATGCAATTGAAATTAAATATGAAAATGTGTTACCTCCTCCCTCTCTTGAACATCAGCAATGTGGCATTCATCAGTTCAGCAAAACCCAATTGATTCTACATGTATACAATAAACAAGTCAAGTGCGTTCATCAATATAGACTATATTGAAATGTTTAAAATGTATATAAGCAATAGTTTACAATGAAGATTATGATTCACTTGAAATCCACAAATGATTATGCTCCACAAATCTATTATCACAAGTTTATAATCAAATTATATGAACCATTATTACAATATAAAATTTTGAACTCTTCTTTCACAAACAAGAATATTCTTTAACAAATTTGTAGGCATATTTAGAGAAGGATGGTCCAGATTGTATTCTTGGGGGTCAAAGGTTAGGACTAAGAGTGCCAAAAGTCATAGTATGCAATGTCTCAATATATCTATGACTGTGGTGGATCATCAAATTTAGCTTCTTCGCAGCAACACTTGGTTCACTAAGTCTCTACACAAGAACAATTCAAATATTAAGCCATATATATTATCTCAAAATAATATCAAAATACATAAATATTGGGCTGTACTTTGCATAGTGAAGCCTCAGCTGGATCTCTTATGCTTGGGTTGACTGATAAACAAAATGGGCTCCATAGTAGGCAAGAGGGACTCCTATAAACATGGCCAGGAAAAGGAATGATGGGCAGTGGTGAAGGGTCCTACAACAGAAAAAATAATACAAAATACATGTTATAAATAAGAAAAGCTAAAAAATAAAAAATGCATGGGCTGAAAAGAAAATGCATACCACAACTAGATCTCCTATGCTAGGTAAGGGATCCATAGGAAGTGGAGAAGGGTTTTCCTCATCTGAGACAACTATGAACAATTCCTGTATGAAAAGTCATAGAAAATGACATACTAATAGAGGAACATGATTTCTAAAATATTTTCAACAAACAAGAATGTAATTGAAAGTAGATATGAAAATGTGTTACCTCCTCCCTCTCCTAAACATCAGCAATGTCTGGGGCATTCATCAGTTCAGCGAAACCCAATTGATTCTACATGTATACAATAAACAAGTCAATTGCATTCATCAATATAGACTACATTGAAATGTTCATAATACATTTCAACAAATATACTTAAATTGGACTTAATTACCTTTTGTTGTTTCAATGTCCTGGATGATTTCTTCCTCTTTCCTAATGACCTCGAGCTTGGTGGGGTAGGCTAACAAAAACAAAATTAACATAAGAGAAATAATAGGATACCACATGCGTTCAATTAAAACTATAAACAAGAGGTGTGCAAAATATGATACCACATAGCTCTCTAAGCCAAAGTCGATGGTAGAAAGGGTGAAATCCTCACTCTTAAAAATTTGAGCCCCTGAAAAGCCCTATAAAACACCAAATAAATATATAAGCAATAGTTTACAATGAAGATTATGATTCACTTGAATTCAACAAATGATTATGCTCTACAAATCTATTATCACAAGTTAATAATCAAATTTTACAAACCATTATTACAATATAAAATTTTGAACTCTTCTTTCACACACAAGACTATTATTTAACAAATTTGTAGGCACATTTAGAGAAGGATGGTCTGGATTGTATTTGTGGGCGTCAAAGGTTAGGCCAAAGAGTGCCAAAATTCATAGTTTGCCCATGTTGGCAATTTAGGCCTAGCAAGGCTTTTAAGGGGATATAAGAGTTTTTAGGAGTTGATAGGGATATGAACCTTTAGAAAGCTTAATACAATGTTGTGGAAGACTAAATGGTTGTAGGTTGTCAAAGTTGACTCTTTAGTGTCAACTAGACAACAAATCTCAACAAATTTTAAAATGTAACTAATCTGTAACAGTCATGTAACTGACTATTACAGTTAGGAAGGGAGATAATTGGCCTTGTAAGGCTTTGTAGAGAAAGTGTAGGCATGAGGAGTTAGTGTGTGGAGATGGTGGTGTATGCACCCTAAAATGGTTGCCTAGACTGTGGGCCCCATTTATCATTTTATCAATTTATCAATTTCCTGAATCAATGCTTTGGAATATTTTCAATTCAAATAAATTTTCTTGATCAAATTGTAATTAATTCAATTATTTCAATATTTCGCAAGGTTTGATCATTTTTTATTTAATTAAAAGATTTAATCTCCCTTTTGATTAAATAAAATTCATCTTATTTAATTAAACTCAACTTCCTCCCATTTAATTAAATAAACTTATTCTAATTTATTTAATTGAAATAAAACCTCTCTTTTAATTAAATAAATAAAAATCCCCACTTAAAGCACTTTATTTGATGAAAAAGGCAATAAATTAAATGAAAATTAAATAAAAATCCCTTTTTCATCACATCTTCATAAGTGGTGGGATTTTTGCCTCTTAATCATAGCCTTTGATTTTTGCCTCTTAATCTCAATCGTTCACTTTCCTTTAAAAGGAGACCTCTCCTCATTTTGATATCATCTTTTTCATAGTATTGTTATGCTGCAGGTTTAGAGAGCAATTTTGGAGGAGGATTTGAGCACTTGAGCTTGGATATTGCAACTTCTCTCTTCTTGTCTACTTCTTCTTGCATCCATGGCTATTCATGTAGATTAGATTCAGGTTTATTTTCATAGATTAAACTTGCATTTGTATCTCCTTTCATAGATTAATCATGCATTGTTATCATTTAGATTAATTTGTTTTCATGCATTGCAATCATATAGAGTAGATCCCATTTTCATGCATTTGAATCTCTCATTTCATGGTATGTACTTGCATAGGCACTAACTAGGTCAATCTGAGGGCCTCCATTTCACACCTTTGCACTCCATGACTAGAGAGCTATGGATCAATATTTAATGCCTCATTCTTGAGAAACCTTGGATGGAATGATTCATAGAAGTGTGTCAACATTTATGCACACATTTTTGGCACCCATCGAGGGGTAGCAGATTCATTTTCTGTCTTTATAGCAATTTTTGGTCAATTTTATTTTTGGATCCAAAATTTCCGTCTTTTTTTGTGCTTGCTATTTTTGTCGGCATAGAAAGTTTGCGCGAGCTTTTGCTAGTTTTCACGTGAGATTGTGCCAGATCTGGTGTTTCTTTGCGTGGCTCGTATTACTTCTTTGCATGGTTTGACGTACTTCTTCATGTGAGATTTGACATCACTGTCGTAATTTATCTAGTTTGTTGTTCCATACTTTTTTTGTACTATCTATGCATTCTGTCGCACGGCAGTGCATTTTGTCTTGCAAACTTTTTGTTTTCTCACGTGAAACTATCATTTTCTCGCGTGGCTCTGTCATTTCTTTGCGTGATATTTCCTAACAGAGAGCTATTTTCATTTCTATATCGATTATATCTCTGATTTTTTGTGCTAACCACTAATGTTTATTGTTTCTAGTGGTTTGTGATTTGTTTTTGTTGTTGTTGTTGTTGTTGTTGCTGATTTGGACTTGCATGGATAAACAAAAAAATGATTCGTGTTGCTTTGGATTTGAGGTATTTTGTTTCTCTCTATAACATTTGGATTTTGGGAATTAAAATGAACATCTCATGTGTTTAGCTTGAGTGTTTCTTGCTTTCATAGATCACATTTCCTAATTGGTGCTCTAAAATGGACCTAGATTTTCTTTCTTGCATATATGTTTCACATAGTAATTAGGCCCTATGAACACTATTTGTGGTGATCTTGAGAGAGTGGGTTTCATTCACTTTTTTTACATGCGAAGGTCTTCTTGACGATAGATCCCCTTGTAGGTAGGGAAGGATTTTATTTTCATCTCATTGGTCAACTTGGTTTGGACTTCAACTTTTGGCAATACTTTCTCTCTTTGGGGGATTGACATCATTTGTTGTTGTGTGAGCCTTGCATGAGGTGATTTCAAATTAGTGGGTAAATGAATCATGTTTTCTATGTTTTGGTGAGGTGAAGAGGCTAGAGGATTATGCTCTTTTCCCTTTTGGGAGAATCGGAAACTTGGAAACCTTGAATCCAAACTAAGTCCCCATGTGGTCCATTTTGTGAGTCTTCCTTGTCAAAGAGGGTTAACCATAGTGGACATTCCCTTTATTGGGTCAACCACGTGGATGGAACCTCAAGCGGTAATAGCCATTTTCGCCATGGTAGTAACAACCGCTATATAAATGTCCTTGTGGAAGAAATCTCCATGGTGTAGTTTCTTGTGGGTTGTCAGATCTCCTCAGCAGCTCCTGATTGATTAAATTCTCAGACTGTGTCAAAACCTCAGTGCGCCAGGATTGGAGTTCAACCACTTGAAGTTGCAAAAGTTACAGAGTCAAGCCATTACTAAGAACCATAGTGCAACAAACCTTTTCTTTCATAGAGCTATGTGCATGATTTGAAAACATTTGAGAACATAAACAAGTTGGATTCTTATGGAGTAGAAATACTATGACACTATCTATGTTCATGTGCAAGGTTGCTTTGTCCCTTTCTCATTACTTGAAGACATTGATTGCTTTAACTCCCTGATTGCTGTCTTACATGCTTGATTCATGATAAAATCTGTTAATGTACCTAGTTGGATAATTAAAACGCATGAAATCTGAGTTCTGTGTCCTTTTCTCACATGATAAAACTATTTCTTGATGCGGTTTATTGTACTTCCTTATGCGACACGTAGTACTTCCTCGCGCAAAACCTGACACTAGTTGCAGTTTCCTATTTTGCCCGTTTGTTCTATTTCCTCACGTCGTTCGGTGCACTTTGTCGCATGGTCGTGCATTTCCTCGTGTGACACATCATTTCCTCGTGTGAGATAAGCACTTCCTTGCATGAAACTGCCCATCAGTCAGTCAGTGCTATCATCATTTTTGAGCCTATTTTAGCTTGCTATCCTCTCATTTTCAGTTTTCTGGGTTGATCCAGATCTGATTGGATTACTTACCCTGCTGTTAGAAGCTTGTTTTTCTTAGGATTCTTGTGTTTGACCTCTTGGATTAGCAATATTTAATTCCACAAGTAACCTTGCTTGGCTCTTGGTGGGTTAGAAACCATCCTTGTTGAAAAGATAAACCTTTAGATCCTTTGATAACATACCTAGAGTGTTTTGGTAGTCTCTTGTCCATTCAATTTCATACAATTTCAATCTCAACTTATTTAATTTGGGTAAGACCATCCTCTTGATCCATATGTTCTAGGGTATTCACCCAAAGTTATTGGGCACCTCTGTGGCAGTGTTGGCTTATTCCTATTTGCAAATTTCTATCTTATCACCTCTTTTTTGACAAGTTAATGTCATTTCTATCCTAGTTTGGTACCAACATTTCTTAGGGCGATCCTATCAAATAGTACCTTTTCTTTCATGCTAGTTACAACAAGATACCAAGTAAATCAAGGAAAATGACCTCAAGTGGTTTTTAACCAATTACCCTTTGTTCAAACTCACCAAAGACATAAGGAAAAAGGACCCATATTTGATCAATCGCCTAGGAATACCTCAGAGATTTGGTTTGATTCCAAGAGACACCTTAGTGAGTTGGGTATCCCCTTGGCATCTTCTCACTCTTCTATGGATATGAGTTACACAGTGACTCAGAGAGAGAGAGAAACCATGGATAAACGTTATGAGGATTTGTATGCAGGGAGTGGACATGCTCTTTCCTTCAATGGTTCCTCTCACAATAGTAGACCAACCTCACCCCTTATTTCAACAAGATATTTGGATGCACATCAAAGGGATGCGAGAGAGAAAGGTAAGAGACATGTTTATGATGATGAGTTATCCCAACATGAGAAAGAAGGAGATGAGCTTCATGATGCTCACATCAATGCAACTTATACCAATAACTTGTTTCAACATTCAAGACCAAGCTCACCTCTTAAAACATATTAAAACTACATGAGTGATAGACTCAAGATGATTGAGCATGAAAAGAAGTTTTTTCAAGATGAGAAAATACATAAACAAGAACAAATCAAATGTCTAGAGTTGGAGAAACAAGCTTTAATGGAAATGGAAAGGAAAATCCTTCAAGAAGAGCAAGCTAGGCTCTTGGATAGACAACTTCATGGTCCATTTAATCATATGCATATTAGTGGTGGAAATGGTTCTCCTCCATCTACTCCTCCTAGGACTCCAAGAAGTAGGAGACATTCAAGATCACCATCACAATCTCCTAGTCCTAGAGGAAGAAGAGTTTCTACACATGATCATCATAGGAGACAAACTACTCATAGGAGGTCAAATCCATCTTTGCAATGTGCTCATTATGGTTCACAATATGGAGGAAGTAACATGAGTTTTGATCACACCTCCCAAGATTTTATGCACATGTAACAAGAAGCATTATTTCAACAGTATGTGGAGAAGTATGTGAAGCAAAACCAAGATAAGATCTTAAAGAGTCTAATTGATAATGGGGCTAAGGTCCCTTAAAACTTTGATGTGGATAGAAAGATTAAAAGACAAGATCTATCTCAAGAGGAGAAGATGGATGAAGTGATAAAACAAGTAGCCAAGATGTCTGCACCTAAGAATTTTCTCATTGGACATGATTTGTCCTAATCCTTTTGATTAGAGTGTTGACATGAAAGAATTTCCTAGAAAGGTTGAAATTCCCCAATATGATAAATATGATGGAAGTGGAGATCCACATGATCATGTGCAATAGTTTTATACCACTAGCTTTGAATTCCATCAAGATGATTTGTACCTCATGAGGTTATTCCCATGAAGTCATAAGGGGCAATCAATGGAATAGTTTACTAAAATAACTACTCCTGTTAAGAATTTCAAAGAGCTTGTTCAAAGATTTGTTCAACACTTTGCATACAATATTTCAAGATCTATCACTTTGTTGGACTTGTGTAACTTAAATAAAAATCAAGGAGAGTCCTTTGTTACATTCTTGCAAAGGTGGAGATGAAATTGCTCTTGTTATTCTGAAACTATTCCTGATAATGAAAGGATTGATATTCTTGTTAACAATTTGGTCCCTGAATTGCGGTATGAAGTTAAGAAAATGGTTTTTGATTCATTTGACACCATGGTTGAGACTGCATGCCGAATTGAGGATGTTTTAAGAGAACAAGGAATTTTGACTAAACATGGAAATAACAACAACAATGGTCAAAATAATAAGAATTATAACAAGGATAAAGGGAAGAACCAATATTGGAATAAGAACAAACAAGTGGTTAATGATAGAGTTGTCGATTTCTCCCAACATAAAGATCAACATGTGTTACACTTATTTAGCACTGTTCAAGCTACAAAGCTCAATACATCCAATCAACAAGAAAGTAAGCCAGGTCACCAAGGTAAGCCTACAAGAAAAAAATGTCAATTTGCAAAACTTGGTGAAACATATGGAGAAATTTTCAATAAACTTCTTGCTAGAAATTTGATACATCCTCAGGATGCAATTCATTTTCATATACCTAAGGAGAAACCATGGTGGTGGAAGGAGAAAGAATATTGCATATTTCATAATGGTATTGGACATGATATTGAACATTGCTACAAACTCAGGCACATCATTCAAGATCTCATTGACAGTGACCAAATTACTGTAGATGGATTGAACACCAACATTGATCACAAAGCATTCAAGGATCCTTTTCCCAAACATGAAAAGGGGTAAACCTCTAAACCTAAGACTGGAAAAGAAGCGACCAACTATACTTATATAGATGCAGAGAATACCATTAACATGCTTGAATTTATGGAAGAAAATGTTAACATGATGAGTGGAAGAGATCCTTATGGTTATGATCTAGATGACTTGACTCTCCTCCCATTTTTGATAGAGATCCTGTTGTGGAGCTAAGGGTTCCCAACTCTAGAAATTCATCTCAAACCCTTAATGTTGTTACTTGAAGTCAAGGCCCTGTTGTCATTAAGGGACCCAATTCAAGTCAATCGAATAAGCCTAAACAAGTGGTGTCTAAACCTATTATCTTGAAGCTAGCTGTCAATCCTAAATTGAACTACTATCTTGTTGACTAGTTACAAAGAACACTTGCTCAAATTTCAATTTTTTTTCTTTTAGAGTTGTCTCCAATACATAAACAAATCCTTAAGGATGCTTTGCATACGACGAATGTCCCCAACAACTTAGATATTGATCAATTCTAGAATATGGTTAATCACATTGCTACCCCTCATTACCTTACATTTTCTGAAGATGATGATAAAGCTTTGAGCCATCCGCACAATCTTGCCCTTC
>MU224158.1:213333-238241 GCA_018584345.1 Thuja plicata
CTGAGGGCCTCCATTTCACACCTTTGCACTCCATGACTAGAGAGCTATGGATTGATATTTGAGGCCTCATTCTTGAGAAACCTTAGATGGAATGATTCATAGAAGTGTGTCAACATTTATGCACACAGGTGGATTATTGACAAGTAATGTAGAAGTTTTTAATCAATAAAACAAAACTATTTTCTACAAATTCCTTCACTGTTTCACAGGTACAATCTGAGTAGTGAGTTGAATTGGTAGTTTGAAATGTGATCTCAGTGTATGAATGATATAGGACATTGAATTCATTGTGTTTTCACTTTCCCTTGCATTCTTTTTATCATTGATCAAGTTTAGTTCAAGAATATTGGACTAGTGTCTTCAAACCAGTGATTGGTTGAACACAGTCAACATTTCCTTGTTTTGAAGATTTAGAATGATGAATCTCTCCAACCCTCTATAGTCACTATGATTAGTGGAAGAGAGTAAAGATGTAATATATTTCTTTTTCCATACTTATCTTATGCAGGATATGGAAGAATGTGTTTGAAGAACCAAGAATGGTTGTGGTTATTGATAGAGAACATGCCCTGATTCAACACCAGTTAGTTATAAGATGAATTGCTTCAAGGCTGAATGGGTTTTGTGATGTATTATACATGTGGGGATCTACAGTGAAGTGTGTATGCATTTGGTTTGGCCTGGAGTGGATTGGAGAGGTCCTTTTGATCAGACCCTAGGTGTGTGATCCTAGAAGTAAGGGTTTAATGGCTAAGGCCATAGATAAAGGATAGAGCCTTGGAGAGTTGAAAGTATGTTGTTTCCTAACCCCTAGAAGGATTGTTTCAGCCGTTGGAGTCATGAGAGTAAGTGGAGTTAGGGGTTTCTTTGTAAATGAGGAGAATTAGGCTTAGTTTGGAGGTTACATGAGTATTGGATCTTAGGTATGGTCCAAAGGAGTATATACTAAATCATGGGGAGGATTTAAAGATCCCAAAAGGGTATCTGAATCATGTTTTAATTTCCTTAGTTATTTGGGGAATGTTGGAGAAAACAAAAAAAATAGTGACTAGTGTGGGCTACTAGCTTTAAGGCTTGAATGTGAGAGTTGGGTAAGGGATTAGTTATCCAAACTTAATGGGTTGATGGAACATGGTAGATAGGCCATAAGGAGATTGTTTATGGATTTGAACTGAAGGTTGAAGTCATGAGTGAAGATATGGTGTTTGGGAAGCACTAGGAGCACTTGGGGTAGCCTAGAAGGTGAGTCCTTGAGGGGGCTTTGGAAGTGAGAAGTTGTTACAAATAGGAGATGGATTGTTGTCAGACATGATCAATGAGGTCAGAAACCACCACCTCTGCATCATATATGTTGGAATTCTTCAGAAGGCCATGGAGGTGTATTGAAGGATTAAGGATAATCACGATCAATGAACAATCAGAGATTGTATTCATGATTTTGAACAAGAAATAAGAGTAAAAGAATGATGGTTGGATGTTCTGAATGATGTTTAAGGTTGATTTAGAAGCCAGTAAGTGATTGATTGGGGTATGAGTCTATGTAATAGTTCAACATTGGTTGAATTGAGTCCAAGGATGGAGGGCGAGAGTTCAAATCAATTTGAGTCATGATGGCTAGACAAGGAAGTGAATTCCTTGAGTTGAATTACATTAGAAAAAATTCTTTGACCATAAAGAAATAGAAAAAAAACATACACTAAGTTACCACCATACAAATTATTAAGATATGATATTTTCAAAATAATGAAGTATTGTATTTTAGGAATATTTATAAAACATTACCTTGGGTGTTTGAACTACCCGTCTACGTGTACTATAACAAGCACTCCTTGGTGTGCTTGTACCACCAGCTGCACCCTACGATGCATATTATTCATGTATCAATTTAGATTCTTATATACATAAAATTTTATTTACTTTTAACAGATTTAGGTAATTAATTAAAATAACATGTTAAAACACAGATTTAAACAAACTTGTGTCAGCTCTGAACAATACACCATCAAAAATAGATCATCTATGAGGGCCATATCCTCAGTACTGGATGCCTAACATCTTTTTCTGCAATGTACACATGAATGGGATGTCAAACCATCCGCACTCGCTTGGCTATCTACCCCATCACATATACCATTATAACTGATGTAGATTTGCTGAATGGGCTGGGATGAACCCGCAAATGTATTTGATGATAATGGAGCTCGCACCGGATGAGATGATCCTAATGGTGCATCTAATGGAAATGGAGCTAGGACAGGATGAGATGATCCTAATGGTGCATCTGATGAAGTTGGAGGTGGCACATAAACTAATCCATCCTTTCCAACTAACTAAGTGCCATGCGGGATAATGACATCAGTCAATAATGTAGCCACATCAAGAGTTTTGTATATCCATAGAATCCTTTACCACTACTGGGACCATAACATGAATGAGGAGTTTTCTCATAGTATACCTCCTCTCTTGTGGTCGGGTAATCCTATGTGCCCCAGGTCTATCCTATGTAGAGCCTCTCCCTCTACCCTCAAACTCATGAAAGTCAAAGTAATTCAGCTTCTCGCCAATGATAAACTCACAGTATAGCTTCCTCAAAAAATATAAAGAAACCTCAGTATTCTTACAAGGTGGTTGGTCAAATAACATGTACGACCTATCCCAAAAAACTGATTTCATCCCACTATGAACACACCAATGTATAGGAAATCATTTTGTATTAACTTCTAGGGAATCGCTAGTATTAGGATTGGTAAAAAGGGTACATATGTCACATTTTTCTATGCCTTTTCTTTTCAACTCCTCATAGGCTAAACCATCTGCATAAAATGTATGACATCTATCCATCGATGAACCCTATTTTGTCACCTCTTGAGACACCTTATTTGCACAATTGGACATTTTTTCTAATGTAGTGGCGAGGGTAGAGTGATGCTGAAGACCGGAAGTGTTCAACCTATTCACCAATATATTAATTTGTTCAGTATTTTGGTTAAGATGTTGCACAAGGTCCTCTTGTGATGCATCTACATGACCTAACGACACATGTGAAGGGCGTACAGGTGGTGATTGGTGTGGAGGAGGAGAATTTTGAGGAGGGTTTATGGGTGGAGATTGTGTTTGAGGGTTTATGGGTGGTGAGGTTTGTTGAGGGTTTACAGGTGGTGATGATGGTTCTTCTACGGGGGGTGGTCTTTCATTTCATTTTTTTCTTTTTGGGTTGTCTGATGAATCTGGAATGAAATTAATAAAAGAAAACAAAAAATCAATAAAATAACCTAATTTGATTACAATTGAAAAAAAAAACAATAAAAACAAACAAACTTACCTTTGTTACGGGGTGCCATTGGTTGGAAATCTTGATTAAAATATGTTTTCTTCAAAGCACGATCAGGTTTTGCTATTGTTTACCCTCCTCAACACTTTTTCTCTATGGTTTAGGTGTTATAAATGGCCTAAGCCATGGGTTGTTCTATTTTTTGATATGTTTCTTATAACATGATTGGGTTTTGAGGTGCACACAATTTTTTATAATATTTTCTAGGCTTGGTTTACCAAGCCTAGAACGATTTCAAATTTTCAATAATGCGATCTGGTTATTGAAAATTTGACCATTTTTTTAAAGGTGTGTCCACTTTTTGGTCCACAACTTGGTGCACACACCCATATGAGAGAGAGTGCTTGTTTCTCTAGTGCCACCTGAATCAGAGAAGGTAGAAATAGATGAAATGATGGAGAAGTAAAAGGAGTTCTCACCAAAGATGAGGGCATATAAATTTCTTGAAGGAAAGCTTATAGAGCTTGAGCAAGACAACTACAAGAAATGGTCTAAAATAATGAATAAACCTACTGAGGAGGAAAGCCCCAACAAAGATCTTAAAAAACAAGATGTTGACAAGGCAACTCAAGATAACAGATCTATTGAGTTAGAAAAAGAAGAAGATGATACAACCAGTAACAAGAATGTAGATATTGAAGATGAATCATGGCCAGATACAACTAATGACAACATTGTAGACACAATTATCATTGACATCACCGATGACCCAGAAGAGGAAGTGAATAAGGATGAAGATGTCACTATTACAAAGGACTAAATAGATGAGTAGGACACAAATGTTGATATTGCACAAGTAAACATTCCAGGAAACATGCCAATATTGATACAAGCTATCAATATCCTACAAGAATCAAGAAAGACACTAGAGAAGGATAATCTCAAGGATGTTGGGGAAGAAGCAAACAAAGACAAAATTGTTGCTCAGCAAGACATCAGAGATACTCAAGATGTAACCAATACTGATAAGGTTACTGGAGGAGAAAGAAAAGGATGCAGATACACAAGACAAGAATGCAGAAACCAAGACTGATGAAGCAAAGGACACTGATGAAGGAGACAAACCTAAAGATGGTACTCCTAAGGAAATTGACAAACATGCTACCAATGATGTTAAGGTGAATGTGGAGACATCTACACACACCAGACAAGCTAAAACCTATGCCAAGCAGTAGAAAGAAGCACAATAGGTCACTTCATCGAGAAAAACGTATAAAGTCAAGAAATTGGCAATGGTTTTACATTCTAGTGACTCACAGAAGAAGAAGAAATCAAAGAAGAGCAAGTTAGAGGTCACATTGGATGAACTTATAGAAATACCAAAGTGTGACCCATCTTTACTTCATTTTTAAGCATTACAAGAATATGGAGAAATATGCCAAAGAAAGGTATTGCAGGAGAAACTAAAGGAACAGTACAAGGACTCCATGGTATAGGAGATAACATGGGACATTTTGCAACAAATTGTACTCGATGTTGATTATGATCAAAACAAACCAATACTTGATCAATTAGCTACCCTCACTGATGGAATAACAACAGAGAATATTGATGCTGAGAAGGCAATAGAGGAAAGAGTCGAGATGAAGTACCAATAAAAGCTCATTGAGAACATTAGCCAAGAAGTGGCTGTAAATAAGGTAAATCTATCAGAATTCATCACTGAATTAGACCCCATAATATATGAGGCTATAACCTTGATTCAAAAATTGACCACAATAGACAAGCTCACTAAAGAGAACAATGACAACATTGCAAAGCTGGATAAAGACCTAGCACGTAGTGCACAAATCTTAACCAGCGATGGAGACAATGTAGTTAAGCTACATTATGAGAAGATCATAGAGATAAAAAGGTTAAGGTAGGAAATCTGGGAGGAAGAAACAAATTTCGTGGAAGAAGTAACCGAGCTCCAAACTCAACTTCTACTGAATCTTACACTGCTACAACATCATATTAGTTTAGCAAGGCAACTGATAGCAACTCTCGAGATGTTTGTAGCAGACAGCATCTATTACATGCACTAAAAGATCACACTCGAGCACATGGCTCTCAAAAACCTCAAAGAATAATGGGAGAAAATGATGGAAGACATGAAGTCTTCACACTCCCACATTTTTTATAAACTATAAGGTAAAGACATTTGTCCTTAATATCAAAAAAGGGGGAAAATGATAGTACAAAATACAAAGGAAAATTATATGTACATTCATTAATTTGGGCAAATGGTAAATATGTATATGTATAGTCATCTAGTAAAATAATATGTAGAGGGAAATACATTATAAGTACATATATACTGGCATATACATAAGGGGAGTCATTAAATGACTAAAGATTATATATGTTGTATATACTTAATTTTTTTTTAGTATTTTGCACATATCAGTTTTTGGTACTAATGTCAAAAAGAGAGATTGATGAAATTAATTTTCCATTATTATGAAAACAACTCTTTCGATAAGCATACACCGAAAGACAAGAGTGAGAAAACTGAAGATCAGATATTAGAAGATCGTCAAAGATGACTAAGTGTAAAGAGAACCAATGACACAACTTAGTGTGTAAACCAAAAATGCAATGATGGAAAGATAAAGAGAAACCTGATAGAGGAATCCGACATGGAAGATATAGTGCATACCGACAAGACAATTAAAGTGCAACTGACAGAACAAAACTGAAGGACAGTCAAGCATGACCAACAGCCAGAACCAAAAGTCAGTTGCAGCCTGCAAAAAGGTGGATCTAACTTCCACGTCAGATAAAGAAAGTGTATTCTATTTATAGGATATTTATTTGTTTTAAATCC
Source organism: Thuja plicata (assembly GCA_018584345.1). NCBI lineage: Eukaryota > Viridiplantae > Streptophyta > Pinopsida > Cupressales > Cupressaceae > Thuja > Thuja plicata. The sequence continues at coordinate 219,474 of MU224158.1, forward strand.
ATTTCTTTAGGGAAAAGATACATGAATGTAAGTGCTTTAATTAGTCTAACTGATTTAAAACACATAGACTATGAGATCTAGGTACAAGTTGTAAACCTGGTCTTAGAGTTAACATTGTTTTTATTGAAACTTTATGAAGTCAATCCATGTATAAATAGATGATGCAATCATTCATTATTATTAATGTGAAGAGAGAGGAGAACATGAATGAATAAATCAAGCACATCTATGGATCATATTGATACTTTCAATAAAAGGAACAACAAAAGGTGAATTAGGTTAGCAAGAACCAAGAACAGAGCATACCGAGAATTATAGGTATTATTCAATCATAATTAGGTGATAATATTTTTCATGTAAACTAATTTGGATCTGTATCAGCAATAGAAGATTGCATTTACCATGTCAATTTGTAATTTTCTATCATTCTAACAAGTGGAGCAAAGTGTAAAAATCCTTTCAAGGAAGGTGGATTTAAAAGTCCAACGACAAATCTCTTAACTAAGTGCACACTCAACAGTGTTGCTAAAGCTCTTAACAAGGTAGACTTTAATAGGTCTCCACCAATACTCTTAACAGGGTAGATCATTAGAAGTGATCAAATTGTAATCCTTACCCAGCCCCCTCCAATCTGCAGATAGTGAATATTTTTTGGGTGCCATCCCCACCATAGTTTTTACTTCCTCATAGGAGTTTTCTACGATATCATATCTTGTGTTATGTGTCAAATTACTTTCATGAATGTTTCTATGAATTTTCACATGTATGTTAATGTTATGAATTGATATAAATCACATTAACATAGTATAAATCAAATTGAATGGATATACAATTGATTACAAAGGTTAATTGATTAAAGGATACAAAAGTTATAGAGGTACTGATTCACCCCTCCCCTCTCAATACATACTTCCCATTAATCCCAACATCACTTTGGGTTTCTCTTGATTCAAATATCCTAGATTCCAAACTAAGTTTAGGGTACTCAAGAATATTTTCCAACCCTATCTACTTCACCTTGAAAACTCCTACCTAAGGACATTTTATCAAGTTCACAAAGTACTCACTTACCATCTACTTCTGCTAATCAACAAGTATAGAAAAACCTACATCATCTGGTACATAATTTTGCAGGGGTGTGGAGGTCATGAAATGTGGTTCAAAATAGTTGACAAGGCTCAAAAAATTCACCTTTAGCCTTCCCTTTCTCACCAATCTCTTAGTTCATTCAATCAAGCCATGTGGCCCTTGTAGTCCTCAATTAGCCCTATTTTCCTACATTTTAGGGAATATCTTTTCACACTCACAAAGAACCTACCAAACTAATGCCCATTCCAGATACCCTTATGGAATCCTCAAAATATTTCAAAGGCATCACCTTTCCATTGAGTCTGTACATGCGTTAACTCAAACTTAGTGTTTCTAGGTCTTTACAAAGCTTTCTTTACCAATCATTGGTTCAAGTCTTCAAATCCCTTCAAGATGGATTCACCAAGTCTTCTAAACTCGTCCAAACATTTCTTAGGTACTAATAAACATAATTAAATCATTGGTTTTATTCATTCATTCATCCCCTCCAAGAATCAATTCTTTGTTTCTTGTCTACACCTTGCCAAGTCACTGGACAACTCGCCTAGGGAAATACTTCAAATTTAAAAAACAACACATTCTTACCTCCTAATTTATATGGTACATTCTAAATAGGAACTATTATCATATCCCAAAGGGCCATGATATTCCATGGCAGGATCTCAAGAATGAGCCATTTTTCAACACCCTACTCTATACAAGCCACTGAACTGGCAAAACACAAAATATTTATATAGAAACAGACTATACTATTCACTACACACAAAAATGTACAAAAAGAAAGACGATAAAGTCTATGCTCCTACTTCCCAACAAAAATAATGGAGTTTCAATCCATGGAAGTCAAGTTTCTCAAGAAAACACTTAAGTAAGACAAAAAAATGTACTAGTTATTTTATTTCAAAAATGATCAACTTCACCCAACCTTGTAAATCGAGCCTGAGGGTCCTTATATAATCATAAACCTTGTGGTTACATAGTTGGTTTTCCAAGACAACCGAATTCATTCAATATAACTTCTTAGGACAAAAGTTGTCAAGAAACTTTTCAAAGTTGTAAAAGGTGTCATGACAACTTTTGTCTATTTTTGCAAATTTATTTTTCTCGCTATCCATTGGAGATAGTGAGAAAAAAAATATATTAATAAAGTAAATACACTCTAAATTTATAAATTAATTTGTTTTTCAATTTTTTTTTGAAACACTTCTAATGCCATTTTGAGATCAAATTAACACACTACATTTTGGAGTCTTTTTAACATCTTAGAGTCTTTGCCACCTATTTCATACCCACAAACACTAAGTACACCCTAAGACAAAACTAAGTCTCAAACTTCCAAAACTAAAACCATAACTATCCTCTCAATCAAAAAATCAGCCAGACTCTATTGGAGCTCTTATTCATGCATTGAATTGGCTAGAGTCAGAACGAGCCAAAATTATGTAAATCAATATTTAGGTTCTCCTACAACTAGTTGCTTCTTTCTTATTGATTGCTTGAGATATTTTTCATATCTTAATTCTTTTGCAATTTTTTTGTTGAAGTAAATTTTTTTAGGTCTTCTACATAAATTAAAGTCTCATTGAAAACTTTGGGAAAAGATTTTAGACAATTAAAATAATTTTTGGTATAAAAATGATCTTTTGACTAATTCATTATTTTTTCTCATACACTCTTTTTATAATCAATAGATTTGTGTTATCTAGTTGAATCAAATTCTCCTAAATATTAGGTCAAATACTTTTGCATGGTTAATAGGTTTAGAAATTGTCTTCCCTTCCAATAGGTATTTTAAAACTAAATGTGGGTGAAGATAAGAATTGTGGTTTTAGGCATGATTGTAAAGATTTGGTTGAATTGTTTTTGTCTTCAACTACAGTTTTGGTATTAATAAATAAAAAAGAGGCCCATGTTATTCACTTAGCTATACAAAAAGATTTAGTTAGGTTGGGAATAGGTTATTTGTGAGATGATTTCTAGAATTTTGGTTTGTCTTTCTTGTATTTTATTTTTTATAAATAAGTTTTGATAATTCCTCTCGGTGATTGTCTTCTTTGTTGTTATAGATTTTTTACTTTCAAGAAAATATCTCCTTTTCTTCATTTTCTTCATGAATAGAAAGTTGTTGCTAATAGTATTTCTAAATGGACATATGAAGCTAATCATAGATGAACTAGTTTACATTGAGACTCTTTATTTCCTAATCAATCTTCAATGCTTCTCCAATTTTTTCAAATTGATATGAATTGATTATTGTTACTAGCTTCTTCATACTATCTAATTTTTTGTTGTTTCCTTTTTTTTTCTGATTTTTTATTATAAAATTAAGTAGTAAACCTTCTTCCAAATTTTCCTTCTTTAAATTTTAGTGATGACTATTGATATTAAAAATAAATCTAAGTGATCTTTTCTAACTTATAGAGTAACATATTTTTATCTTTCTTACCAAGTGAAAAATAAATTGACAATGTCCCCAAACCAACAAACCCCTTTCTGGAGGTACATGAACTGATTGCTGAAATCAGGATCCCTATCTCTCAAATTGTTGATAAGGCTGTGTGGTGTCACAGCATATCTGGGGAGGTAATAGTCAAATCTACTTACCTAGCTAACATTAATGTTTTGGCTGATGGGATGAGTTGGGGAAAGGTGTGGTTTCCTTAGGTCATCCCCAAAATCAACTTTTTTCGTGGACTTCTCTTCATGGAAAAATCCTTACGTTGGACAACCTCCAAAAATGGGGAGTCCTGCTGGTTAACAGGTGTGTTCTTTGTAAAGTGCAGGGTGAGACAATAAGTCATATTCTTATACATTTCCCTTATGCTTCTTAGGTGTGGACCAAAATCATGAGTAAACTTCAGCTGGACTGGGTCTTTTTGGAGCACTTAGACCAATTTATCACTAACTGTGGTCACATAGCTGAGCACCCTCTCATAAACATCCTTTGGAATCTATTACCCCACATTTCTGTTGGAGTTTGTGGAAAGAGTGGAACAATCATATTTTTAGAGGGGAGGACATCAATGTTGAAGGAATAGTGTAGCTATCTGTGAACCTACTGAAGGAAAACCTAGACACTTGCCACTGGAAAATCCCCCCCCCCTCGCCCCCCCAAGGGAATGGAGTGTATGATAGCTAAGGAATGGATTCTTCCCATCTCTTTCTACGTGACAGACTACTCCAAGCTTCTAGCCAGGCATAATACTAAATGGTCACCCCCGGAGGAAAATATAACCAAGTTGAACTTTGATGGCGCTACCTCCAATGGTACTGCTATGGGTGGAGGTATTCTTAGAGATCAAAAGGGTCACATGATCATGGCCTATCTGATCCACGTTGGGAAGGGGTCTAATAATATGGCTGAGATGTCTTCTCTCCTTTGGGGCTTAAAGGTGGCGACTGATATTGGGATAAAAATATTAATTGTAGAAGGTGATTCCAAAATTGTGATTGAGTTGTTTAAAGGAAACTATACTACTGGTTGGATGCTGGAAAATGTGTTGCAAGACATCTATTTTCTGCTCCCCAGGTTCAAGAATTTCAAGCTTCAGCATATTTACCTAGAAGGTAATACGGTGGCTAATATGCTGGCAACCATGGGTCTTGCTGAGAATGGTTTAAGATGCTGGAGAAATTTAAATTCTCTACCCAAGCATGTTATTTCGCTTGTGGAAAAAGAAAGTAATTTTAATGATGAATTACGAGGTTGATTTTGATTGGCTGAGAAAGGTGGTGGGCAAGTTCACAAGGTGCCAGATCAATTCAAATTTTAAAAGTGACACTGGATTTGGTTGAATTAATTATTGTCAACTAAAAAGATGGGCTATCAAAGCCATTTTTAGAAAAAGTACAAGATTTTTCAAATTTAAAGAAGAGGAGAAGTGTGGCATGTGCAAGGTGGAGATTGACAAGACCGTTGTGATTAATGGTTGCATTAAGGCTTTATGGCGTTATCATTTCTCAGCTTGTGAAGATTATTCTTTCATCTTGGCCAAACACGTGATCTGTACGAGCTATCTTTGCAAGGATTCAAACAATAAAACCACCTGGTTTTGCATCTAGAGAAAAACCTTCTACATTTGTTGGGTTTCTTGCTTTGATCTTGTGAGGTTTGTGCTGAACAGAGGAGTGAAAGGTGGGATGTCAGTTGAGACCAAGGAGGAAGACTTGTCGGATTACAGCTCGGAGATGGGCGGGGACATGGTGCAGGTGGAATCCACTAGGATTGAGGAGAAATTCATCAAAAATCCATGCATTGTCAACTACTTGAAGGAGGGCAGTTTCTACCCGTTCATGCAGGCTATGGGCGGTAGTGATGAACTGGTCCCTCTACAGTTGGTAAAAACTTGGGATGAGTTCAAAGTCACGATAAATGGCATTACTTTTGGGATTAATGAGGAGGTTATTGCACAAGCCATAGGTCTCTCCACAGAGGGGATAAAATGGAAGAAGATCACCAAAAGCCGTGATGACACCCATATGAAAATATTCTTAAAAAAAATGGAGGTTCCTGAATGCTTTCAGAGAGGTTTCAATAGAATGGCACTGATCGACCCGTTGAATAAAATGTGCCTCATTTTGGTAAAGTATATCACTCTGGAAGGCCACTTCGGCACCTATTACAACTACCATTTCCCTCTCCTTAACCACTTCAGGTACAATGATTTCATCTCATTTCCTTTTTTTCTGCTCCATTTGATGGAAGCATCTGTTATGGATGTCACCAAAAAAATGAAATCCAAGCAGAATTATTGTATTCTCCATCAGGGTTTAATGTTATGCCTCTATAATTTACATCTCACCCTCTGTCCACCTAGGACTATTACTCTCCATAACTTTGTGGTGTCTCCTAAGAAACCTAATGAGTTGCAGGTTACTCTTTCTAAGCTCACGACTTCTTTCGAAACCCCTGCTTCCAAGAAGGATAAAATAGGCTCTACTAACAGTGACTAAATCACCATTGATTCTGAAGGAGAGGAGGAGGAAATTGATAGTAGGGGGAGATCTAACAAAATCACCACCAAAACCAGATACAAGAAAAAAGCGGTGAGAAAGAGAAGCCCTGACGAGGATGAAGAGGAAGAAGAGTCAGAGGAGGAAGAAGAAATTAAGATGGACACTAGGGGGGAAGATAAAATGGGGAAGAAATTTACGGTTGAGGAGAGAGAAAGGGAGAAAAAGAAGAAAAAACCTATTGGGAAAGGGACTGAGAAAAGTCACAATTCTCAAGTCTCTGCTAGTTTCTATCTCCCCTCCTTTGACCTTTTGAAGAAAAAGGTCTTTGAGGAGAAAAAAGAGGACTCGCCGCTCTTAATTACCTAGCCCCTTAGCCCCCAAGAGGAAAAGCATAACACCAAGGCTATCAATGATAACAAATATCCTAAGGGATCCCCGAAGGACTCCAAGAAGATAGATGAGAAAATGCCTGATGCTGCGAGTGACACTCCCCATAAAGCTAAAGGACCTCAGGAGCCCCTCTTGCTTTCGTACCCTAAGGAGGAGTTAAGGGAAATTAGGGAGGAAATAAAAAGTCTCAGAGAAATATTTAATAGGATCGCGAACCTTTCTATGAAGGTCATGCATGTGGAAGCAACTACGCTCCAACTGCTTCATATGGAGAAAGTGAATTCTTTTGGAGGAGAGTGAAAGGATGAAGAACTGTACCAGTTCCTCGTGGATGAATAGCTTAAGATATTGTTGAGTGGTGGGGAAGGTAACCCCAAGTAGTCTCCTTTTCCTATGTTTAAATTTTTTTCCTGGACTTTTCAGCTAGGTGATGTGGGCCTTCTCGAGCTTCGGTTAAACTTAAGTTTTTGTAGTGCTGGTTTACTGTTTTCTACTATTAATGCTAACTTTACTGCTACTTATTACCATAGACTGGTTACCAACCTCATGGTGAGGTTGGGGTTTGTTAGGAATTCTAGGCTAGTTACCAGTTCCATGTTGGAGTTGGTGCCTATGGATTTTCTTTTATGGTTTTTGGTTTTTAAAATTGGCATAGGCTAAGGGTTTGTTGTGTGTGTTGTTTGTTGGTTGTCAGCACTCCTTGTGTTGGCTATGACTCTTCAAGTCAGCCCCCAGTTTTGGCTACTTTTCAAATAAAAAACAAACCCCTAGAGTAGGATTTTCCAGTCTAGCTAGACCTTTTATAAATAAATTATGATAGAAATGAAACTGTCAAATTGTCTAAGACGCCAATTAGCAATTAATTTGAAACTAAAAAAGAGTTTGTCTTTGAATACCATTTGAGTTTCATCCAGGAGAGAAGAATGAAACAAAAGAGGATTTTTAATGCCAAGTTATTACCTCATTTTTGTTAATTCACGGAATTGCTCTGCTTTGTTTTTGTGCTCTAGTTTATGGTGGTATTATGCTTTGAAGGGTTTCTGCTCTTGCTGGGCGTGGAATTCCTTGGTGTGGGATATCTAAAACCTCTGGTAATATGGGTGGGGATCATCATAGGATTGAACTAGACAAGATGGAGGAGGAGTTATCCTCAAAATCGATGGTGATGCATTTATTTAAGGAAGGAGGGATTCTTCCCTTCATGATATGCTTGGCTGGGCATGATGAAATGATTTCTTGGTAGTTTGCCAAAAGCTGGAATGAGAGAAGGGTCACCATTAATGGTATCACATTTGAGATCAATGAGGAGGTTATTAGAAAAGCCATAGGTATCGACACCATGGGTAGGAAGTGGAAGAAAACTACCAAAACCCAGGCAAAAATAGAGTTTGACCAATTTTTTTCCATAGATTACAAATTGGTGTCTAAAAATGGTGGTTATAGCATGGTTGACCTTCCAAAGTTCTGGTCAAAGATGTGCAAGCTGGTTATGAAGTATTTCACCTTAGAGGGCAATTTCGGTACATTCTATAATTACCACCTCCATTTTCTTAACCATCGTAGGTATAAGCTATTAATTTCCATGCCTTTTTATCTTTTGCATTCCTTGGAAACTACTGTGGCTTCCATGAATGAGGCGATCTCTCTCAGTAAGAAATCTATTTACCTCCACCAGGGGCTTATCTTTAGAATTTACCACTTCCACCATGCTCTCTTTCCTCTACCCCTCATGGAAATTACCCAAATTGCCCAGAAAAATATGTCATCCTCAGTATCCCTCAACCCTGGCATTCCCTCGCCTTCTAGTTCTATCGGTGGCTCTACCCCTGCTGCCAATCATAAATATTCTGAAACCCACCCTACCCCTACTTCACGTGTGGGCTGCAAGCATGACCTAACCCTTGGTGATTCTCACTAGCCTTCCAAAAAATGAAAGAAAATTTACATCAACCTTGAGTGCCCTGAGAATACTAACCCCGAGCCTGCTAGTACCTGTCGGTCCTCTCGGCTTGCCAAGGAGAAGGGGAAACGTGCTATGAAGGAGTTATTTGATAAAGAGGATGTCTTGGTTTAATTTCCCAGTAGGGATGATAACAAGACAAATAGTGATCATGAAGTAGAAAAAAATACTAAATATGAGACTATGGCTGAAGTGGGCAAGCAAGATTTCACCCCTGACACTATCATAGAAAACCCTAAAAGTGTTGTGGGTACTTGTCTGGTTGAAAAAATCAAGTTCTAGATTTTAAATCTAGAGAATACAGTGGCTAAACTGAATGAAGACTTGGCCAACATAAATAGGTGGTTGGCGGATGTCAAAAAATTTTCCCTCAAGGTCATGCATGCATCTTCCACTACCCTTTGTTTGTTGAATGAGAAGGCCTCTTCTGGGAAGGATTCTATTGAAGGAAACTAGGTACTCTTCAAGTTTCTCAATGAGGAGTGGGTGGACCTGCTGCTTTCAAAGCACTTATGGGACAACAAAGGATCCAGCTGATGGTGAAGTGCGGGTTGGGATGATGTTACACTGCGATCCCCAAGCCCTATAATTTGGCCACTTTCTTTAATTTTAGTTTTAAGCTTAAGACTTTAATTTTGTTAAATAGACCTACATGGCTTCGTATTATTTTTTGGCTGATGGAATTTGATACTTTTCATATGTGGGAAACCTCTCACTACTGGTTTATCTTCTATGTTTTGGTTTTGATAGAGGTAGATGATGGTTTACATGTTTTATTCTGCTGACTTTACTAATTTAATATGATGTTAAGTCTATTTAGTCAGATCACTCATGTACCTCGGGTCAGCACCCTCTTGCTACTACTTTTATCAAAAACAAAAGAGGCTTCATTATTTACTCCAGTTCAAGAGCAAGTTAAAAGTCATCAATTTGTTTATATATTAACCATTCTTAAATTTATTGCTGAAAAAGGCTTCCTTGAACTCATTAATATGTACAATTTTCTTGTGATATTGCTATCATGATTCAACTTTGTAGTTTTTGACTCAAACCAAATTCATTAACCCATGTTTCATGAGAAGTGGTTCAAAAGAACCCATCTTTTATGTGCAACACATAGCACTCATCACCTATACATGATTCTACCAAAGGTGAAGCACTGGGACTTTGTAGGAAGCCACTCATCCCTGTACTAATCCAGCTCAACTGCGCTTAACCACAAGGCTTTGTCTAAAATTAAGCCCACTTTAATTGAAAAATCTAGAATAAAATTTGAATTCTATTAATTATTTTTATCATTATCCATCTTACACATGAATTCACACACAATATCAATATCAGAATCCTCGCAAAGCCTCTTTGGCAGGCTAGCCTGTGATTCTTTGTAGAACCTCCCACTCTAATCATTCCCCTCGCTCCTCTCATGCTTACTAGCCTGCCTCTCCATTGGATTCAAACAAAAGTATTGAAATTTACTCTGCCTTGTTCTCTGATGAATGTAATGACAAAGCAATGGAATGTATATAGTAAAGCAGTTAGAGAAATGACAAACCATAAATAGACTATGGGAAAATACAGAATGGGTTTGGGCATCTCGGACTAATAGTTTGAAGAAGTTTGAAAGGATGGCCTGAGATGATGAGGGAATTTGGCAAGGAAGATACAATTGCGTGACAATTTTAGCAAGGTCTACTATGGAAGATCCTCCTGCTTAAACATCACAAAAAACTCAAAATTTCATTGTTATCCTCGCTAAGAAATCTCAAGTTAGATATGTAAGGCTAGATGACTTTTGAGGACTCCATGAAATACACGGGGATGCAGGTTTTTGTCTGCCCTTAAACATAGCCAACAATGTGAAAGGGAACGCACATAAAATAACCTCTTTTTTGAAAGTGTTTGAATGTAAAAGAATAAACAAAAAATGTAAATTAGAAGAGACAAATAGTCAACATAGAGATTTATCCTAGTTTGCCACAAAAGTGGCTACATCTAGACTACAGAGTATTGTATTAATGTAAAAGATCAAAATAAAAAATGAGTAGAGGCAGTGAATATAAAGTCTTCCAACAATATTACAATAAAGAGTCTTCAAATATGAAGAGTCATAATAAGAGGGAGAGGAGAAAAGGGACTATTGGCCTTCACTTCTCAACAAGCTCCCACCTGAAGGACAACTAATGCTGCAACTGATCACACAATACCCTACTGAAATGCTCATTTATCTTTTCTTCACAAGCCCAAGAGAACTCCTTGCACTTTCAAACTTCTCTTTGGCAACAACCTTTGTGAATATATCTGCCGGATTGATCTTGGTATCAATTTTGAGAAATTTGATCTTTCCTTCTTCAATTGCATGATGAAAAAATTGAGCATGTGTGTCAATCTCTTTAGACCGACATTGTGATGAATGATTATGATCCATGAAGATAGCACTACGACTGTCACAAAATAGATTATACTCATTTTGATGAACTTTCAAGTCACCAAGTAATCATTGTAGCCAAATAATTTCCCTTGCCCCTTCGGAAAGAGCCAAGTATTCATCCTCTACTGAAGAAAGAGAAATAGAATGCTACAACCTTGAAGCCCAACTAATAGCAGCTCTAGCAAACATGAAGGTATATCTAATGGTAAACCTTTGTTTATCAATGTCTCCGACAAGATTAGAATCAGTGTAACCTTGTAGCTGAATTTTATTTCCTCTAAGACATGATGCATAATTTGAAGTTCCTTTTAGATACCTTAGTATCCATTTGACTACTTCCCAATGAGCATTCTTGGGATTTCTCATGAATCTGCTCACAACTCCCACCACATAGGCAATGTCGGGGTTAGAGACCATTGCATACATAATGCTTCCAACTACAGATTTATAAGGAATTTTATCCATGAAATCTTTTTCTTCTTGTATTTTTGGACATAATTCATAACTTAAGTAGAAATGACAAGCAAGAGGAAGAGGAGTAACTTTTGCATCAGCCATGCCAAACCTCTCAACAACTTTATCATTATATTGTTTTTGGGATAAGGTAATTTCCCTCTTCTTCCTATCTCTTCTGATTGTCATGCCAAGAATCTTCTTGGCTGCCCGTAAGTCCTTAATGTCAAACTTTCTTACCAATTTATCCTTTAACTCATTAACTATTCTTTTATTTGTGCTGACTCCTAACATGTCATCGACATAAAGAAGGAGAATTACAAACTCACCATTAGGAAGTGTCTTGCAGTAGACACATGGGTCTGATTCACATCTTGTAAATTTTTTTTCAGCTATGAAGTGATTAAATTTTATATACCATTGTCTTGGGGCTTTCTTGAGGCCATACAAACTCTGATTTAGCTTGCAATAAAGATGTTCTTGTCCCTTCTTGATGAATCTTTGAGGATTCTCCATGTATAGCTCTTCTTCTACATTGCCATATAGCAATGCGATATTCAGATCAAGCTACTCCAACTCAAGATCCCACATTGCCACTAATCCCAAGACTATTCAGGTAGTTGTCATCTTGACAACCGGTGAAAAGATCTCATTAAAGTTGATCCCCTACTCTTGATCAAACCCCTTTACCACAAATCTAGCCTTGAAGCATTCTTTGCCTTCATCTTCTTCTTTTATCTGGTATACCCACTTGTTCCTAAGTGTTCTTTGATTTGGAGGAAGAGAGAACAAGTCCTAAGTCTGATTCTTGAGTAAAGAATCTGTTTCCTCATGTATTTCTATTTTCCATTTATCACTGTTGACATCTTTGAGAGCAGCTTTAAATGTTGATGGTTCTGAGAATTCTGAAACAAGAATTGAAGGCTCTTCTTCCTCAGTGAACAATAGCTCATAATTGGAGAATTTTAAGTGAATTTTTCTCTATCTAGTTGATATCCTCATACCTTGACTTTGATTTGAATCAATAATCTATTTCAACTATAAATTGATGTTGCTTTGAACATCATTTTGATTAATAGATAGATCTTTTTCATTTTGCAGTCTCTGTCCATGAAGTTTATTATATTCCTCATTAATCCTAAGACCAGAGCCTCCTTTGTGTTGCTTGGTAGTTAAATGAGACTATCTGAGAGAGGATAGTGCCTCTTCTCTATGCGACAAAGAGGGACCATAGACTAAACTTTGTATGGGACTGTGGGTTATGGAATTGGGCTGTGGTCCCAAGTGTTGAGTGGGACTTCAAAGTGATGAATGCATTCCCGAATTTGGGAGCATGTTGTCTATGCTGGAGGAAACTGAATGGTGGGTTTTGGGTGGGAGTCTTCCACATCAGCATCATGCATTGGGCTTTCCTTCTCTACTGGTGTCACAAAATGAGGAAGTCTTATGTTATGCTCTTTGCACGAGCCACACAACTCATGTGAGCCATAGTTTGTGTCTTCACGCGGGGCATGGGAAATATGATGTTGGCCTATCCCATTTTCTACTATCGCCGAGTCAACAAGACTCCCAAACTCTACTCCACACATGTCTGTAGGATAGGAAGTGGACAAAGTCTTCCTTGGACCTGTCTTCTTTATTTTTGCCATCCTCTCTACTGCTGACATAGAGTGTGGAATGTTTACTATGGATTTGTTTACTTCATGTGGGCCTTCACTCTTTTCTGCCCCTCTATACTATGCGAGCTTACCCATATTCCTACACTCCATAGTGCATGGGCTTACAGTGGGCAGCTCATTCTCCCATTTAGTAGCATTGTCATGAGGAGAATGAAGAATCCCCTGTTCTGCTTGCACATTTATTTCTTTATAAGAATCATCTGCCTCTTGTTCAGTAGTAGTATAAGAAGAGGGAGGAGGATTTAGAATAGAATTAGGTGTATGTGGAGCATGTTGCAGGTGTGTTCTAACAAAGTAATCACTCTGAAATGTGGATGAGGGAACATATTCCCTGTCATGTGTTTCCTCCTCCATAGATGGAAACATTGATTCATTAAACACCACATCTTGACTCTGAATAATTTTCCTTTCAATTGGATTTCACATAAGAAATCCAAATTGATCTTCACCGTAACCCATAAAGATACATTGCTGAGATTTAAAATCCAATTTGCTTCTTTTTTTCTTTAGGAACATGAACAAATGCTTGGCAACCAAATGCACGAAGATGAGAATAAGAGATTCGCTTGTCCAACCACTCCTCTTCCAGGATACCAAAATCCAACCAAGATGAAGAACTCCAATTAATTAGATAAATAGTTGCATTGCAAGCCTCAGCCCAAAACTCCTTTCTTAAACTAGCATTAGAAAGTACGCATCGTTCTTTCTCAAGGATAGTTCGGTTGAGGCTTTCCGTTGCTTCGTTCTCTTAGGGAGTGAAATAAAAAAAAATTATTCTTTGAATACCTTGGTCTACACACAAATTGTCAAAATGTAAAGAGAAAAATTCTCCTCCATTATCTATTTTTAAGCATTTAACCTTATGACCACTTTGATTTTCAACAAGTGCTTTGAAAATTTTAAATTTTGAAAACACTTCAGATTTGTGAGAAATCATTTAAATCCATACCTTCCTTGTAGAATCATCAAGAAAAGTGACAAAGTAATTCACCCCTCCATGAGAGGTTACCTCAATAGGACCAAAGACGTCCGAGTGTATCAACTCCAATGGTGTTGTCTTCTTGTCATGGCCATTCTTGAAGAAGCTGACCCATTTTTGTTTCCCACAAAGACAATGTTTGCAAAATTCCAAATTTGTGGATTGAAGACCGGGTAGTTGATCTCGGTTCACCATAACCTCAAGTCCTTTCTTTCTCATGTGACCCAATATTTGATGCCAAAAGGTGGCATCGCTGCCCACAAGAGTCATAGTAGCTCCCACCTCACCAATAGTTTCAACAACATAAAGGCTGCCCACTTTATCGCCTTTTGCGATAACCATAGAACCACTGGTGACTTTCCATTTGTCTATGAGAGTGGTGAGAAATCCTTTTGTATATAGCTGACTAACAGAAATCAGATTTTTCCTCAATTTAGGAATATGCTGAACATCTTTTAACAGCCATTTAACTCCTCCATATAAATGAAAAACAATATCACCTCTTCCAATTATTTCACATGAATTATTGTCCCCCAAATAAAATTTTCCAAACTCACCTTCTTGGTATTTTGTAAACAAATCCATGCATGAAGTGGTGTGGAAGGAGGCACCAAAATCTAGGACCCAAGGTTCGGATGTTGTGTCGCTTGTGGAAAGAATTAATATGTCATCATCTCTATCATGAGCTATGTTCGCTCCCCTATCAAAAACCTTTTTTTGTGCCTTCTTTTATTTTCTACAATCTTTCTTGACATGGAGAGATTTTCCACAAAACCAACAAGCACCTTCTCTTCCTCTAGACTGTGATCTTCTAGCTGATTGTGGCCACTAATTGTAATTATTTCTTCCTCTAAGCTGGCTTCTTCCTCTATTCTCAGTGCTGACCATGGTAAGAGAATCACTGGATGGAGTGTCTTTGTTACGTCTTCTCATATCTTCACTAAGTAAAGTGGCAACCACTTCATCGTAGACTAGCTTCTTCTTCATGGAGTTTGAAGTGCTAGCATCTGTAACTATAGGATCCCAACTGTTGGGTAAGGAACACAACAAGATGATGGCTTTGGCTTTAAAATATTGTGTCATGCCAATTGAGGTTTCTTGACGTAATAAATTATTTAAATCATTTATATGATTTGACATCGCAGCCCCTTCCTTCATTTTTAACTTGTAGAGTCTCTTCATAATGAATATTTTATTTGTAGCCGATGACGTCTCATACATGCTCTGAAGTTTGTCCCAAATTTATTTTGTTGTCTTCTCATTCAAGACATTTTGTGATAGCAAAAGAAAGATTGATGCCATGGCTTTTTTATATATTTTGTTCCAATCTTAAACTGACATTGCAGCTGGTTTCTTAGTTTTTCCTTCTAGTGCGATTGATAAATCTTTCTTGATCAGCAAGGAACACATCTGCACTTTCGACAGGCTGAATTCCATGCCTGCGAATTTCTCCACTTTTGTATCCTCCATCTTTCTGGAAATTCAACTCCGATTTCCAATTTGCACAACCTATGCTCTGATACACATTGAAAGGATTTGAATGCGAAAGAATAAATAATAAATGAAAATTAGAGGAGACAAATAATCAACACAGAGATTTATCATGGTTCACCACAAAAGTGGCTACATCCAGACTGCAAAGTATTGTATTAATGTAAAAGATCAAAATACAAATGAGCAGAGGCAATGAATATAAAGTCTTCCAATAATATTACAATCAAGAGTCTTCAAATATGAAGAGTCATAATAAGAGAGAAAGGAAAAAAGGGACTGTTGGCCTTCACTTCTCAACATTTTAGACGTTCTTGCAATGGTATGAATTTAATTCCACGCTGTGTTCAGAGGGCATTTCTTTTCCGGCTCCACAAAAGTAACATCATGTTTTCAATAAAGATAGGCTTCAAATGACAGGCTTCAAATGTTGTGTTAGACACAAATATTGCATTATCAATAGTACAGACAAATACCATTAGCCACACTTTATTTTCACCATTGTCTATGTAGGGAAACGTCTAAACAACAACAAACTATTCATTTTCACCATTGTCTATGCAGGGAAATGTCTAAACAACAACAAACTAAAATGACACATATCTTAGGAAGGGTACTTTTTTTTTCTTCCAATTTTCTTTATATACTTTAGCTTTTAGTTTTTTGTTTAGCATCCAAAATGCCCAATTAAAAATTTTGCTAGACCATTTTGAGAATTGGTTGGTTGATTATTTTGAGTTTTTTTAATATAAACCACTTTGTCATCACCCAAAGTAGAACTAATGAATAAACTAATAGAATTGCATTAGATTGTACTCTATGTAATAAACTAATTAAAGAAGATTGCCTTGTTCTTCGATACACTCTACTTTGTCATCACCCAAAGTAGAACTAATGAATAAACTAATATAATTGCATTGAATTGTACTCTATGTAATAAAATAATTAAAGAAGATTGCCTTGTTCTTTGATACACTCTACTTTGTTTATAATTTGATGAGGAATATTATTCCTGTTAATTTTTTTTTTGAGAAATCCACCTCGTTTGACTATTTTTTTAATATTATATGGTTTTCCTTAAGTAGTTGAAATATAGTTCAATAATTTTCTTAATCTATATAGTTAAAACACATTTGGTATATTATTATTATTATTATTCTTATTATTATTATTATTATTATTATTATTATTATTATTTGCTTAGGTTGTCTTCAAAAATCTACCTTTATTACCCCTATCTCTATTCATGCACCTAAATGGACTATTACTATACAAAAAAAGTTATTTATCTAAGCAAGGTCAATAATTGCACAATTTTTCTTACAAGTGCACTTGATCTAACTTGACTCACTACAATGTCACACCTTCAACACCCTTCCCCAACAGCAATGCCAAAAATGTAGGCCACATTTATGAATGAGGAATATGACAAAAACAGTCTTAATTAACATTTGAATTTGAACACTTCCTACTCAGAAGATTGAAATCAATTGATGCCATTAAATAAAGTGGGTACTTCCATGTGTCAAAGGATTTTCCTATGTCCTAAATTTATCACCCTTGTTGGATTTCCATCCCTACTTCTAAGTTACCTTAAGGACTTTCTTTCTTTACATGAATGACTTTTTCTATAGCCAAAAGACATGTGCATTCTGATAATTCAAAAGAAAAATGAGAGTTTTTGAAACATGTTGTAGGCATCCATAAAAGAATAACAAAAGGAAAAGTACTAACATATCCTATATTTGGAAATACTCTAGTAAATATCCTTCCAGAATATGGAAGCATAGATAGGAAAAATGAGCTATTTGAGAAGAGGACTAAAATAAATGTAGTAGCATGAAATTCTATGATTATAGGATATACATAAAATGAATTTCTTGATAAAGATTCATAAAATATTCAACCAAATGTGACAATTATAAACCCGGACTCTAAAACTTTTTCTAGTATCCTCCTATCCTATAGGATAATGGATATATAGACATGTATGAAAAATGTGCACTCTTCAACAAGACATGCAAACTATTTTTAAAAATGCCTCAAAAAAGCATGTTCTCATTGAATTGCCCTGACTCCAAGATGAGGGTGTCTTCCTAGGTTCATTGAGTAGTAAAATTATTCTTTAGAACCTTAAGTATGAAATTTTTTTTATCAATATCGTGATTCTAGTGTTACTTCCACACATGATATAATCATTTTAGACAAAGAATATTTAGAAGAGAAATATTGTGAATAATTAATTCCATGTTATAATACCTTGATTCTAAATGTAATATTGTTTCATGGCCTTCACAAATTCCTTACTACTAATTCGTGTATAGATATTACACAAATATGGAGGAGATGTAAATGTTGATATTTTATTAAATAAATCATTTGATAAAATCCATATAAACCACTTCTTAAATGGTAGCTAGCATATCACCACCTTGTAAGAAGTTTTTTTTATTGTAGCTTTGTTGATATCCACAATTATGACCATCTACAATAATTGACCCCTTAAGTGAATTACCAACTCCATTGTGATATGTTTAGTGCCACAAAGAGACCATAAAAGACAGAAAGACTAAAAATGACTATCATATAGCTAAGGAGTGAGAAGAATATAAAAAAAAATAATGAGTCCAATACCCTCTTGGGCTAAATCAATTGTGTCAGAAATATCACTTGAACATAGAAATCGATTTGGACATAACATCAAGGAATGCTCTCAAAAGGAGGAATGCCCCTATTAAAATCAAGATTAAATGTGTCATTATACATATATATTTCTAAGGTTGGGGAAAACATTGATAGTAAGGTGTAAAAATAAACGATGTTAAATTAACTAGTGTAACAAAAACTTCATTCATAGTGATGTTTATTCTCTAATTAAGGGAGCATTTTTCTATGTCCATATAATGATCAAAATGAAATTTTCCTTATTCATTACTTTGTTTTTGATTAATGTAAAAGCAAGTTTTGAAGGGGCCCTGAAACCTTGTATAAAGAAAAAACTTAAGATAGAACATTAAGAGTTCACAAAACACAATAGACTAGCCAGAACAGAAGGCAAGTTTCCCAAAGTAACACACAATAGATCACTACTATGGATTAGACTTTGAATATTGATAGTTCTGTTGGTTGTATTTCGTGTTTTTCCCTGTTCCTTGTTTTGTTCTCTGAAAGTTTGCAGGTTTTCATGCCTATTCCATGTCAAAATCCTGAGAAACTCTGCAAAATCATAAACCCTAAGGCCTAATGTTGAACGATGTATCTCAAAAGCCCTCAGCCATGTCTTATATTCCTTCATTACCTTTTCAAGTTACTTAAGGCATGTGCTATTTAACAAAGTTAAGTC
>MU224158.1:282260-294002 GCA_018584345.1 Thuja plicata
AGTAGAATTGAATCTAACAATGAAGCTATGATATTGAATAGATATGCAATTGTAATTCAAATGTAGCAAGTATGTAAATATGAAAACATGGACTTTAGAAACCATAAACCTCCATGATTGTATGCTTATAATCCACCTTGAAATATTTTTGAGGATGCACAAAGGATCTTGAAGGAAGATCACACCATCATGATGGCTAGATCTAGGGTTTGAATGATGAATCTTGAATGCTTGAACCAAATCCCTTCAAAGGCTTGAAAGCTTGAATCCTTGATCTTCAATGGAGAACTTGAATGCTTGAGAGGAATAATTGAACACCTTGAGAGCTTGAAAAAATGTAGAACAATGGATGCTTGAACAAAATCTTGGCTAGAGCTTTTTGCACTTGGAAGACTTAGAGAAAATGAGAGGAGAAGGCTTCCTTTTATATGAAATTAGGGCACAATCTTCTAAGGAGGCCAACATAGGAGGATTAAATTCCAACTAGACCCATGCCCCTAGAAGAGGACCTATATTAAATATAATTTAGGAATCCCCACTTTGGAACCTGAAACAGCCGACCCGAAAGCGGGAGAGAACTTTTTGCAAAGACCGACATCCGGGAAACTGTGGGATTCTGGGTTTGGGACCCTGGGACAGGGTCGAGGTCAGCCCTGTCCTAGGAAAGGGCCAAGGTCAAACCTATTCTAGGGCAGGGTGGAGGTTGATCCTGTCCTAGGAGGTCGACCCTATCCCTGTATCCTAAAAACAGAGTCTTTCAACCCAGAATGTAGAAATCAGTCCCAAAAGTGGTATAAGGAGGAGCAGATCAGGGGGGATGATGCAAAAATGGGGGGATGATGTAATGGAGGTCAAATACATCCCCTAAGGAGGGATAAATTCTATTATCATGGAAGTGATTCCATTTTAAGATGATACACTATCATATAGCTAAGGAGTGAGAAGCATATAACAAAAATTAATGAGTCTAATACCCTCTTGAGCTAAACAAATTGTGTGGGAAGTATCACTTGAACATAGGAATCAATTTGGACATGACATCAAGGAATTCTTAGAAAAGGAGGAATGCCACTATTAAAATCAATCTTAAATGGGTAATTAATCATATATCTTTATAATGTTGTGGCAAACATTGATAGTAAGGTGTGAAAATCTAAGATGTTAAAGTACCTAGTATAACAAAAACTTCATTCAAAGTGATTCTTATTCTCTAATAAAGGGATCATTTTTTCTCTATTCATAGAATGATCAAAATGAAATTTATGTTAGTCAGTATTTTGTTTTTGATTTATGTAAAAGTAGGTATTTAAGGTTCCCTAAAACCATGTACAAAGAGAGAATATAATATAGAACATTAAGAGTTCCCAAAAGACGGCAGACTAGCTAGAGAAAAATGCAAGTTTCCCCAAGTAACACACAATATATCAATTCTATAGATTATACTTTGAATATAAGAAACTTAGAGAAAAAATAATCTTAAAGATTATCCCTTACTCCCCTTGTTATGGGACCAAACAATCAAATCAAAAGAAGGCAAGGATCTTTTGGAAGATTTGTATTTAACAATGTTCCATCCTTCTTCCACCCTTAGTCATTGTTGTGTTAGTGATTCATGGTTTAAATAATAAGAAGTTATACAAATGAGCTTTAACTTATACTTCATTCTAAGATTGATTCCCTCAATTATCGTAAAAGGAAACTTTTTCTAGGATTTTTCGTGATGAACCTCCAATTACTGCATGATATGATTCGCTACTATTAATATTTATTTTATGCTATTTAGTTTTTATTACAAATTGAGTAATTGCTTTTATGTCTAGTGTCAATACATTCAATGATCGTTCTTTCAAGATTCAATCACTTTATTCTTGGGAATTTAGAAATTGGATCACTATTCTTGGATTTTTCTTCGTCGACTTCAAGAGGTTTTTTTTATTGAGTGTTACAAAGGGATATATTCAAAATTGAATAGAAGACTCAAGAGAACTATTCTTGGGTATAAATGTAATAAAAAAACAATTGAGTTCTTTTAGTACCTTCTATATATTTGTGCTTGAGCACAAGCCACTACAACTAATTTTTCAATGACATAACAACAATTCAAGAAGAAATCAACATGAAATCCATTAGTTATTAGAGCTTTGTTTGAGCACATTTCCAAGGAAGCCAAATTGATCTCTTTAGTGAAAGTAGCTTTTAAGATTTCACTATCTTCACTTACAATAGTGTTATAATTTAATTGTAAGAATTCTATTTCATCTGTAAAAGTTTAAATCCTCCTTAAATCCAATTAATACACTAAAAGGGAACATGTATTCAACCCTCATGAGTCCAGGCTTTGTGAGAGATTCTCCTCTAATATATTTGATATAATTTACTTGTGAAACTCACTCCTCTTCTAGTTAAGTTGTGATCGAAACAAAACTTTCAATTTGTCTAAATTGTCAATCAACAAGTAATTTGAATCTATGAATAATTTATGTTGTCAATTACAATTTGATGTCCATTAAGGAGAGAGGAAAGAACCAACAATGACCACATTATTTATTCATTTTCAAGACAAAGTCAAAAGTCACCAATTTGTTTTTATGTTAATCACTCTTAAAGGTATCATTGGATAATGCTTCCTTGAACTTATAAACATGTACAAGCATCTTTCCGAGACAAATTTGAAAGCTATTAAATTTTTTCAATTCTTTTATCTAGACTCAACTTGATTTGAATTTATATGAAGATAATGAAGTTGAGAGAATAAATCACTTCCTTTCTGCTCGACGCTCTCACTATTACCAAACCAAATATGCAACAATAATTGTCGTTGATCTTCCTCCACTATTACCAAACCAAATCTATAATAAGTGCTCTCTATAAATGACTTTGGGTAGTCATGTATTGGACGATTGTATTTTAGATTAGGTATTGTGTTAATATATGAATTCCTTGCTTTGAGTGAAGACGTAGGCAAATCGCCAAACCACGATAAAATTGTATCTAGTGTGTTTTGTCTTCTTTGAATGTTGTTTACATTTCGGTTTTCTTCTTGTTACTATTTACAATTGGTATTAGAGCCAAGGTGAGGCTTGAGTAGAGATGGAAGACGATGAAGTTGATTCTATCATCGATGAATTTCTTAGAAATTTAGGCTTAATAGAAAATGATGTTAGGCCTACAAAAGAAAAACAATTCACCATGTGCATTGTTGAGATGGCTTGGAAGATAAGTTTGAAGTTGAACCAAAAGAAGATTTAGAAGCTCTCAGATTTGAGATTTATGCCATTCTTGACCACATGGGTGGTGTGCAATGTAAGAAAGTCACCATGAAAGAATTGCGGAAGAGGGAAAAGACAGAAAAGACTGGAAAGTCTATTAAGGACCTGGTGATGGTCTATTATAAAATGGATTTCTTTACTTCTGGCTTCAGTCTCGATGACTGAAATAATATGGCTTCAAAAATTCATGGGATGTTGTAGCTGGATTATTTAGCGAAGCACAATCCTAAAAAAGAAGCACCTACTCCCAAGAATGAAATAATATGAGAAAAAGGAAGTTCAATATAGAAGAAGATGAAAGGGCATATGAGAAGTTTGTTGGGGAAGAAGGTGAAGAGGTAGATGAAGGGGAAGATAATTCACTAAAGGAGTAGGTGAGTAGTATGCAGAACTTTAGAGATTATGTTACCACAAAATCGCTTAGACATGATAGCCACAACGGTGGTAGAGGAAAATCTTCAACCACTATGAGTCATGATAAAGATTTTCCTAAACCTATGGCAACTTGGCCAAATGGTGAAGGAAGAATCGATGATACTTCTAGGGCCCACATATCTTCAACACTGTCAATTTGAAGTGCTTCTACAATTGTAAGTGAAAATACTCAGCATGGGACAAGAAGAATATGATAGAGAATCTCCAAATACTTCTCTCTCTCTCTCTCTCTCTCTCTCTCTCTCTCTCTCTCTCTCTCTCTCTAGGGTGATGATTCTAATGCTAGGGATTATGTCACATATCAAAGATAGTCCCTCATCCCTCATGTGCTTCATTTTATTAACGAGTGTAACAAGCTAGAGGCTTGTGTTGGGACATCGCTGCCTCCCTTGTTGGTGCAGTTGATCCTGAGAATTATTTAATTAGAGGCTCTAGAGTAGAGGCAAGCCGATAAAAAACAACATAGTCTTCAGTTGGTTACATTGACCCCTAATTTATGGTCTTATTAGGCAGAGAGATCTCTAGGGCACAACAGCGGGGGAGACTAGATTAAAGGGTGCCACGAATTCTTGTGGTAGAGAAACCACTGATGATGATGTTGTAGCTGATGCAGTCTTTGGGCTCTATAATGGAAAAAAATGAATCCAACCATTATGGCACTCCACCAGAGGTGAAAGAGGTCATAAAAGTGTATCTATTTTCTAAATCTCGTGAAGAAGAGGTGAGAAGTATCACTGAGGAGGATGAAGTCTTCCGAAGGCCTGCCACTTGGATGTTGTGATGGATGAAATCTAGCGTGATGAAATTGTTGTTCGTTGTTGTGAGAAATTGAATAGAGAATGCATTAAAGATTTGTGTGTATTGAAATGCATGCAACCTTCTTACTTGACCAATGCAATAATTCAAAAATGTGTTGCCAATTCATGCATGGTGCGATAGGTGTTAGAGTAGGTGATGGTATAGGGCTATGGTACCACTATCATCTATAATAGAGAATTGAAATTCCCATGTCAAAAGATGGATGTAGGTAATGTATAGTTAAGAGGATTTAAAAACATAGGAAACTTGTTCTCTCGCTCGTTTGTGTCCTTTTGCACATGCCAATGCAGTGTCATTGGGAAATGTTAAGTTGCATTTGATTTCAAGGGTGTTCA
Organism: Thuja plicata; assembly: GCA_018584345.1. Classification (NCBI taxonomy): domain Eukaryota; kingdom Viridiplantae; phylum Streptophyta; class Pinopsida; order Cupressales; family Cupressaceae; genus Thuja; species Thuja plicata. The sequence goes on from MU224158.1 coordinate 287,119, forward strand.
GGGAGAAGGCATTGTCTTTTGTAACTCCTGATACAAAGGAAATTATTAAGTATTTGAAAATGTAGAACATCAAAAGTGGTAATTTTGATTGTGGAGTTATGGGTGAGTTTTTTTCTTTAAAAATTGTAGGAGAAGTGTGTTTTGAATGAACAGAAAGTAGTATTTTTTTTTAATTCTAGACTGGTGGGCAAGTTTGTGCCTGAGCTTTTTGGCTCCGATTTGATGTGGAGAAGACTCATTCAAAGTGTGTTGGAACAAATTCTAGCGAAGTTAAAATCTTCTCAAGGTCTGACTACTCTCTGAGTTTTTGAAATGGGAAGCAGGGATGCCACACTACATGGTTGTGTTGGTTGGGCTTCATGGGGGAGATTTTTGGGATGTGAAGCCCAACGGTCACATGACCGTTTGATTTCTCTTGTCTCTTCATATTTGAGGAGCTCTCTATAAATGAATTTTGGCAGTCATGTATTGTATGATTGTATTGTAGATTGGATATTGTGTTAATTTATGAATTCCTTTCTTCAAGTGTGGACGTAGGAAAATTACTGAACCATGAGAAAATCATGTCTAGTGTATTTTGTATTCTTTACATGTTGTTTACATTTCATTTATCTTCTTATCTACTATTTATAGAAAAAAGCCACATGAATCATATTTATAATCATTCACAGTGTCCACAGAAGGGCTACAAGGAATACACATCTCATCATTACTTGCACCCAACAAATAACCAAGCTCTGGATTAAAAATACAATCTTTATCCCCACTGGACTCTAAGTGATCACACCCATTACCACTTGTTCTTGTATCATGTGAACAGGAAGGGCTTGGTGATATTTATTGTTCTAACATCTTCATCATATTCCACACTATTTCTTCCTCCATCTCTTTAGGACCCAAACTCAATTCCACATTATCCATTTTAATCATGACTTCACACACAACATCCACATATGTCTCTTTGCAAAGCCGCTTTGCCGAGATGGCTTAGGTTATATATTTATATTAATTTACTCTAAATATTAGGTCAAATATTTTATTAAGGTTAATTAGTTTGAAATTGTTATCCCCCCATTCCCCAACTATGGGTGCTTTTAAAATTAATGCGGATGGTTTTGTTGGGGTAATCTTAGGGAAGCTAAGATTGCTAGCATTATGCATGATAGTAAAGATTTTAATGATCTTTATTAATAATTAGATAGAGGTTCATTTTATCTTCTTAGATATAGAAAGAGTTTGTGAAGTTGGGTAAGAATACACTATTTGTAAGATTGATTCTATAAATTTTGTTTCTCTTTCTAAACATAGAATTTTTGTTATAGTTCTTGTTGATTAACTTCGTTTTGTGGCATCACTTTTTTAACACTCTAGAAATTGTCTTTTTTTTGAAAAAAAAAACTTTATGAGCATAATGTAGTTGCAAATAGCCTTTGGTAAATGGACATTTGAGGCTAAGCATAGATGTAACCTTTTGGTTTGGGATTTCTTATCTCTAGATCATTCTTCAAAGTTCCTTCAACTTCTTGAAAATGATATGGGCTTATTAGTGTTAGTAATTTTTAATCATTCACTAGTTTTTGAGCTTTCTAATTTTTGTTGATTTATGTCATAAGGGTCTAGTGGTAAACCTCCTTGTACTTTCTAATGAAAATTGTTTATGTTTAGAAATATCTAAATAATATTGCTAATTTTTTCAAAATTATAATTTTAATCTTTCTTATAAGAAAAAATATTAAAAAATAATAAAAATTATTAGGTTGACAACATCCTCAACCAAAATATCATCTTTCAGATTTCTTTAATTAATAAGTACGGTGTTAAAGTTAGTATACCTTTTATTTAGTGTAAGATGTTCTCTCGCTATAATCATAGACATCTTGACTCCAACACATTAAGATTTAAAATATTCATAATATAAATAAATTATATAATGTACAAGTTTCTTTTGGGAAAATTTGAGGTGCTTAAAAACTTTCTTCATTCCAGCTAATTTTTTACATATGTCAACCCTCGCAAAATCTAGACTTGAATTGATTGGAAACACTACATCTTTGATCTCAAGCTGGATGTCCTACTCTTACAAGAGGTTAAGATGTCTGCTAGTAATTTCACTACCCTGGTGCCTTATCTTTTGTCGAGGGCTGCCTTCCTTTACTCAGAAGTTGCAGGTATGTCTGGTGGTATTGCTATGCTCTGGAACCCTAATAGAATAACAGGTCAGTTGGCTGCTTCCTCCCCTAACTTTCTTAATGTCACCTTCAGGAAGAATGGAACTGAATGGACCACCTTCAATATTTATGCACCTAACACCAGGTATGGTAGAGCTTCCCTGTGGGTTGATCTTGGCCTTTGGCTGAATCAGGACATTTCTGCGAACTTCCTTCTGGCAGGGGACTTCAACACCCCCCTTTACCCTTCAAAAAAGTGTGGTGGCCTTATGGATTACTCAGATAGCATGGGGGAGTTGGCTGATTTTATATCTTCCACTAGTCTTTTGGACATCACTCTAAAGGGAAACCCCTTCACTTGGTCCAATTGTAGGAAGGGTGGTCACCTAATCCAGGTGAGGCTTGATCGGGTCCTAGTCACCTCTTCATGGAACCTTTGCCTAAATTATTCCTTGTGTTCCCTCCCTAGAACTACTTCAGATCATAACCCCCTCTTGCTATGTTGTCTTGACACTCCTAAGGCCAGCCTGACGCCCTTCAGATTTGAAATTATGTGGTGCTCTCACTCATATTTTAGAGATCAAGTGAAATTCTAGTGGAAGACCAATATCAGGGGTACTGCTATGTTCAGAATAGCCCAAAAGCTTGAAATCATCAGAAGGGAGGTTAAAGGGTGGAGCAAACACAACTTCGGAGACTTTCGCAAAGAGAAATTGGATCTCTCTGAAACCTTAGACTCTCTTCAGGCCCAATTGGCATCTAGAAGCTACCTGTCCCAGATTTAGGTGGAGGAGGAATTGACTAGGCACAAGTGGTAGGAAACCCTAAAAAAAGAAGAAATCTACTAGAAGCAGAGATCCAGAATCTAGTGGCTTACTGAAGGGGACAGAAACACTACCTTCTTCCATAGGTATGCCAGCATACATAAAGAAGAAATACTATCTCTTATCTTATCGATGAAGGAGGGAACAAAGTCAAGGAAAAGGATAAAATTAACTAGACCGCGGTTTACTACTTTAAGAGGCTGTACTCTGAAAAAGGCCCTATGTGTCCAAACAACATCCAAAACCAGCTCCTGGACCATATCCAAAGTGCTATTACTCTTAGTGACAATGACATGCTTATGAAGTGGGTCTCTGACGATGAGGTCAAGAAGGCGGTCTTTTCTATGGGATCTTACAAAGCCCCCAGACCTGACGGCTTCCCTCTGGTGTTTTTTCAGGAATACTAGGAAATTGTGGGGACTGATGTTACCAGAGCTGCCAGAGACTTCTTTGGGACTGGGTACCTCCTCAAACAACATAACCAAACCTACAATGTGCTGGTCCCTAAGCATGACAATCCTACTACTATGATGGATTTCAAACCCATTAGCCTATGCAATACCTTCTACAAGATCCTTACCAAAATCTTGATTGGCAGAATCAAGCCTCTTCTTGATAAAATTATTTGCAATACTCAAAAAGGTTTTGTGCTAGGTAGACAAATCCTAGATGCGGCCATTGCCACCCATAAAATTATCCATTCTATGGACAGAAGCAAAGTCCCTGGTATGGATTTTAAACTAGATATCTCTAAAGCTTATGACAATGTTAACTGGTCTTTTCTGCTTAAAATCCTTGCTAAAATGGGCTTTAATGAGAAGCTTATCCAGATTATACAAGAATTAACTCAAACTTTTAGCTTCTCTGTTCTTGTCAATGGCTCTCTTGGTGGATATTTTATTCCAGAGAAGGGTCTTAGATAGGGAGACCCTCTCTCCCCCTACCTCTTTATTATGGTGGCTGATGTGCTTAGTAGGAACCTATGTATGTTGTCCACTATGGGAAGAATCAAAGGCATCAAACCAGCTTCTACCCTCCCTCAGGTGGTGTTGGAATAGTTTGTTGATGACACTTTCATCTTTGGGTATTCCTCAGTGATTGAGGCCAGATAATGGAAAAAAATTCTGGAAAGCTATGCTTGGGCTTCTGGACAGTGCATTAACTATCAAAAGAGCTGGTTGTTCTTCTTCAATACCCCTATGGAGTTACAAAATAAGGTGCTTCAAATTTTGGGTTGTCTGGCAGCTTCGCTCCCCTCTACCTACCTTGGGCTCCCCCTCATGGTCAAAGAGGTGTCCTAAGATTTTTGGAATTCCATCCTTGAAAGAACCCAGAGGAAACTGGCTGGTTGGAAGGGGAAGGTTTTAAGCAATGCTGTAGCTGGTGGCCTCCACTCTCCAAGGGATCCCTGTTTACTTCCTTTCCCTTTTTAAAATCAGAAGCAACATGGCTAATAAACTGGAAAAGATTCAGAGAACCTTTTTGTGGGAAGGGTCTGAAGAAAAGAGGAGGATTTCACTTGTCAATTGGGACACTGTATGCCTCCCAAAAAATGGGGGGACTGGGCCTAAGGAAAATAGGTTTGATGAATAAGGCCCTTACTATGAAGGTGGCATGCAAGCTCATAAAGGGAAAAGTGGATTGGTGTAGATTAATGGAAGCTAATTACCTCCAAGGACATCCCTATGGGAGGATATTCCACAATAGTGACCTCCCAAGTGGATCCAAACTATGGATGAACATATGTAAATGTAAGACCCTTCTGTCTGAAGGAGCTTTCTGGCAAATTGGAAATGGGAGATCCATTAGATTTTGGAATGACCACTAGATCATGAATCAACTGAACCTGGGCCACAAATTCAAACCCCTTATGGACTATCTCAGACTGAACCTAGGTAATAGAGCCTCCAACTACATCAATGGTAGAGACTAGGTGGATATTCCTAATTGGACAAGGGACAGACCAGACCTGCAACACTTGGCCAAGGACCTCATGGATAATCTGACTAATATCAGAATTTTGGGGAATGATGACTCTATTATCTGGGCCCCCACCCAGGTAGGTACTTTCTCTGTTAAATTTGCATACAATCTGCTTCTGAAGGAGGAGAGTAACCTAGAAGATTGGAAGATGGTGTGGATCCCCCAGCACATGCCAAAAATTAATTTCTTCTGGTGGACTCTAATGCACGGTAAGGTCCTGACCCAAGATAATCTCATAAAAAGAGGCTTCTCCATGGCTAACATATGTTTCCTATATAAGAAGGAGGAAGAAATGGTAAACCACCTTTTCATCCATTGTGAATATGCCACCAACATCTGGCAAGGGATCATCGGCAAATTGGGTACCTTGTGGGCCCTGGATAGAGAAGTTCATCAATTTAACAATTGGAGATCCCCTTCCAACCACTCCCTACTCCAACTCCTCTGGCGTATGCTTCCCCCTCACATATGCTGGACCATTTGGAAGGAAAGGAACAACATGATTTTTAGAGAGAATAGTAACCAGCCTGAGACCTGCCTCCATATTGGAATTAAACTCCTATGTGAGAATGCCCGAATGGATAATTGAAAGCTCCCTACCTATCCTCCTACTGCCTTGGAAGTTAGAATTGCTGACAAATGGAACCTCCAAGAGGGGTTCACCAGGTTTGATGATGCAAAAAGGATAACTAGAAATACTACCAAATGGACCGCCCCTCCCAGAGGACGGACCAAATTAAATTTTGATGGGGCAGTTAATAACCTTGGTCATGGAGGGGGAGGAGTGATAAGAGATCACAATGGAACTTGTCTACTATCTTATGCTGGTTCTATAAACAACTGCACTGTCACCCAAGTCGAAGGAACGACCCTTCTCTGGGGTATTAAATTTGCGAAACAAATTAACCTCAGACAGCTGGAAATCAAGGGGGATTCCAAAGTGGTTGTTGAGGCCATCAATAGTGGTTCTAGTGTAGGATGGCGTGCTAGACCTATCATTTTGGAAAGCCTTGAGCTTCTCAACAGCTTCAAGTGCACAACTATAGGCCACACGTACAGGGAGGGGAATTCGGTCGCTGACTCAATGGCTGCAATTGGCCTAAAACAAATCAAACTCAATAGTTGGAGGGTGATTAGTGACTTACTTCTAGTGACTCAGAAACTCATCATGGGAGAAATGAATACTAGATTTTAAATGTGTCAGGCTATCATATTCATTACGGATTCTCACTCGATCACGTGCAGGCGTGTTCGGGAAAATTTCATGATTATGAAAATGAAAAATCAAATTCCCATAAAGAATTATCATTAATTTTTTAATGTGTGGAGTAAGAGCTATCTGAATCAAAGGATTTTTAAAGCTATCCTTGATATTAATGCTATTATTGCTTTTAATGGTGCCTGGAGATCCGTTAGATCTGGCGGTACGGAGCCTGGTTCCCAAAATTTTCAAGACCAGCTTTTTATGTATAAGCTTTCCTCGGAAAGGGTTTATGATTACAAGTGTTTTTTTATGGCCTACAAAAATGCTTCGCTCTTAGACCTGGGTGATCCCACAATAGTGGGTTACACTTTTCGGGAGGAAGGAATTCGTCCCAAAAAGCGTGACCCTCTAAAATATTCTACTTTGTTTCGATCGAAAAGACTAAATACTTTCGATCGAAATAGAAAAACTTTCGATCGAAAGTACGTAAACAAGGCACTTTCGATCGAAAGTTACTTTCGATCGAAAGTTCCTAAGTACTTTCGATCGAAAGTAACCTAGTTACTTTCGATCGAAAGTAACTAGGTTACTTTAGCGGCAAAAACCGCCGAAACAGTCATTGTGACTGTTTCGGCTCGGACGAAAGCAACAGCGACTGTGTGTGGGGCATCCGTTTCATCAAACGGTGATACATCAGGTTTTCCA
>MU224158.1:303331-313343 GCA_018584345.1 Thuja plicata
ATATGTCACAACATATATAAATTTTAACAATTATATAATTAATTATACAAAGTTAAAATGTATTTGACTTTTTAAACATCCTATCGGCTATCCCTTGAACCTCCTATTAGGTGCAAGTGCTAGTTGTTACATACATTTGAGAACTCCATTGTTTTCCTCACCAAGAAAAACCCAAATAGGTTTCGAGGAGTCCGTCAAATATGTGCGGACGCGAGTTTTTGTCCGCGCGCTTCAGTGAAGTCAACAATGTGAAACGTGATGGATTAAAAACAACTCTTTTTTGACGTGTTAGATGGCAATGGTATATTATTTTTGTGTTCACAGTACATAGTTTATTGCACTCCCTCATATATCCAAAATTTCATCTGTTAGTGGGTGAGAAGTCAAGAAGGTTAGGTTTAAATGCCTGATCTGAGATGATTTCAGAGTAGATAATTTGAGCACTTCCTTTTCAATAGTTGAGACAAATACAAGAAGCTCCTACCACTTTTCCAAATTACTAGTTTGTTTATCGCCTTTGCAGGTGTTACATTACATAGTCGATGGTAGTCTATGGCTCTTTTGACTTAATACCTCTTTCTCCCCGCCCAAAGTAGAACAAAGCTATAAACTAAAATAATTACATTGGATTTTTTTCTATAAAATAAATTATTCAAAGAATATTTTCTTGAGCATGGGTACATAATAATTTGATAACGATTTAAATTTGGACATATAATTTAATGGTTTCTTTAATTTATAATTAGCACTTGCACTAAAAGGAGGTGCAAGGGGTACGCCGATAGGTTCATATTTTAGAAGAATGATTAAAGTTTTATGTAATAGAAGGGAGCATATAAAATTGACGTGTACAAAAATGTTACATCATAGAAGTGCATAATGTACATAGTAGTTACATTCATGGATCAAATAAAAGTATAGTAGTGAAGTATTGTAGTTTACGTATGGCACTATAAGTAAACCCCGACATTGGAATACACAAAAAAGATATGAAAGACAATTGTATATGTGAATATAGTCCTCCTTTGTAGAGTCTTCATGATCCAAAAGTGGTGACCTGTAGAAGAGGGAAAATTGAGAAATTGATAAGCAAAGAAAGATTCAATTGAATGATGGGAAATACTTAAATTGTGGAAATAACATAGTGGCTGAATAGGCTAATTCACATACCAAGGCATTGTGGAAGATCAACTAATTATTCTTTGTATTGTCTTCATGATCATCTACTGTCAACCTGGAGAAGAGAGCAATGTAATACTTGATAAGCCAAAAAAGAATGCATTAAATGAAGGGATGAAGTAATTTCAATTGCAGTACTTGAAAAGTTGGTGTACGACAAGATGCACATACTTGGGATTTATGCGAGATCAAGTATTGGTGAGCTTATTCTTTCTTTCTAATAATGTTGCATGGATTCTTTTTCATTTTGCAAAAGCGTTCGAAAGAGAAGGGAGGCTCTATACGATGCACTTGAAGGGATCTGACTCTTGAGATTGTTGTGAAGGTAAGGCCTTGTCTTTCAGTTCTACCTATATCAACTGTGGCTCTATCTAGGGCTAGGGATTGTGATTTGTGTATAGTAATATCCCATGTGGTGGTTATAGGTATTTGTGTATGCCCTCCCCAGGTTATGTATTGGATTTGAATAGTTTTTGGGTTCCCTTCATCACAAGGTGGACCATTGCAACTATCAAATTAAACTATAATGTATGCTAGTAATTTGGGAGGCTTAGAGCCAATGGGATACATAATATCTTTTACCTGGCCAAGAGATCCATTGACAAGCCCAACTTCGATCCATAGGTTTGTTTTAAGCATGACACATTAAATTCTACATAAGAAGACCTCTTTGGGAAGTTGTTCATCATCAGTGTCTTCCACAAACATACATTTTGAATTTACTACTACACAAAGTGCAATAGGTAAATTCAGTTGTTTTAGCATTTTTTTGTTGTGGTATCCTACTAGTTCATTTGTACCGAACAAATGTATTTCTTGGTCCAACTGTGTTTGTTCAATAGATGTTAGTTTCTTGTTTGTTCGAGTCATTAACAACTCTCAATCATGTCTCACTGGTTTTGCATTATGCATTTTTTTTAATGTTTGACAGAATTTTATTTGAATTGGATCATCACCATCCTATCTAAATATTGTTTGCAATGTTACAACTGTATTAAATTTGTGCCATAGATTTATTTCATTTTTTTGTGATGCATAGATAGGTCTATCCATAATTGGTGGAAGTTGGGCTAGGTCCCCTATTATAATCATAGTCACACCACCAAAGAAAATATGTTGTCATTGAGGTATTGCTTCACGTAGCCTAGTATCAATATGTAGTAAAAGTCTTGGCTCAATGAAGCTTATCTCATCAATCAAAATATATTGTATATATTTCATGTCTTCATGGAATGTTGTCAATGTTTGTCACTGTAGTGGTTTCATTTCTCTAATTGGTATTTTGAGGGTTGCATGTATGGTTGATACTTGTATATTTAATGCAGTGATGGTTGTTGGAGCAAGAACAAGGAGTGGGTTCCAACTTCCATCTTACCAGGCATTAGTTTTGTAGTGCATTTCTCATGCAACTAATTAGATAGGATTTTCCAATTCCTGATGTTCCTTGTATGACCATGTACAAAGGTTGTGGTGAGAAATTAGCTTTGGAGTGGTTGGTAATGGGAGAAAGTGCTAGTTGTTGTTGAGGGGATAAACTGTAGTTGTGGTTTAAAAAGTTTGGGGTGGGGTGAACATGTTTTTCAGAAATCTTGTTTGTATGTATACATTGAGTGGAAAATTCATGCAAATGCAAAGGAAGATTGTGTTCTTCCCACCTATTATTGTTGTCAAAGTCACACTTTCCCAACATGTTAAGCTGATTTAAGTTGGTACTATTGGCAAGTCCCATTTGAGATAAAAACTACCACTCATTCATTGGCACAATGTTTTGTCCATCCATCCGGCCATCACAATCAAACTCCTCTTCCAAGACATCTTCAAGTTATTCTGTGCGATCAACATACTATATAAAATATTTAGCTGTATTTAATTGTTTCCAATTTCTAATAATGTCCTCTTTATTTAGGCCTATATCTATGTATTTCTTTGAAAATGCTTGTATATATGTAGCTCGCTCCAGCAAAATGTCTCAAAATTTTCAGTCTTTCTTTGTAATTATAAAACAATTTGTGAAACACTTGCACTATTTATTTTACCTTTCTAGCTCACCATTTGCATCCTTTGTGACCAGCAACATACATTTAGGATCTTGCTCATTCAATTAGTGTAACCAATTCTAAGTGAGGTGGACGATGCATGTAGGATTGGATATAGATAGATTGTATCTCATTTCCATCAATTGTTTATTTGATGCATGGAAAACCTTTTTACCCACATTCAGTGATATAAATTGGCATTTGCAAATCATATGATATGTTTCTTATGCGCTAATATCTCTTTCAGAAATGATCTCGGGCATAAAAGTTTTGCATGCTTTTATGGTGTGGTCTTCTTTCTTTGAATCAGCACAAATTCTTGTCAACCTATTAATACAACTCTCTATTTTTTCATCCTTAGATGCATACTTGGCAATGTATTTGAGAACAAGAAGCCCTGACGTGATAGGTTGGCAATCTATATTTTCTCTTCAAATGGAGAGCATTTGTGCATTATGGATATTCAATCTATCATCATTTCTAGAAGGTTTAAATGATTTGTGTCCTATTTCATCACATAGTAATGTTGATTCTTCACATTCTTTCCAAGGAGATTTATATCTACATTGTACTTGCTTACCTTTCTTGCAAAGGCAAGTCCTCTCAGTACACCTGGTGTGTCTTTGTACATGATTAATAAACTCTTCATAATCCACGGAAGGATCAGTAGAAAATATTTCACTTGTGTTTAGAAGGCATGGATTATCTGTTGGATTTCTATGTAGCATGCTTCCTATGTCAAATTTTCAGCGAGGGTTCCAAGAAGTGACATATTTGTGAAAAAAAAAATTGCATTAACTGTGATAGGGTTCTCCCAGTCGAGTGCATCCATGTCTGGTGCATTCTTTCTTGAAATGACTCCGTGTACATGTGTGGAAGTTTTACCTTGTCATTCACAAGTATACCAATAATTAGCTACATCCATAAGCTTCTCAATGACCTCTTCAAGAAATATTGTGAAATGTTGGTGTAGATATAGCGTGGTTGTGTGTGGGTTTTTAATCACATTATCTATGTGTTGTTTATTGGAAAGCAATGAAGGTGTGACATTTGGTGAAAGCACACTATGTGGATCAAGCTAATTTTTGTCAGCCACACTTAATGTGAAGAATAATATTGGTGAACCTATCTGCATGATCAAATTTGTTAGCTCAGTGCAACACTTAATCTAATATGATCTTGTCCCTTGTAAAGTAGACCCAAAATGCATAAATTCTTCTACTAGTTGATTGTCTGGAAGGTTAGTTAAGTGGGAGCAGAGGTCTTCAATCGTGGTTGGAATATCATCTTCAAACTTTCATTTAATGAATATAGACACAAGAGATTGGCTACGATCACGCATCATATGGTTCAACAGGAAGTATCTAAAGCATGGATATTGCCCAAATCTATAATCATGAAAATAAATAAGATGTAATGCATATTCATGAAGTTGTACTTCTCTCCCTCGAGGATGCATGGGTAGTGCAATTCCATTTTGGAAACGAGTGGGAAATGTCATGTCAAACCAACCTTTAGTGGTGTACTCATTAATGGGGGTTAAACTTATAGGCAACCAATCCAAGATGGTGTAAGATTCTTTTTCTATTTGTATATATTCTTTAATGATTTGTAGCTCACGATGTTTGTTTGGTAGTCGCATCGTAACTAATGTTGAATATTGAGTGTCACTTTTGAGATCACTTTGTATGTTCTCAAATGCAGTACTTATTGATGTTAGACCTTCATTGGTATCTTCAATTGTGCAAAGCATTCCTAAAATGTCTGTATTACAATCAGGGAGTTTTGACAATGCGGAAACATTAATTTCAACATCCTTGTAGTAAGGGTCATATTTGATCTTGTATGAGAGTGTATTTTGAACATGGCTTCTACTAACATAGTAATCGTAATGCTTACCATTTGTATTAAGTCTGTGGATTATTAATAGATCCAACTCTTCAATTTTTTTGTGGCAAAGATTTAGTAATTGTTTGTATATCTTGGGGAAAACTGATTGTGTGACCACTATATTTGTATTTCCCGCCATGAGCATGGGTTACTTGTAATGTTGGATTAACATGTGCAATCAACATCTCTTCAATTTGTGTGAGCACCCTCAGCACAGTTGGTTGTTCAGAGGGGTTCGTATTGTTTTCCAGAGAGAAGTGATCTATTCCTTTCTGAGAAAAACATCTCCTACAGGTGATAATTTTGTTTGATGAACACACAAGCATACTAGCGTAGTCTTCCTTACATGTAGTACATGTTTGTAACTTTGATAGTGCATCTATTCTAGTTCTAATTTTCTCAGTTGCATCAATAAATTTAGAGGACAGGGTGAAATCTATGTTTCTAATCAAAGCTTAATTCTAAGGGTTGTGTTCAGGATGAGGTGTTTGAATGGGACTAAAGGGTTGGGGATTCTGAACACTTGCAAAAAATTGCAAATTGGCAGGAAATGGTTGAGTTGTTGTTTGTTGTAAACGTTGAATGTGTTGGATGCAAGTACGTGCTCTAATTTCTTCCCTATGGCAAGCATAATACAATCAACTTCTGTTACAAGATTGTAGATCTATGGGCTTACTTTGGGAGAAATGTCTTTCTGAATCTTGCACATTTGAGTCCATTTTATAGAATACAAGAAAAAAGAGGAACAATGCATTTTTTTTAATCTATATACATAGATAAATCAAAGAACTTTAAGAGTAAAAATACTAGTTTTAAAATCCAATGCAAGTATATAGAAATGTAAAAATAAGTACAAATAGTTCATTCACGAAACTAACAATACTATGAATATTTTACAGAATAGATTCAAATTAGAAACAATAGCTGTAAATGTGATTTATACCAAGGGGAAAAAACAAGTTTTGAAGGGGTCTTTGAACCCTATTGATGATAATATATTACATGGATAATAGTTGATACAAAGTAGAGAAGATGGAATAGGTACAAATGATACTCAAAATACAAGTGTTTCTTTTGGAGTTCTATTTTATATCAAAAGAAATGTACAGTATACTGATAACAAATAGTTGCCTTCATTTATGGAACCAAACCTTTAAACATGTAAGATTGCTTCTCTCAACTGTGGTATATTATCTATTCTAAAATCTGATGCAATTTTATGGCAACATAAGAAGATGTACAAACAATATGATGCAAGTTTATAGCAATGTAAAAATAAGTACAAAAAAATCATTCACAACACTAACAATACTATGAATATTTTACATGATAGATTCGAATCAAAAACAATAAGTGTACATATGATTTATACAAAGGGGAAAAAACAAGTTTTGAAGGGGTCTTGGAACCCTATTGATGAGAATAAATTACATGGATAGTAGTTGATACAAAGTAGAGAATATGGAATAAATACAAACATTACTCAAAAAACAAGTGATTATGTTGAAGTTCTATTTTATATCTAAAGAAATATACAATAGACTGATAACAAAAATTTTCCTTCATCTATGAAACCAAACCTTTCAACTTCTAAGATTGTTGCTTTCAACTGTGGTGCATTGTCTATTTTGGAGTAGAAGAGGAGAGTGCTGAAATTTTGTTTAGTAGAAATGTCCTTTTAGTGATGAAATCCATCTTAGAAACTTCTAAGATTGTTGATTTGAGTTGCAATTCATCATTAAATGTTTCCATTATGTTCAAGATTGTGAAGAAGAATTAATTGTACTGGACATCTCTTATAACTTCCCCAATAAACCTGATTGCATCCTCATTGAATTGTAGCATCTAAAGTTCTTTTGTAGACAAACCACTGAGTTTCGTTGTGGCTTCCGCAAAAGTAGTTGCCCACATAGCCCCTATGTGGTCTTCAAGCTTGAATTGAAGAACATATCTAAAATTACAATCTAGAAAGGTAGTGACACAATTTGGACAAAATCATTTGCCACCAGTATTCCGTTTGACTATTTTTTTACATTGTTTTCCTCCAATCAGAAGCGGGTAAGCTGGAAAACAAAATTTCTTCAATTTGATGAAAACAAGGTTTGCTTAAACAATGCATTGTAGAGGTTTGTGAGATATGAAGGATCCTCTTCAATTGTCCAAATTGGTTGCCATGTTAAATTTAGAGGCATATCTAGAAGGGTGATTGTTGGCATAAGAAAATTATTTCCATGCTAGGAAAACCAAGATTGTAGTTCCCTCGCTTCTTCAATATCAGTGTTGATAAACAACCGGGAAGTGGCTAGTGTGCTTACAACCCTACCATTATATTCTGCCACACGACCATGTCTTATAGTGAGTATAGTAACTTTTGTTGATGGTACACCTTTTGTAACTATTTGCCTTCTTTGAGAGCTACTTGTCCCCACAAAGTAACATTTATAGTAGAGGTAGACAAATCTATGATTTGAGACTCCTTCTAACCACCTCAGTTGCATCTCGTCCCGCAATTTTAGAAGTAGGATCCACACATATGACAATTCAAACTAGATCAATTGAAGAATTAATATTTATGAGAATTGAAGTGTTGGAATTGAGGGGTCATCATCACAAAGAGTTAGTGTTGAATCATCCTTTAAAGTGATTTCTATTTCACCATTGAGCTTGTTAGAAAACTTGTTTGCAGTCTTGACGGTACCACTAGACAATGTATAAACACTCCCAACATCAACTTTTCCAAAGTGGAGGTCTGCAACTTCATTGAAGCAAGTGACACGAACTTTAGTTTTTTTACTATCAATAATATCAAAACTAAACATATGGCCATTTCCATTCTTTGAGCTGAAATCGTTCATTTGTTTTTTAATAGTCACATGACCTTTTTATAGTCCACAATGTTTAATATGGATTCAAACTTTTAAATGGAGTGATGGTCGAGGTGTGACCTTTTATTTTGCACATATGCATTGAAGCCAAACATCAATTTTGTAGGAGTTAGGTGGGTTGATGTGCCAATATGTCCAATATTTGTGCATGTGTTCGGTGGAGTGACATCACATTGAATGGCATGATTCTCGGTTTCTTTGAAGAAGAAGGTGGGAGCACCAATGATATCATGTCCCGTGCAAAGATCCTCTAAGTTAGATATTTCAATCCACCTAAATAGTTACATAAAATAACACTATTAGCAATGTAATTTAATTGCATAAGTAAACAAGAATGGTTTATTGTAATATGATTATAGTAGATGTTGGATCACCTTGACTCACAAATGGTGGGAATAGTATATTGGGTGACATGTATTATAGAAACCTTTTGGATTTGCTCTGTTGTTATAAGATCATTAAAATTCCTTGGCAAGGTTGCTTTTTGCAGGTGAAGGCCATCAGAAAGCTATAACTTGTATCTATTTGTTGCCTCATTTCCTTGACCAAAGGTTGCAATGCCAAATACTTGGAGATGTGGATGCACATTTGGTGCAGAGAACCCTAGGGTTTGTCACTCCAAGCCCTAGTAATGGTCAAAGTGATCATGGAGCAGATCATGGTTTTCCAAAACCCTAACAGCTTCTTAACTCCTAGCGCGAAAGCAGGAGTGAGAATCAAAAAGGCCTACAAAGTTACAGTGACTGTCTAGCAGGAACCGGTTATGTTATGCTTATCGCACAGTCGCAAGGAGTTGGGCGGTTAAATTGAAACTATCGCGACAACGTGATGATAGTGCATCGCACAGTCAGAAGGAAACTGGCAGTTAACAGGAAACTGCTGCGACAAGGCGATAACAGTGAATCATGAAGTTGGCGGTTTAATGGCGGTTAGTGGCAAATGTGTGCAACGGCGCGATGATAGTGTATCACACAGTCAGAATGAATTTTGTGGTTAGTGGAAAACGGCTATGACAAGGTGATGATAGTGTATCGCACAGTCAGTGGTTTAATGGCGGTTAGTAGCAAATGTGTGCGAGGATGCGATAGACGGTGCATCGCACAGTCACAGGATAACTAGCAGCTCGCTGACAAGTGATGCGAGCGCGCAACGACAATACATCGCAAGGTCGCAGGGTAATCGGCAGTTAGGTGGTAAGCATTGCGAGTGTGCGATAATGATGCATTTCACAGTCGCAAGGGAATCGGCAGCTCGGTTAGAAGTGTTGCAAGGACGTGACAAGAGCTCATCGCACAGTCGCAGGTTGATCGGCAGCTCATTGAAAAGTGTTGCGAGTGCGCGACAATAGTGAATCGCAGGGTCGCAGGATAATAGGCAATGAAGTTTATAAGTATTGCGATAACACGACAACAACGTATCACAAGATCAGCATGCATGGCTATTAGGGCTCGTGACAGTGCGACTAACATTCATAGTAAGGAAAATGTATGATCAGGACCCGAGCTGAGGAAGAGTTGCGATATCGCGACTATAAGAAAATAGGTTGACTTGTCAACATGGAAGAAAATGCCAAGAGAAAAGAGAGAATTCCATGGAGGAAAAGGATGTCCACGTCAACAACCATGCAGAGGATGATATCGATGATAGTTACAGGAGGAAGATGAAGAGCCGAGGCAGTTAGGATCCTCAGGCAGACAGGTAACCTAAAAATGGTTACGAATCAAGAAGAGGTCGAATATATAATTGAGGAAGATATCTTGTAGGAGGGTGTGGTAGAAGAATTGGAATTGTAAAAGGCTAGCAGAAGTGGTTTTCTGTGTGTGTGCATTGAAAACTTTTTGATTTTCAATAAAGAAGTGTTCTCGGTGTGTTCTGTGTAAACTTGTATTGTGTGTCGATTTCTGTAGAGTAGTATTCTGAATTCAATTCAGTACAATGGATACCTTTTGACTCTCATGATCAGGCTTATGGGATGTGACTGTCAAAAGGTACCCATTATGTATTTTTATTCTATTTTTGTGT
>MU224158.1:317502-344514 GCA_018584345.1 Thuja plicata
ATCCTCAAACAGATGGTCAGACAGAAGTTATCAATAGAGTGCTGGGAAATTTGCTTAGATGCTTAACAAAGGAGTATGGACAAGCCTGGGATCAAGTGTTACCACAGGCAGAATTTTCTTATAATGATAGTGTTAACAGGACTACAGGGAAAAGCCCGTTTCAGATTGTATATGGGATGCATCCACGTGGAGTTTGTGAACTCAGAGAATTAAAAGGACAGGGAGTGATAAGTGGACATGCTAATGACTTTGCACAGTCTATGAAGGAGATACATGATCAGGTGAAGAAGAATCTGATTGAGGAAAATCAAAGATTAAAAGAGAAGGTAGATGAAGGAAGGAGAGAAGTACAATTTCAAATTGGAGATCTGGTAATGGTACATCTGAACAAAGCCAGATTACAGAAGGGGATTCCTACTAAGCTGCAAATGAGGAGAATAGGTCCCTGCAAGATATTGGAGAAATATGGGCAGAATGCCTATAAAATTGATTTACCTAACAATTTGGAAATGTCACCTATCTTTAATGTGCAGGATCTTATTCCATACAGAGGACCAGTGATACCTGAGAGTACTCAACAGATGGAAATAGGAAAAGATGTTCAGGATATACGGGTGAAAGCTAAGTCAAAGTTGTAAGCAAAGAAAATCTTAGATTCACGAGTTCAGAAGACAACACGACGAAGGGTATACAGAGAATACCTTGTCAAATGGTTAGGGTTACCAGAAGCAAAAGCTACATGGATGGATGAAGAAGACTGCAGAAGACAAGGAATTAGTTCGGCATTGTTGCCGACTAATTCAAACTAATTCTTCCTTCTCAAAGGGGGGAGTATGGTGCAGAGCACCCTAGGGTTTCTCGCTCCAAGCCCTAGTAATGGTCAGAGTGATTATGGAGCAGATCACAATTTTCCAAAACTCTAATAGCTTCTTAACTCCTAGCGCGAAAGCAGGAGTGAAAATCAAAAAGGCCTACGAAGTTACAGTGACTGTCTAGCGGGAACCGGTTATGTTATGCTTATCGCACAGTCGCAAGGAGTTGGGTGGTTAAATTGAAACTATCGTGACAACGCGATGATAGCGCATCGCACAGTCGGAAGAAAATTGGTGGTTAACAGGAAACGACTGTGACAAGCCGATAACAGTGAATCGCGAAGTCGGCGGTTTAATGACGGTTAGTGGTAAATGTGTGCGACGGTGCGATGACAGTGTATCACATAGTCGGAATGAATTTGGCAGTTAGTGGAAGATGGCTACGACAAGGCGATGATAGTGTATCGCACAGTCGGCGATTTAACGGTGGTTAGTGGCAAATGTGTGCGAGGATGCGACAGACGGTGCATCGCACAGTCGCAGGATAACTGGCAGCTCGGTGACAAGTGATGACGGCAATACATCGCAAGGTCGCGGGGTAATTGACAGTTAGGTGGTAAGCATTGCGAGTGCGTGATAACGATGCATCACACAGTTGCAAGGGAATCGGCAGCTCGGTTAGAAGTGTTGCGAGGACGCGACAAGAGCTCATCGCACAGTCGCAGGTTGATCGGCAGCTCGTTGAAAAGTGTTGCGAGTGCGCGACAATAGTGAATCGCAGGGTCGCAGGATAATAGGCAATGAAGTTTATAAGTATTGCGATAACGCGACAACAACGTATCACAAGATCGGCATGCATGGCTATTAGGGCTCGCGACAGTGTGACTAACATTCATAGTAAGGAAAATGTATGATCGGGACCCGAGCTGAGGAAGAGTTGCGATACCGTGACTATAAGAAAATAGGTTGACTTGTCAACATGGAAGCAAACGCTAAGAGAAAAGAGAGAATGCCACGGAGGAAAAGGATGTCCACGTCGACAACCATGCAGAGGATGATATCGATGATAGTTACAGGAGGAAGATGAAGAGCCGAGGCAGTTAGGATCCTCAGGCAGACAGGTAACCTAAAAATAGTTACAAATCAAGAAGAGGTCGAATATATAATCGAGGAAGATATCTTGTAGGAGGGTGTGGTAGAAGAACTGGAATTGTAAAAGGCTAGCAGAAGTGGTTTTCTGTTTGTGTGCATTGTAAACTTTCTGATTTTCAATAAAGAAGTGTTCTCGGTGTGTTTTGTGTAAACTTGTATTGTGTGCCAATTTCTGTAGAGTAGTATTCTGAATTCAATTCAGTACAATGGATACCTTTTGACTCTCATGATCAGGCTTATGGGATGTGACTGTCAAAAGGTACCCATTATGTATTTTTATTCTGTTTTTGTGTTCGTGTTTGAGGAGAGACTAGTCAGAATTGTAGACAAGTCCTAGGCAAGCTAAATGGTCCGGCTAGGGAACTTGCAGGAGAGAGAGATAGAAGGAGAAGGTGCATGACTGACTGTATTCAGTCATGAAGAGCAAGATAAGGTGAAGAGTGGAACTTTTCGGTGGGTAGGAAACCTAGGAGAGAGGGAGTGTAGAAAATCCTTCTGGTTAGGGTCTGAGAGTAACCCTAAGAGACTCAAGTGTGAGTCTAGGGGATCCTGAAGTGAATAGGATCCAAGGTAAGATTCCTAAAAGAGAGTAGGAGTCTAGAAGAGAAAGGTGACCTTCCCATCAACATCTAAGTTTTCAGTGTTGATAAGTTTGATTGCATCTTCCATAAGTGAATGAGACATAACTTGAACAAACTGAAATTGCCATAATAATTTAAACAAGTTATAAGAATTATGTGGCTTTGAAGTACAAGTGTCCTATTAGAAATATAAATTATTACGTAGAGATAAAAACATAAATACGCTAATCATAATCATTCACAGAAGGGCTACATGGAATACCCAGTTCATCATCAGTCGCACCCAACAAATAATCGAGCTCTGCATTTAAACTGCAATCTTTATCCCCACTTGACTCTAATTCATCAAACCCATTACTACTTGTTCCTGTATCATCGCTATCAGAACAGGAAGGGGTTGGAGATATTTCTTCTTCTAACATCTTCATCATATCCCACACCATTTCTTCTTCGATCTCTTCAGCTTCAAAACTGAGTTTCTCTATCTCTTCACCTCCAAAACCCAGTTCCTCATTATCCATCTTAATCATTACTTCACACACAACATCCACATTTGTCACCTTGCAAAGCCGTGTTGGGCTGGCTTCTGCTTCTTCACCAAACCTCCCGCTTTCATCGCTCTCCTCGATCCTCTTACGTTTCCCAGCCTGCCTATCCATTGGATTCAAAGAAGTGTATTAAAATGTATTGTGCTCCGTTTATGCAATGAAATGTTATGGCAGAGTGATGGAGGTTATATACAAAAAGAGTGATGGAGTTATATACAAAAGCTTGTGGGTAAAATACAAAATGGGCATGCGCTTCTCCGACTTATAATTTAGAGGAGTTTGAAAGCATGGCCTGAGTTAACAATGGTTTTTGGATTGCGCGTTCGTTATTAATGTATAGTACGGAAGACCGACCTGCTTAATTGTGACATACAGTAGAACTCCATTGTTTTCCTCGCCAAGAAAAACACAAATAGGTTTCGAGGAGTCAGTCAAATATGTGCGGATGCGAGTTTTTGTCTGCGCGCTTCAGCGAAATCAACAATGTGAAACGTGACGCACGAAAAACAACTCTTTTTTGACGTGTTAGATGGAAATGGTATATTGTTTTTGTGTTCAGAGCGCGTAGTTTATTCCGCTCCCTCACATATCCAAAATGCCGTCTGTTAGTGGGTTAGAAGTCAAGAAGGTTAGGTTTGAATGCCTGATCTGAGATGATTTCAGAGTAGATAATTTGAGCACTTCCTTTTCAATAGTAGAGACAAATACAAGAAGCTCCTACCACTTTTCCAAATAAGTAGTTTGTTTATCGCCTTTGCAAGAGTTACATTACATAGTCTATGAGAGTTTATGGCTCTTTTGACTTAATACCTCTTTCTCGCCGCCCAAAGTAGAACAAAACTAAAACTAGAAATCTCACTTTGGTGTGGAAGGGGAACGTCGTAGAGTTAAGGAAAGGTCATTTAAGTATTTGTCGCTTTGTTTGTCACTCCTTCTCATCCTCTCTAGATCTCCTTATCTTTGTATCAATATATCTCACCATCTATATATCTTTATAACTCTTCCTCTCTATCTATAATAACTGTAAGATATAAAAGGTTTTTAATATGTACAACATTATGTATTCAATTTGAAGTTGTACTCATATGTTTGATAATAAAAACAATGTTCAATAAAGTATAACTAAAAGAAGTCAATCTTATCTATTCCTATTAAATGGGACTTAGAAGATTTCAATTAAATGACATGTTTGACCGAAAGGGTTTTCAAAACACACACACACACACACACACACACACATTGACTCCTCTACATGCACCCACCTACCCACATACACATCCACTAACACATGTGCATATGCAAACACACAAACACAAAATGTATGTTCATGTGGGTAGGTAAGTGCATATGGGTATGTTGATGCGTCCAACCAAAATTCTTTCGAAGAAACACCTCATTGAATTAAACATTTTTTGTTCTAACATGAAAACTTTAAAATACAATAAAAACTTATTCTACCACCCTTATATTTATTGTATTCTATCCTTAATTTAGAATTTACAAAGATATTGAATGTTTTAATATGAACATGACTATTTAAATTCCACATAAAAACAAACAAATTTAAAATAGATGATTTTTTTTTGTCTAGATGAGTGATCTTTGATGCCTAATTCTGGATGAATTATGTAATTAAATTGATCTAACTCAATTACATAATTGTGTTTAATTTTGGATTCGACGCCTTGGTCAGGACTTAGGGAATTTATTTTTAGATTAGGGCTCCTAGTTATATTGGACCATTTTGAGGTGATTACAATTTCATTTTCTTTCTATCAATTTATCTCTCCAGCTATATCTATTTCTATCTCTTCCTCTCTATGTTTCCCTATGTATCTTCCTATAAACCTCCCTTGTCTTTATATCTCTTTATATATCACTTCCAAATTAATATTCATTCTAATTTTAACTTAATTTTAACTTTGATTTACAAAACTAAATCTTATTTAAATTAGTTAAACACGTGATATTATAATCATAATGTTAATTTAGATTTTAAAAATTAGTACTTATAACTATTAACTTAAATGACATAATTAATATTCTAATAATAAAATATAATAATTAATTTAACCTTAAATTTGATTCTTAATCATAGCAATGCTCTTTCTATCTGCTCTTTTACGCTCTGTGTGAAAAAGATGGAGTTTTTTGTTTTTCCACCAATGGAGGATAGATTCAACACCCTCAAGTTTCATGCATGGATTCAAAATGTAAAAGCGTAGGGAGGCCACTTGAGCAATTCTACAAAATTCCACATCTAAGTCTAGACAAATCCAGATATAATTTATTGCAAAGGTGAAATTGAAATCCCCACAAATAAATGTAAGAGAATAAATGCAAGAGGAAATATTGTAAGTATTTTGTAGCATAGAATTCATGTAACCATATTGTGCAAGACGACGAGTAAAAAGGATAAGGATGGACAATAGGTGAAAATCTTCTTCTTTACCTATTAAAACATTCACTACCAAAGGACAAATAAAAAACAAAATCAGGACTTTTGTTCTGCAACCATCTCAAACAATCAGGCGTTCCCTCAGTAATCTCAATCTGTTTAACAGGGTAAGGGCAAGGAAAAAGAACACCCACAGGAACCATTGTACTTCTAGTGACCTGCTTGAAATAGTTTATAGATTTTGCCTCTAATTCACAGCAAGTTTTAATGGCCACTGCAGAGCAATCATGATAACAGTCACCATTCAGATCTATGAATTTTTCCCCACTTGGGTAATTGTAGGTGTAGAAGGGTAGCAAAGACATCATTTCAGATTGTCGATATCGAGATGGAGTAAAGGGGAAATCTGGCGGCGGTGGAAGTAAACCATCGGCTATGATTTCCTTGTGTTGATATCTTCTGGTGGGATTAAAAACATAGCCCGCATAGGCCGCGTTGTGGGTGAAAAACACTATCAACTAGATTTTCAACTATAATATTGTCATTCAGTAAACCCAGTGTTCTTCTGCAAGGACGAGGAACACAACCAAGTATAATATTGTCACCGTCAATTAATAACTGACCACAATATGCCCTGCCAAAAGTAAGACAAGCTTCTTTCCCAATTTTTTTTTTTTTTTTTGTGAAGGTTGCGCCAATCTTGACAAAAAAATGGAGCTAAAATAATCGGTTGCTAATTCCAAGCTAGATTCGCTATTTTCATGTCGGCCATAGGCAAAATAAAATATGTCTGCCCAGAGGGCTTAAACTGCATCGGAGCTGGGTACTCGTCCAATTCACCAAAGAGAAGATGGATAGAAGTGAAGAATTCTTTTACAAATCGAAGCTTCCGAATATAAACATCCCTCGTCATCTTCCTTTGCATAACTATCTCTTTCAGAGATTACAAGAGTTCAAAGACAGGCCATCCATGATCAATGCAGCCACCAGCTGCAAGCTATTTTTTAATGGGTGAATAAACCACGGTCAACAAAGAATGATGTGTATTGATGATTGAAATCGGCTGCCTCTTTTGGGTGTATTGCTACTTCATTTTCCACTGATCAGAAATAATGGGACGGTTCGATACAATATGTCGAAGTTTAAAGAGGGTAACTACGTATGACTCTCTATATACACACCTCATTCTTGACGTTTCAATTTCTACAGTCTTTATCAGAATTTCATTTCATGTAAAATATATTATGTTGGCATACTATGATAAGCTGTAAAGTGGTGCAATTTGATAGACGTTTCAGATGACTTCAATGGTAGTCATTTTATCTACAGGATTTCTGACCGTGAGATTAGAAAATCTAGCTTGGCCTCTTTCATATAGAAACGCCTACAATGTAATAATTACATTGGATTGTTTTCTATAAAATAAAGTATTCAAAAAAGATTTTCTTGAGCATAGGTACACAATAATTTGATAACGATTTAAATCTGGACATATAATTCAATAGTTTGTTTAGTTTATAATTAAATGTTATTTGGTGAAATAGTTTTTGTTTTAGGAGTTTAGGGTATATGGTCATATTTGAAATTCTACTTTTATTTAGTCTCTCTTTCATATAGCCTTCTTTTATATTTAGTTGAATTACATATTTTCATGTTTTTTTAGATTAATTTTTGCTTGTATTTTAATTTTAAAGTTTTTAACAAATTATTTATGATTTTTTTGTTGTTTTACATTTATATATTAGTTATCATATTAATATCATAAATCCAGTCTTGATAGGTTTGAAATGAGTGAGAGTTAGAGAGGTTGAATAGATGGGGGAGAGAGTTTCACGAGAGTTCAATAGGTAAAGGAAAAATACAATGCTGATGCAGATGGGGTTGTTTAGGTTGTTGTGGTGTTGCCTCCTTGATGGAGAGGTGATATGCTTTCTAAAGGAGAAGGTGCAAGGCACATGATTGAAGGAAAGAGTGGTTTTGATGACAAGAAATATATTTTTCGCATGGATAGAAGTGGTGTTTACCTACTTTTCTCATGGAAACCGTGGATGGTCTCGGTTTGGAGAGCTTCATGTATTGCCTTCCTATGAGGGGTGAGTTTGTTTGGGACTCTAGAATCTTCTGAGAAAAGTGGCGAGCTCTGTATTTTGTTCTGGGAGTTTTTAATAGTCATGGGCTTCCTATGGTTTGTGAAATGATGGTTGTTGTTGCTGCAAAGTCAACACCTGGCTTTGTTCGATATTTTAATGGTGGCTATGGTTCTTTTCCTCGCTACATGGTGTATTGAGGTTGATGTGGTGGCTATGGGAAAGGTCTCATCCCGGGATGATCCTTGTGGTTCTCTTCCTTTTCCCTTGTGAATGACCAATTTGAAACCATGTTTTGTCAACGAGGCTCTTTAATATATGTTGTGCTTTCCTCTACGATGGTCCAAGAAGGTTGCTCATTGGTTCTTGAAATTGTTTGGACTTTTGCTTACTTCATGGACCCTACATTTATTCAGGGTTCTTTTTCTATGTTGGCGTGGGGGGGTTATTGGGGTTGTCATTTAATAGTATATCTCTATCTTTGATATTGTTATGCTCCTTAAGAATGATTATTTATGTAATTTTTGTGGATTTGGAATACAATTTTTTGTGAGTGGTTCTTATCTACACCTTTAAATATTATTTGTGGTTTCACTCTTGGTTGTTAGGAGGTTTGTCTACTAGAAGTTTGTATAGGTTATACTGCTTTGTGGTCTTATGCTCAAGAAGAATAATTTTTTTAGCTACTTCAACTACTTTCTTTGACCGAGGATGGCTCTAGATATGCATTGATAGTAAGGGGGATTTTTTGCATTCTCCTCTTTTTCAAGCTTGTTGTCCCTATGTTTTCTATGGAACTCCTTTTTCATTATTTTTGATTGGGGTTTTCTTCTACCCTTTTAAATTTAAAGTTTGTTCTTTTGGGTTGATTGGGCTATCTATGTAGCTATATCTGGGTTTCATTTGTGCGTCTATCTATCTTTTATCTTCACCTCTATATTTTTCCTAAAGTGTTGGAGAGTTCTCTTATGTAGGTGAAGATTATTAATTTGGGAGAGTTTAAGGATTTGTATTGTTTCAAGTGAATTCCTTCATTTTCTTTTCTTATTGAGGTGGTACCTTCTCCTACATTTTCAATAAAACTTTTTTTTTGGATACTTTTGCGTGCGGGTTTCTTCTATGCTTTTATATAAGAAGTTTGTTCTTTTGGGTTGATCGGGAAATGTATGTAGCTATATCTAGGTTTCAGTTGTGTGCCTATCTATATTTTATCTCGACCTCTCTTTATAAATGTCCTAAAGTATTTGCGAGTTCTCTTATGGAGCTGAATATTGTTCATTTATCTCGACCTCTCTTTATACTTGTCCTAAAGTCTTTGAGAGTTCTCTTATGTGGGTTATGGGGGCTTTAATTTAATAGTTTATCTATATCTTTGATAGAGTAATGTTCCTTAAGGAGGGTTGTTTATGTACTTTTTGTGGATTTGGAATACCATTTTTTGCCAATGATTCTTATCTGCACCTTTATATCTTGTTTGTTGTTTCACTCTTGGTTCTTAGGAGGTTTCTCTACTATAAGTTTGTACAAGTTATACTTCTTTTTGGTCTTATAGTGAAGTTGACTAAATTGATTGACTTCTTCAACTAGTTTCTTTGACTCAAGATGGTTCTAGATATACATTGATAGTGAGGGGGATTTTTGCATTCTACTCTTTATTAAGCTTGTTGTCCCTATGTTTTCTATGGAACTCTTTTTAAGTATTTTTGAGTGGGGGTTTCTTCTACCCTTTTAATTAAATTTTGTTCTTTTGGGTTGAGTGTGCGATGTATGTAGCTATATATGGATTTCAGTTCTGCGCATATCTATCATTTATCTTCACATTTCTTTATATTTTTCCTAAAGTGTTGGAGAGTTCTCCTATGTGGGTGAAGATTATTCATTTGAGAGATTTTAAGGGTTTGTATATTTTCAAGCGAATTCCTTCATTTTATTTTCTTATTAAGGTGGTACCTGTTGGCATAATACATTGCAGTTCGGTTAACTACTCACCTTCGTTCCCGTAAGAAGTTAACAGTTATTGGATAAGTGTTTACTGCATTATATACTTGTATTCGAAGATCACTTGAATATTCAAAACACATTCTAATTTTTTCTCATTTGGTATTAGAGCAGGCCAAAAATGTAGAAGCGATGTGTTTTGAAGGATCATGGCATGAGGAATCATGTATATGATGTTGTTTTCTGCTAGTTGAGCATGTGAAAGGTGACAAAAGATGTTGATGAAGATGACTCATGCCTGTAAGAATCTCCAATCTCCAAAGCATTACAAAATGATTGGAACCACCTTCTTCATACGCCTTCAGGAAGGAACCGACAGTGGAGTTGCCGCGTAGATTGAGATTGGATTAGCTGCTTTTCAGTTGCTACGTAGATTGGATTAGTCTCCTGTGATATAGATCAGGTTCTGAAATGCCTGTGATATGCTAAAATGCCTTTGATGATCGGGTTCTCTGAAATGCCTTTGATGCATGAGATGTAATGTTGTTCTGGTCATTTGTGTGCGTATGAGAAAATCCCTTGACTACCTCTTCCATACTATCTGTGAGTTCAAACAAGAATATTTAAAAATATATATAGTGTTTTTGTTCAGTGGATATTCTATTAGATAAATACTCTAGTTTCAATTTTCATACATGGTGAATTAAAATACAAATGCAATTGATGAATAAAAACCTATGGGGAATAGTAAGCAGAAAAGAAAAACCACCTACAGATGAAAATAAATTGTTGGAGTGGAACGGTAGAGATCATAAAGCCATGGCTATTATTGGTCTTGCTCTTGCAGATTCTGAACTTCATCACGTAGATCTAGATAACACTTATGTTGAGATTTGACATATTCTAAACAAGTTGTTTGGAGTAAAAGTTGTCAATGAAAATTTTTCTCTAAAAATTCAATTGTTTAGATTCAAAATGGAAAATGGGATCACAATGTCAAATCATATAAGTAATTTGAAGTCTCTCATTAGACAACTTGCAGAAGTTAAGGCTCATATTGATGATGATGATGCTAAGGCCATCCTGTTAAATAGCTTATCTTCCAAATATAGTAATCTTGTCTTTACACTAAGTCAACTCACTTTGCAGACTCTAGAGGATATTATTTCAGCACTTCTAGTAGAAGAAAATAGGAAAAAGGAAGTCATAGAAGAAGCTCATCAAATAGATCAGGCATTATAATTACAAAGTACTAAAAAATGGTCAAATAACAAAAGAAGAGACAATAAATGTTTTTACTGTAAGAAAAAGGGGCACACAACATGGATTTGTAGAACCAGAGCTAGTGATGTTCTTAAAGGAAAACTCAAAGAACACTTTGAAGAAGGAAATATTGCATGCATTGAAAATGAGGACACATCAGATGATGGAGAGGTCGTTAACAATTTCCAGTCTCCTATTAATCACAATCTTGTTCTTTGAACCTTGGCATCTGGAGGTTGGTGGCATCAGAAGATGGAGGAACTTCCATTATCTCAAGTTGGCTTCTTGCTTTGAGATGGTGTTTTGCATGAGAAGCATTTTTTGGCATTTTTTAGTTTTCTTGTTTTTTGGTTAGCTTTCTAATGCTCACAAGTTTGTAGAATGCATGTATATTGAAGATTCTTTTTAGAGACAGGTTTTGGGACTTTATTTTGCGCTCAGTATGGATTGTTGCTCAACGAGTTTTAGAGTATATGATTGATAATTATACCCTTTTGAGGTCACTATATAATGATAGAGATTAGTCGCATCTCTTAGGGATTGTTGTTGAATAATTCAAGATTGTGTTTTGAGAGTTCGAGACTCAGAGATTAAGAACACAACTCGAAGCTACACCTTTCCAAAGGTCACAAGACAATTTGATGGAGTTTTTCTTGGTTCAGGGTCTACTACTTCAAAAGAAGATTTTCTGAAAATATGTATTCATATTACTTAATCAGCATGTTTTGTTATGTAAGCCTTAAGGGGGGGCGCTCCTAGGGCAATGTGAGTATGATAATTCCGGATCAATATATTAAGGGGGGAATGTTGGCATAATACATTGCAGTTCTGTTAACTGCTCACCTTCGTTCCCGTAAGCAGTTAACAGTTATTGGTTAACTGTTTAATGCATTATATATACCTATATTCGAAGATCACTTGAATATTCAAAACACATTCTATTTCTTTCTCACTACCTTCTCATATGTTTTCAATGAAATATTTTTATGGATGCTTTTGAGTGCGGATTTATTTTTCCCTTTTATATAAGAAGTTTGTTCTTTTGGGTTGAGTGGGCAATGTATGTAGCTATATCTAGGTTTCAGTTGTGCACCTATCTATATTTTACTTCGACCATTCTTTATAATTGTCTTAAAGTGTTTGAGAGTTCCCTTATGGAGGTGAAGATTATTCATCTAGGAGAGTTTGAGGGTTTGTATAATTTTTAAGTGAATTACTTCATTTTATTTTCTTATTAAGGTGGTATCTTCTCCCATTGAGGTGGAGATTGGTTGTGCGAGAGAGGATAATTTATTTTGGAAGGGGGTTGTTCCTCATCTTTCTCTTAATCTTGGTTGCAAGGTGACTATTGTTTTCCCTATTCTTGACTAAATAAGCTAATGGGATCCTATTTTAGTATATTTTCAAGGTTATGGGAGCCTTTTCAAAGCCCATTATTATAGAATTTATTATTTTAGTTGTTAGGCAACAACATCCTTGTTCTTATTATTGAAATCCTTCAACTGTTTCAACCATTGTAGTTTGTTGTTGTTCAGTTTTTGTTTTGTTCTATTATATCTATTTGTAGTTTCTTTTAAGTGGATTCAATATGCCAAAAACATTGATTAAATTTATTGAATTTTGGGTCTCTTCAAAACCTATTTTATCCATCTTATCAAAATCATATTAGTGTAGAAAATATTATATTTGGAGCATATCATGTCTTGGTTAATTGTAAGTATATATAGATACTTGGAGACATTGGGTGAGGTATTTATTGAAATGGTTTCTCTTTGGAGGTTTCAATAAAATGTGAGCTCACAATAAACCTAAGATAAGTATTTTTCTTGCATAATATTTTTGATGTGTATGTTCTTCATTGACAAGCCTTACATATGAAGCTTGTGATTCTAGTTTATGGCTTGGATATGTTATTATTATTATTATTATTATTATTATTATTATTATTTTGATCGGTAAAATATCGTAGCCAAATTATATTAATATAATATATAGCTTATAGAAACTTTATTCACTAAGGGCACTGGTAGGAAAGAAAGGAGAAGAAAACCTCCAGTCTAACTTGGGACCACAGTCCAGATCATTCTATTACATGTATTTATGAGGGCATACCCTCATTTATAAAGAACGGTATTTACTCCATTGTATATATTTAGATCATAACTAAGTACAATCCTAATTATAACCTTGTTCTCTCGGTACAATTGCCTTTGATGATTGAATGAATTAACATTTTTGGTAGTTTCTATTATCGTAATTTAGACATTTTAGTAGGATATAAACAATCAGTTATGGTTGTTGTTATAAATATTTTAGAATATTCATGTTTGATATTGTTCATGTAGTATTTTTTTCTTAAGAGTTGTATTCTAGTAATGGTTTTTTTATTTTATTTTGATGCATCAACACTTCTATAAAGATAATGAATAGAGTAGAGTTGCGAAAATTGCCTATATTCTAATTTATTAGTTGGATTTAATGCTTGTGTTCTTTGGGTATATTGTTGGAGCAAGAAAATATGCTACAGATTCATTTGGTTCCATGAATTTTCATGATTGAATGGGCCTTTAATAAATTAATATTTTTCATGGAAAGGTTTTGAAAAAGTTGGATAATGTTTGTCAAGTAAGGGGTGTAAACATTAGTCATTCCTATCACTATATTTACTTATTTACAACCTAAGGAATAATTTATTGGTCATTATATTTTTTATCTAGTGTGACAAGGCTATAACCTATATATATTAGATATTGCATGTCATCTAATGTAACATGGATATATATTATTATATTTGGACCAAAATTGGCTATATATTTTTATGTGGGATCAAGTGACGACTGAGGAGAATTATTGTTTACATAGGGTTGTGCTATCAAATTCTCTCTAGAAGAGAATGATACAACTTGTAAACATTTTATTATATAAGAATGGAAATGGCCCTTATCCTAGAAACTAAATAGCGAATTAGAAAATCAATGCACATAAATAGAAACCAACTATGAAATAGCGAAACAAGCCTAGCACAAGCAACTTACAATGATTCTAGGTCATGGGTTGGATATATTATATGCATGAGTGAGATCTGTATTTTAAACTCCTGTTAAGCATGAATGATTTAATGGTTTACCTTCCTAAATTGTAAGAACATATAATTAGTTTCTAAATTAGGCCTCATTTTAACATGTATGGGCTATTATATTGAATGGTATTCACCTCATTAGGTTCTTTATTCTCAAAAGATTCATTTGTAAAAGAGAGCATCAAGGATATCATCATTTTCCTATATGGTATTTTCATGAAAACCTTTAGTAGAGGGACAAATATAACTCATTAGTGCTTCATCTCTAGAGGGAATTTCATTGAAGTGAATACAAGGGGAATTATCACTTAGGGAATTAGGAAATATTTCACACTTTTCCTCCATAATATCATCCTCTTTCACCAACTAACTCTCATGGGGTAGGTGCATATCAACATCATTTTCCAATGGTTCATATGAAAGAGGGAGATCATTGAGATGAGGGTTAAAAGTATGTTCTTGCATCAATACGTCCTCATAAGGGAGAGAAGCATTGTGAGAGGAATCATTATGAGGTTCATAAAAGGGATTGTTGTATACCCTAAATCCTTTTAACACATTAGTAAACTTTTGGGAAAAATATAATTTAGGTATTTGAGATGAAGGTTTAGTAGAGATGAAGTTGTCAAAGACTTTATCCATCATATCAAATTCTTCACTAGTTAGTGGACCATCAAAGGTAGTAAAGCTTTGTAGAATAAAATCAGAAATTTTTCTAATCTAATGAAAAAATATAGGACAACGCATGAATATTTAGATTTTTTTCAAAGGGGTTATTATTGGGGAAATGCCTAAACAACAAGTTAGGAAAGACATCAAATGAGCCGGCCCCCCCCCACTCGATTCTCAATACTGTAAATTGAATTTTGATGGTGCGTATAAAAGTGACCCCAATAAATCTGATGCAAGTTTTGCACTAAGGAGGGCAAATAAATCCATCTTGATAGGTGGTCACTATAGGCTTCCAGATGGATCTAATAACATGGTTGAGGATAGGGCTACCGTATGTGGGGTTAGAATGACCATCATATTAGGAATAATAGATTTACACATTGAAGGAGATTCACTCTTCATTATATCATCTTTATCAACCAAATTTACTATAAATTGGGAAATTAAATATGTTATCCAAGAAGTGGTTAAGCTTCTTCCACTGCTATCATCATACATTTTTTCACATTTTTATAGGGAGGCTAACAGGTTTTCCGACTGGCTCTCTAATTTGGGTGTGGATGGGGCCGGTGTGGATTGGGAATTAGATTATATGTCAGTACATTTGGACAATATACCAGTTTTACTAAAAGATTAATATTGTTTGTAACACGTGCTAGGAGCATCAAATGGTTTAAAGCTAAGCTATTCTGCATTCACACCCTATATATATCATGCTTCCTACATGATCAAATCTTTCTTATGTCATGATATTGCACCCTTGGAAATAGTGCTTGGCCTAAATTACATTTATGTGTGAGTGATGCGGTCAGCAAATGTCATGGAAGTCAGCATGGAATTGGAGTACACTAGGAGGGAAAAAGTTAAAGTTTCTACTTCCTGAGGAAGACTACCTTACTTTGTGGAAATGCAGGACATAAAGATTTGGCAGATCATCCAAACATATAACATTAATTATGAATTCCTTTCATCTTTCCTATTAATGATGCAAGTTTATTGCGTAATGGGATACTTAAACCTTCTATTCTCGCTTCCATTAGTGGTATTTTCATCGGATAATAGTGTTTTTTATAGGCTCTCTATTTAGTAATCATGAATTATAGATGGCTAAATTTGAGGATTTATGTGCAAATAAAAGATTGGGAATGTCCATTATTGGGCCCCTATTTGGGTAGGCATATGAAGGTAGCCTTCAAAGCACTTCTGGGAGACGTGTTGGAGGCTATTAGAAACATAATCGGTGATGAAATTATTCTTCCTAATTCCACTAGACCTATTGTCAACTCACAGGTGTTCTCAGTCTTCTTATCAAATTGGTACGACATGATTCTTGATTACAGAGTGTTTATGAAAATGGCAAAAATGCTACTCAAACTAGAATTTGTTTCAGAGGAGGAGCTCCATGTGGCCCTCAGAGGGTACTCTCTTAAGGGTTCCAAAGCATAGATTGTGGGCCTTTTTTCTCCTACATGAAGGAGATTGTACGCATGTGTGACATATTGAATCTGGCTCTAGAGGGAAGAGATCTACAACATTTCAAGAGGGAAATAGTTATGTTTATCGATGTTTTACCAAATGGAATTGTTGCAAACACCTTTCTTCTATTTTCAAACCTCTTTGTCATTATTGTGTATGTGCAGAAGGCTGGTGTGGTGGCTTTTTCCCCACCTTTCTCCCCTCGGTTTCTCACGACCACTTCTTCCAGGACATCCTGGAATGGGTGTGTTACAAGAAAAGGAAAAGGTAAGGTTTGATATCCCTCGACTCCTAGTTGACGAGAATTACTACTCATAGTATGCTCGAGGGCTCTGTGGTGGTTTTCTAACGTGACAAGTCAGTGTTTAATGGTAGAATTTTTATTTAAAATTTGGTGTTAGGTGGCAGCGCTTCTACTATACTCTCTGTTCCTATTGGGGTTCCTATGCAGTGTTACTCAGTTTCAGTTTCGTTAGTAGATTGTTTGTTTACTGTTTGTGGCTTATATCGGTTAGGTATTATAGAATTTTGGCTGTAATGCTGGCCTAAGTGGGTTTTTTGTAACAATATGGTTATCATATATAGGGGCTTGGCTAGGAGGTTTTCTTCCCTGATTCTTCCCACCTTGAGCTCCATTCAAAGCAGTGTAATGATTATATATAATGGCTCTTCCATTTTTGCCCAAAAAAAGTTTAGATTTTTAATATTTTGAAATATGAAAATGCAATTAAAAAATGAAATGGATTTTTGAAACCAATACACAATCTATTTTATGTGTGTTTTATCAATGATTAAAAAAATAAGACCAAAATAAAATGCATGAAATAGAATTAAAACAAATAAAATCTAAGAACCAAATCATAAGTAGAAATTTTATTAATTAGGTTCACCAAAATTTACAATAGGAAAATAGAGGTAGATTGATCACGTTTCCTATTACACACTCAAAAGGAATATGACTCTATAGGCTCAAGAGTACTTAAGAACTAGATGAGTGCAAATATTCTTCATAAGTGGATGATTAGAATGAGTTGATCTAGGGGAATGTAATGGCATGATGCAAGATAAAAGGATAATTAAGTAAACTAGGTAATTTTTAGTGAGCCACAGACAGACAAAAATAGACAGTAACTTGTGTATACTTTAAACAAAAATAAGAAAGTAGATATGACCTGTGGTTATAATTTTCCTTTTCTTGGCTTTCAGTGATGGAAAAAAGATGATCCACGGAGAATATTTTTTTGAAAATATCTTTTAATAGTTTATCTCTATCTTTGATATAGTTATGTTCCTTAAGGAGGGTTGTTTGTGTGCTTTTTGTGGATTTGGAATATTTTTCTTTGTATGTGGTTCTTATGTGAACCTTTAAATATTGTTTGTGGTCTCAATATTGGTTCTTAGGAGGTTTCTCTACTATTAGTTTGTATAGGTTCTAGTCCATTTTGGTCTTGTGCTCAAGTTGACTAAATTTACTGGCTTCTTCAACTAGTTTCTTTGATCGAGGATGGTTCTAGATATTGATAGTGGGGGTGATTTTTTGCATTCTTCTCCTTTTGAATTTTTTTTCCCCTAGGTTTTCTATGGAACTCTCTTTTTTGGTATTTTTGAGTGGGGCTTTCTCCTACCCTTTTAATGAATTTTTTTTTCTTTTGGGTTGAGTGGGATATTTATGTAGCTATATATAGGTTTTTTTTGTGCACCTATATATCTTTTATCTTGACCTCTCTTTATATTTGTCCTAAAGTGTTGGAGAGTTTGCTTATGGAGGTGAAGATTATTCATTTGGGAGAGTTTAAGGGTTTGAATACTTTCAAGGGCATTCCTTCATTTTCTTTTCTTATTGAGGTGGTAACTTCTCCTATTTTTTCAATGATACTTTTGTTTTATGCTTTTGAGTGCGGTTTTCTTCTACCCTTTTATATAAGAAGTTTGTTCTTTTAGTTTGAGTGGGAAATGTAAGTAGCGATATATCTAGGTTTCATTTGTGCAACTATCTATATACTTTATCTCTACCTCTCTTTATGTATTTTCTTAAAGTGTTGGACAGTTCTATTATGGAGATGAATATTATTCATTTGGGAGAGTTTAAGGGTCTCTATATTTTTAAGAGAATTAATTCATTTTATTTTCATTGAGGTGGTATCTTCTCCTATTGAGGTGAGATTGGTTATGCAAGAGAGAATTTTTTCTTTTGGAAGGGGTTTGTTCCTTCCCTTTCTCTTAATATTGGTTTCAAGGTTTCCATTGTTTTCCCTATTCTTGACTTATTTCCTTTCTCTCCTATTTATGTGGTGACGAAAGAAGCTAATAGGATCTTATTTTAATATATTTTGAAGGTTATGGGAGCATTTTCGAAACCCACTGTTATGGAATTTATGATTTTAGTTGTTAGGTAGCAGCATCCTTGAACTTATTGTAGAAATCCTTCTAATGTTTCAATCATTGTAGTTTGTTGTTCTTTAGTTTTTGTTTTCTTAAATTATATCTATTGGTAGTTTCTTCTAAGTGGATTAAATATGCCAAAAAAATTGATTAAATGTATAAAATTTTGGGTCTCTTCAAAACATATTTTATCCATCTTATCAAAATCATATCACTGTAGTAAATATTATATTTTGAGAATAGCATGGATTCATTAATTGTAAGTACATATAGATACTTGGAGACAATGGGTGAGGAATTTTTTGAAATGTTTTCTCTTTGGAGGTTTCAATACAATGTGAGCTAAGAATGGACCTAAGATGATTTTTTCTTGGATAATGTTTTTTATGTGTATGTTCTTCATTGACAAGCCTGATTCATGAAGCTTCTGATTCTAGTATATGGGTTGGATATATTATTGGCATGAGTTAAAATAATATTTTAAACTCCTATTAGGCATGGATACTATAATGGATTAACGCTTTTTATAGTTTCTCTTCTCATAATTTGCACATTTTAGTAGGGTTTTACCAATCAGTTATGATTGTTGTTATAAATATTTTGGAATATTCAATCTTGATATTGTTCATGTAGTATTTTTTATTAAGATTTATGTTCTGGTAATGGTTTTTCATTTTTCTTTATCAATACTTCTACACAAATAATGAATAGAATAAACTTGTGAAAATTACCTATATTCTATTTTATCAGTTTGATTTAATTCTTGTGTTGTTTGGGAATCTTGTCGAAGCATGAAGATATGCTATAGGTTCATTTGGTTCCACAAATTTTCATGATTTAATGCGACTTATATAAATTAATATTTTTCATGGAAAGGTTTTGAAAAAGTTGGAGAATATTGCGAAGTAAGGTGTCTAAACATTAGTCATTCCTATCACTACATTTATTGATTTACAACCTAGGGAATAATGTATTGGTAATTATAATTTTCATCAAGTGTGACATGGATATATACTATATACACTAGATATTATATGTCATCTAATGTAACATGGATATATGTTTTCATATTTGAATCAAAATCGACTATATATATTTTTGTGTGGGGTCAAGTGACGACCGAGGATAATTATTCTTTGTAGGGTTGTACTATGAAAATCACTTTAGAAGAGAAAGATGAATTTTGTAAACAAATTATTATATAAGAATGTAAAGGGCCCTTACCCTAGAAAATAAATAGGGTGGTCCAACAATAGTGTGTCCCACTTTTTTGAAGATCTTGATTTTTGTTGAAATTACACATTTTTAAGAAAATATGATGATTTAAGCCTTAAGAGCTCCCATTTGAAGGAGTAAAATAAAAAAGGTTAGATAAAATCCTCTTGGATCAAACTCTCTTTGGTATAATCTCTCTACTCCTCACTCACACCTATAATCGAGACTCCTTTGCACCCTTTAAAAAGCTAACAAAAAATCACTTTGACATTAAATTTTTGTGGGATCAAATATATTCATTTGAAAAACCCAAATACAGGATGATAGTAGTCAGAGAAATATTTCCAATGATTATGATTTTTATATATATTGAGTTTATTATGACTTTTATTTCTAACTTTTACGAAGCATAGGTTGTCTGACCATTTAGCGACTTCTCTATTCGATGCTTCTATAAAAATAGTAAATTAGGAAAAAAAAATATGAAAAATATCTAGGAAATATGTATTTATGTTACCTTTCTATTGAAAAAATAGAAAATGTATTTCGATATAAAAATAGACTTAGAGTGATCCAAGTGAACCTATGTCCAAATTATAATTAATGTCACTTAATAACTCAATTAATATAAAATATTCAACCAATTTGAATGAAAACAATTGAATTCTCTAGATATGTGTGTTACAAACCTAGCTTAAAAATAATTACGTTCTGATCAATTTTATGAAAAAAGTTATGTTCATCAAAGTGAGTGTCACTCCTTAAAAATGTTTATTTGCAGACAAACATTTTTTGAAGAAGGAAACATAGATAAAAACTAATTCCAATATATATATATATATAGTAGAAACAAAATGATAAACATCACTAGTTTACATTATCTTCAAATTCTTAATCGTTTTACAATAATAGGTGTCCAAAAAAGATGTTTTTTTCATAATGTTCGTTTTGGTGTCAAAGTTGGCCAAAAAGTGGGACAAAGTATTGTGGGATCACCCAATAGAGAATTATAAAATCAATGCACATAAATAGAAACCAACTAAACAAGCCTAACACATGGAGCTTGTGATTCTAGGATATGGGTTGAATATACTATATGCATGATTGAAATCTATATTTTAAGCTCCTATTAGCCATGGATGATTTAATGGTTTACCTTCCTAAATTGTAAGAACCTATAATTAGATGCTAAATTGGGCCTCATTTTAGCATATATGGGGGTATTATATTGAATTGTATCAACTTTATTAGGCTCTTTATTCTCAAAAGATTCATTTGGAAAATAAAGAACATCAATGATATCATCCTTTTCATCTATGGTATTTTCATGAAAAGCTTTAGTAGAGGGAAAAATATGACTCATTAATGCTTCATCTCTAGAGGGAATTTTATTGAAGTGAATACAAGGTGAAGTATCATTTAGGGATTTATGAAATATATAACTCTCTTCCTCCATAATATCATCCTCTTTCACCAATGGACTCTCATAGGGTAGGTACATATCAACATCATTCTCCAATGGTTCATCTGAAAAAGAGAGATCGTTGAGAGAAGTGTTAAAAGTACGTTCTTGCATCAATATGTCCTCATGAGGGAGAGAATAATTGTGAGAGGAATCATTGTGAGGTTCATAAAGGGATTGTTGTATACCATAAATCCTTCTATCACATTAGTCAACTTTTGGAAAAAAAAAAAGGACAATTTAGGGAGTTGAGAGGAAGGTTTAGTAGAGATGAAGTCATCAAGGACTTAATCCATTGTATCAAAGTCTTCACTAATTATTGGAAAATAAAAGGTAGTAAAGCTTTGTACAAGAAAATTAAACATTTTTCTAATCTAATGAAAAAATCTACGACAATACATGAATATTTGGATTTTCCAAATTTTGAAATATGAAAAGGCAATGCAAGAATGAACTAGATTTATGAAACCAATACACAATCTATTTTATTTGTATTTTATAAATGAATTCAAAAATAAGAGCAAAACTAAATGCATAAAATGGAATGAAAAAAAATCAAATCTAAGAACCAAATCATAAGTGGAAATTTTATTAATCAGGTTCACCAAAATGTACAATAGAAAAATAGAGGTAGTCGTGGAACCCAAATTTACACGCAAATTTGCATGTCTAAATAACTCAGGGAAGTATACTCTATACCCATATTATTGTCATTTATGTATTTCATGGTTTTATATTTCATAAGTTATGCTATATTATTTAAGTCTTATTTCTCTCAGCCTACATAGTTATATTTAAATTCATATTTATAACCATTATATGTGTTTCTGAGGGTTTTTTTTTTATGCTTTGCGTAGATTTGTTCGATGATTTAAAGCCTCAGTGAAGATCAACAGATGATGCTATCCATTAAATGACAGATGAACAACCTTTACTCATTAAGGGAATGCACCTAGCTGACGTGTGTCAGATGATAGCTTGCCTAGGTGGGATTAAAGGAAATTAAAAATTCAAGCATATCCGAGCTCATCTAATGGTTGGCGTAATCCCTCAATTAGAAGATGCCTATACTTTATTCATTTTTTAATCACATAGTATCAAAACGTGTCCCAAGCCCACTAAGGTTATGAATAGCGACATGGAAGATCAATGGTTAAAGTTTGATAGAGATCGATGATGGGTATAGTCCCTCAGAGCAAAGTTTTATAGTTCTTACTCATCGCGGGATCCCGCCTGATTGAAGTGTGTTTTGGGCCCACAAATTTTCTGAGCTATAAGACAATAGGGATAACAAATGATAGTTTTAAATTTGTCAAGCAGACTAATGATGATGCATTTCATTCTTGAAGTAAGATAAAGAGTGTGCTACTAAAGGTCATATTTTTTAGTAAGTGGGTAAGACCAACGGTGATGTCTTAACTAAGCAATAAAGGTGATCGAGTTTTAAATCTGGCTGAGGCTTCATTGATGGTTAAAGAATGAAAGAGATCAACGGGAGGAATAATACCTCAAAGATAATATTCTTGTACTTTAGCCATTGAGGCATCATGCCTAAGTGATGTGTGTCCCAGACCCACAAGTTCTAAGCAATGTGATCAACAATTAAAGCATGGAAAGCATCAACAGTTGACGCATTCCCTTGATCAAGAATTTAATGTCTTTTATCCATTGAGGGATTGCACAATGAATAACTTCATGAAATGGCCAGGTGGCAACATTGACATGGATTTCCTTTTTCATTATATATATATATATATATAGTATCAGCTAGGGTTTTGTATGTTATTTGATACATCATCATTTATCATGCAAGGTTTTAAGGCTAGTGAACACCATGGATATGTCATCAATGAGAACTTCATGAATTGGAAAGAATGATCACATTCAAATTTTCTATGAGGAATATTCATAAGGATAGATGATGCCAGATTATGGTCGACAACGTTGAAGGCTCTGTTCCAATTGCTGAAGATATCCATTATCATGCAATGTTTATATGAGTTCTTATGAATGAGCATGTGCTTGAAGTATTATGAAAATCATAGTGAAGAATCATTATTTAATCATTTGAGATGAATTAGAAAGGATTTTTTTAAGCAATTATCATTATTAATCTTAACGGTCGACAACTGTTTTTAAATAAGGGTGTTTATAATTCCTTAATTGTAACTTTAATGTTCAATTGTTGATCTAAGCGTTAGGTTTTAGTAATGAAGAGACACATTGGTCTAAAGCTTGTATGCATCCCTTGTACTTTATATAAATAGGATTTCCAAGACCATGTGACAAAGATACAATACGACAAGATTCAATTTTTACAGATTGGATAGGTTTGGATAAACAACTGTAACATGAACCTGGATGTACCATTTTTTCAAAATCAATAAAGATAAGTGCTTTTTATTTCATCTGTGGGAATCGATGAAATTTCCTTTTCAATTAGTCCCTTGGATAAAATATTTTGATTATCTTCAATGTGGTAGTTTGATGTTTCATACTTTTGAATTAATTTACAGATTTATTATCAATTGGTCTTTTCATCTTGCATGGATAAATTCAATTGATTTGTGGCCACAATAAACTAGTATATCATTTGAAAATTTAAATACAATTGAAATAGCTATAGATTTATCCTTAGATACATTCTCATTTAAACACTCTTGAAGTAATAAGTTTATTACAAACTATCTTTGAGCTTGTACATAAGGTTGGGATGATTTTGAGTCTATTGCTCGTGATAGAATAAGGCACTGATCTATTAATTAATTGGATTATGGTTATTCAATTCATTGTTTAGAGTTTTGTGACATCCTATCCATCTGTTCATTTCAATTTATACATATTTTCTAAGCATTATTACAATTTCATAAAGCATTCTTAGTCTTGAAGTTATGTTGTGATTGATCATGCAATTGGATGTCTTTCAAGTACATGTTTTCCACCCTTAAAAGAGAGGTTTGAGATGCTATCTAATATTCTATAAAATACTTAATATTGAGAGATAAGTTAAGGTATATGTCTACCAGCCTTGGTCTTGCAAAGCCAGAATTGAAGAAGTTCCAACCTTGTTCTAGTTGAACTTGTTAGTCGGCCAAATCATTTAGGTTTCCCAGCATTGGATTGGCAAGTCCATTGGAAATGTAATCTATTTTTTTGAGCACCAAATAATTTTTGACTCTACTGGGGAGAGCTTATCACAAGAAGTATTGTGATGTTATCTAGAGTTTTAGATTTTGCAATCACAGAACAATCATATCAGTTTGTTTGAAAGTGCACTCTACTGGAAGGAAGAATCGAGAAGACCAATAAACAATATTTTCCTCAAAGTGAGGTGGAGACTCTATTCAGTAAAACTTTTCAGTTAGTGACTCTACTAAGGGAGAAGACTCAGAAGGATTTGGTGGATAGTTTTTTCATATATATCTATCATTTCAAAGAAATCCTTTTATTCCAAATGGCATTAGTCCATTAGATTTCAGAAAATTTAATTATGAACCTGGCAAGTTATTGCCAAAAATTTCACCACTTGTACCAAAGTTCCATGGAGAATGGGATGAATCAGCACTCCAACACTTGGATGCATTTTACAAATTTATAGAAGATTATGAGATTTCTACAAAAGATCAGGTGATGAAGTTATTTGACAAGACTTAAAGGATTATGTGAGAGAAGAATGTGAATTACTACCTACACAGAGTATCTGATCATGAAGGCAGTTTGAGCAATGGTTTCTTGATGTATTTCATGATGTAAGTGAAGAAGAAAATATGTGTTATGAAAGGTATAAAGACAAAAGTTGAAGCATGGAAGAGGATCCTAGCATGTCTCCACTTAATGCCTTTTTCAGCTTGCAGAGATTTGAAAGGGAGTCTTCTCCACACTTGGTGATAAGGATGGTGGACATTCTTTGAGAGATACCTTCAGACATTAGGCCTGTATGCAAGGAATTAAAATAAATAAATTACATGAGTTGGTAATCACACAAGATGATTGTTATATAAATTTCCTCATGCATATATTCAAATAAGATGGTGAAGACATAGAAAAGGAGGCTTATCATCAGATTAAACAAGATGGCAATCTTAGTGATGAAGAAGAAGACATATAATATTATGAACAGAACATGTGCAATGAATAGGAAGAAAATCAAAATTACATAATGGAAGAAGAATCTTACATGTCCCCTTTGGGTACATTCTTCAATCTGGATAGATATGAAGGTGAACCTGCAACACATTTGTTCATGAGAATGATAAAGATTTATTAGGAAATACCTTTAGATATCAGGCCTCTAGGCAGTGAATTAATAGATAAACTTCATGAGGTATGGATCTATGATTATTCTCAATTTAGAGTTTTTCTTGATCAAATATTTGAGGAATTAGTGGTAGAAAAGGATGAATATAGGGAAAAAAATGACAAGTGCTCCAAATTTAAATGCAACTAAACTCTCTTACCAGACTAAAAAAGCTCATGTAGATGAAAAGGGTGTTGACATTTGTGTTGAAATAGATAAAAATGAAAAGAATGATGATATGGAGGAAGAAAATTAGGATCAAGTTGAAGAATAATTTGTACATGGTGATATTTGTATGGTAACAAGTATAGATGACCATGACGGTGAGGAATAAGACCTTGTTAGTACAAAAGAGCTTTCAGATTTATTAGACATTGAATATCAAAAACATGTTTTTGATTAAAAAAGTAGCCAAAACAAGGGGGCTAACCCAAGTAGACACAACCAACATGAGAAGTGAAAACTACCAGTAGATTACCAGCACATCACAAAGGTCACCACACCCTCAGGCAATACCTTTTTTTAAATCAAAAACCAAAAATTAAAACTAACATGCCCCAACTCCAACATGGAGCTGGTAACCAGCCTGCTACCCCTTACAGACCCCAGCTTCACTTTGAAGATGGTAACCAGTCTCTGAAAATAAGTATCAAAGTAATTACGATTAACAGTAAAGCATGAAACAATATGAAACCAGTAGCAAAAGTTCAGCAGAATCACAAAAAGGCCCACAGTGACCAGCCAACGGATTCCAACAAATTTTCAATGCATGGAAAACCAATAAGGCTAATTGGGGTTTTTACCCCTGTCATATGCTGAATGTGGACCTCTTAATTCAACACAAACACAACATAGTCCTTACACAATCGATGAATTTACAAAGACAAACATGGATTGTTTGCTCTGCAAATGCGATTGAAGCAACCTGTTGCCTCCTAATTAGATGTGATTGTTGAAGTTTACCCTCAGAATGAGAGCCAACAACCTGACCATTGCTAACATGGAGGATTTAAGATTGCAAGTAAATGAAGAAAGCCATTATCTATGAGAAATATGCATCTAGTTATGAGAAAATGCTCTTTTACTCTATGAATTAAGACATGATTAAGCTATGAAGATGAATTGCTTTTAGTCTAAGAATGAATTTGCAACTAGCTATGGAAGTAAAAGTGCAATTAATCTAAGAAATTTAAATGCTTCTATTCTAGAAAGGAAAGTTCTTGTAAGCTATGAAAGAAATGCTTTTAAGCTAGAATTGGATTAGCAAATGAATCTAGAAAGCTTTAAAGCATAAGATTGAATTGTTAGCCCCTACAAATAGATCATAAATGAAAGCTAAATGATGTTCAATTCCAATGAAAATTATACTAATATGCAACAAATTAAGCTTAAAGCATGAAAATCAAAGAGAATTTGCCTATAGTAATGATGCTCAAAACAAAAAGTCTCCTCTAATGAAGAAAAGAGGTCCAATTTATAGAAAACCAAGGAGAGA
This sequence comes from Thuja plicata, assembly GCA_018584345.1. Taxonomy (NCBI): domain Eukaryota; kingdom Viridiplantae; phylum Streptophyta; class Pinopsida; order Cupressales; family Cupressaceae; genus Thuja; species Thuja plicata. Next base: position 344,360 of record MU224158.1, read on the forward strand.
GGATGAAGACTTTCTTGAAAAGAAACATTTGTCTCTTCATTCTCCATTTGAGACAAATAAGAAAAGATTATTAAAATAAAAGAATGAATTATTGACACATAAGTGTCTTTTCACATGGAATTATGGAATTCCCTTTTTGAGGATAATTCATTCAA
>MU224158.1:352999-365408 GCA_018584345.1 Thuja plicata
TCTCTTCATTCTCCATTTGAGACAAATAAGAAAAGATTATTAAAATAAAAGAATGAATTATTGACACATAAGTGTCTTTTCACATGGAATTATGGAATTCCCTTTTTGAGGATAATTCATTCAATTATTGAAATAACCTTTCAATTCCTTTTATGTATATTAGCCAAAGGGGGTAGATTTGATTTAATTAAAAGTACTTAGGACTTTAGGATTAAATCAATTAATCATAGGGTTTTTAGCTAATAATCATTTGAGAATTAGGAATTTAAATGTAATGTCAGATTTATGCAAATTTGGGTTTTCTGCATTTGAAACTTAGTCAATTAAAGTCAATTAGGAGAAGAATTTGCCTAATACAATAGGACTTCGAAGATAAGAAAATGCACCAAAATTGATTGATTATTAAGTGCCAATTTTGGGGTGTTACAACCCCCACTGTCCAGCAACAGCTTGAGCCAATCCTTTGTGATGAATTGGAATAGCTTCCTGTCTGTGTTCTCTTCCCCTTGGGTAGACACCTTTACAATTTGTAGCATCTAGAGCATGGTTTCTACCGAATGCATCTTCTTGAGCACGAAACTAGCCACCCTATTGAAGCTTTCACCCAATTTTTTGATTTCCTCCTTGACCTCCCGTAGATCTATCTTGGAGATAGAATGCAGGGAGGAAGTCTAAAGAGCTTTAATATCCTTTTGAAGTTAGGAGATTTCACTTGCTGCATTCCACATGCTCTTGGTCTCTTCTTCCTTAACCTCCAGGGTCTCATCTTTGATTTTCCCATCAACCTTGGGGTTCTTAGTCATCACCTGGGGGTCCTTCGGCAACGGGGTCGTGCTATGTGTCCTCGGTCTTATCCTCAAACATATTCTTCTTAGAAAGATCCATGGTGGGCAGAGTGAAGCTTGAAAAAATTTGGGGAGAGCCATGGCTCTTCTCTTCCTCTTCCAGATCCTGAGGGTTTTTTCCTTTTTCGCACTACTTAATCTTTCTTTTCTTCCCCTTTTTAGTGTTCCCACTGGTGTAAATATTTTTTTCCTCCTCCTTCGAAGAATCTTCCTCTTCCTCCTCATCTTCAATATAACACTTCCTAACCACTTTCTATTTGTAGTGAGTCTTTGTAGAAATTTTGTGGGACCTCCTTCTACTATCATTATCTTCCTCCTCCTCCTCCTCAAACTCGATGGTGATTTGGGTTCCACCCGTGGACCCCGCATTGGTCTTCTTACATTTTTCTGGGGTTTTTGAGGAAGATGAGGGTTTAGAATGGATGACCTTCACCTCCTGAGGACCCTTCCCAGCTAGCGTGGTAATGTCCTCTAAAGAAACAATCCTAGGGAGACATAAAGAAAGGTAAATTGTAATGGCAGAGAATAAGACCTTGGTGGCGAATGCAATAGTTCTGCCTAGCTTTTAATTTTTCCCTCACATCCAAAACTAAAGCTTCAAGGGAGTGAAGAAGGTAAAAGGGGAAAGAGATAGTATCATTGTACTTGAAATGGTTTAACAGGGGAAAGAGGTAGTTGTAGCAGGTGCCAAAGCGGACTTCTAGGGTAATATACTTCAGGAGGATGAGGAAAACATCATTCTATGGGTTTGGCAACTCCTCCCTTTTGAATCCTCAATGAATTGGAACCGAGACCTCTGATTTCTTGAAGAATCTCATTTTACCAGAATCATCGTGGCTCTTCGTTATTTTTTTCCATTTCTTCCCTTCAGTGGAAAGCCTCATAGCCTAGGCTATACCTTCTTCATTTACCTCAAAGGTAATACCATTTATTATAACTTTGCGCTCTATCCAAGTTTTCACCAGCTATATGGAGATAATTTTATCGCATCCTCCCATAGCTTCCATAAAAGGATAGAACTCACCCTCCTTCAAATAGGTCACCATATACTATTTCTTGAGGAGCCCAACCTCAATCCAAGGAGGTTCTACCTGCACCATATCACCACCCATATCAGAGTTGTACTCAAGATTCACCTTTCCCTTTATCTCTACTAACATTCCACCTTTTGCACTTTTGTCCAGCACCCACTTAACGAGAGTCTTGCAGAAAACACAAACACAGCACTAGAGGGTGGAAATACAGAAGGCAAAAAACCAGGTGGGAGTAATATCCGTTGTTTTAATGAATTGGAAAGAACCAGTCACATGGTTGGCTAGAGTGATTGTAGAGACTTTACATATCATGACATGATTGCATTTCCTATGATTAATGCACCACTTAACCCCATCCATCTTGTCAAGCTCTTCTAGCCTCGTGATTTTCCCCATGTAAGCTCCAAATTTGAAAAATCTTGTACTCTTTCTAAAATTGGTATTAAGAGCCCGTCTTTCCAGAATTCTAATAATATTAAAATCCTTCCCTATAAAATTTTTAAAATTTGAATTCACCCCAATCCTTGTGATCTTGTCCGTTGCCTCTCCCATCTAATAAAAAATGTCCTTGTACTCCATAGGTTAATTACTTTTGTTTTCAACAAGCAAAGCAGTTTGCTTATAAAGGGAGCCCAAGTTTCTCTAGCACCTTAAGCCTTGTTGATTAAGCCCCATGGCTGCTAGCTTGTCAGCCACCGCATTTCCCTCTCAAAAATGTGTTGTAATTCAAAATCATTAAATCTGTGGAGTAGCGACCAGATGTCTTGCAGCAAATTAGATAGCCTCCAACTAGCTTTAAAATTTCCCTTGACCATTTCAATAATAGTTTTGGAGTCCCCCTTAATGATCAGCCTTTTAACTCCCAACATGACTGCCACCTTTAGGCCCCAAAAGAGAGTAGATATTTATGCCACATTATTTGATCCTGATCTGAGATTTATTGCATAAGCAATGATCATTTTTCCATTTTTGTCTCGGAAGATACCTCGACCCACAATAGATCCTTTGGAGGTAGCTCTATCAAAATTCAATTTGGTGAAATTTTCCTTCAGGGGGGACCAGTTGGTATTCCTTCTCGCCACAATATTAGAGCAATCAAACTCATAGATGGAGGGAGGTAGCTTCCAATCCTTAGCCACCAAACTATCAAATACCTTGGGGGGAAGGGGGGATTTTCCAATGGCAAGTACCAAGGATGTCCTTCAGCAGATTCAGAGCCAACCTTACTATCCCATCAGCATCTTTTTCCTCCCCTCTGAACACCCAGTTATTCATTTCCTTCCATAAGCTCCAACAAACATGCCAGGGTAACAACCTCCAAAGGGTGTTAATAAGTGGGTGCTCCACGAGGTTCCCCCAGTTGCAAACAAATTGGTCCAAGTCCTCCATGAAGACCCAATTCAATCTCATATTGCTCATAATTTTTGACCTGACCAAAGTCGCATAGGGACAATGAATAAGAATATGGTTGATAGACTCAACATGTATTTCACATAGGGCACATCTATTGACCAAATGAACTCCTCTTTTCTGGAGGTTATCTAGTGTAAGAATTTTACCATGGAGGGTTTTCCACCAGAAGAAATTGATCTTGGGGATTAATTTGGGAATCCAGACTTTCCCCCAGCTCTTTTGATCTGCCACAACTTTTAAGTTAGTTAGATAAACAGATTTCACCGTGATCTCCCCCCATTTTTTATGACACCAAATGGCTTTATCCTCAACAAGGGATATAGGAATCCTGACGCCATCAAGAAGCTTCTGAATTTTATTTATATAGGGCAGCACTTGAGTCTGATCCTAAAATGCATCAGCGAGAAATTTCCATTTCTTATCTTGAGAGATGTAGTCGCTGACTTTACCTACAAAGTGAGAAATCAACCTATCCTTGATGAGTCCAAAATTTTCCCGTCCAAGGGGTTTTTCCCCCACCCACCTATATTCCCAAAAATGGATTTGGGTGCCATTTCTGACCACCCATTTTAAATCTTTGAAAATAATTCCTTTGCTTTTATAATTGAAATTCAAGATTTTTGAGCCAGAGGGTAAATTTTTACCATAGGGGAATTGGTCATTGGTAAAGTATTTGGCCTTCATAATTCTACTCCACTCAGAAGTTCCTCTAAAGAGCTGCTAGCCCATTTTAGATATCAGAGCCTTATTTAGGTCCTTGATTTTTCTCATGCCCAGACCTTCCACCAGCTTCCATTGACAGACAGTATCCTAGTTAACTAGGTTCATTCTAGCCTTTTCCTCTGTCCCTGACCACAGAAAGTTTCTCTGGATTTTTTCTAGTTTCTCTATCGTTCTATAATTTATTTTGAAAAGAGACAAGAAATAAATAGGAATAACTTGGAGGGTTGCTAAAAGCAAGTGGAGTTTTCCAGCATTACTAAGGATCTTACCTTTCCATCCAACCAGGTTTTTTTGCATTTTTTCCAGTATGAAGTTCCAAAATTCATCAGAGACTTCCTTCACTATGAGCGGGAGAACAAGATAGGTATTCGGGAGTGTAGCTCCCTTACAAGCAAGAAATTCCACAATTTTCATGTGCGTTCTCTGCTCAGTGTTAAGGAAGTAGATTTTTATTTTGTTGTAATTAATCACTTGACCAGACGCCATCTGATACTTATTCAAGAGGTATTTCCATTCTCTATATTCTCTAATGTAGGCTTTTCCAAAGAGGAATGTATCATCTACAAATTGTTGTAAAACTTCTAGGGGAAGAGTGGAGGCCGATTTAAAACCAGCAATAGGTCCCACTCCTTCTAGTCTCAATAAGTTTAGAGCCAAAACCTCTTCCACTAGAAGGAAGAGATATCGGGATAGAGGGTCCCCTTGACATAATCCCCTTTCTAGAGTAAATGACCCCCAGGGTGTGCCATTGACCAGCATAGCAAAGTCAACCATTTCCACCGCCACCTTTATAATTTTAATGAAATTATCATGGAAGCCAAATTTCCTAAGCACCCCATACATAAATTTCCATAGAACCTTATCATATACCTTGGAGATGTCCATTTTTAAAGCCATACCAGTATTATTCCCTTTCTCCATAGAATGTATGATTTCATGAGTGGTGATAACAACATCAAGAATTTGTCTTCAAACCCCTTGTGGTTGGGACTAATTATTTTCTCTAGAAGGGGTTTAATCCTATTGGTGATAATTTTAGAAAAAGAAATTATACGCAATGTTATAGAGGCTTATGGGGTGAAAGTCACTCATGCATTTAGGATCCTTCACTTTAAGCACAAGGACAATGTATGTTTTGTTAATTCTTTTCAAGATACTGCTAGTCCTGACAAAATCGCAGGTAGCATAGATGAGATCATATTTGACTACTTCCTAGAAGTGTTGGAAGAAGGTCAGGGAAAACCCATCTAGTCTCAGTGATTTAATGGCTCCCATAGAGAAACTCACTATTTTAACTTCCTCCTCAGTAACTTGAGACAACAGGGCGTCATTGTCACCCTCAGTAACAACATTAGGGATAACTTCCATAAGAAAGTCAAAATCAACATCCATCTTAATCTGAGCTGGTCTTCAGAAAATACCTTGGAAGAAATCCATAGCATGATTACCAATATCTTCAACCTAAAAAATATAGCTCCCATTATCATCTAGAGATTTAATGGTGTTCCTTCTTTTATGTATGGAGGCCGACCTGTGGAAGAAACAAGAGTTTCGGTAACCCTCCTTCGGCCGTTGAACTCGGGACCTTTACTTCCAAAATATTTCCTCCCTTTTGAGGTTCTCTTTCCATTTTCTCCTCCATCCTTCATCCTCACAATGATCATTCTAGGTAGAATCACCCGAAGCCATATCCTTCTAGACGTGTTTGAGTTTATCCTCAATTTTTTTTGCATTGGAAAATGTCACCAAACTTGGATTTACTCCACCTTTGGGCCTCCCATTTGATAATTTTAAAATTTTCAGCTATTCTATACATTGTCATTCCCCTCACCGGGGTATTCCACCATCTCTTAATACATTCTTCAAATTCATTTTAAGAATGCCATATGATTTCATAACGAAAGGGATGGGGTCCATTTCATTTTCTCTCCTCCTAGTCAAGGATCAAAGGGGAGTGGTTAGAAACCATTCTCGCAAGGTGAGGGAGGCTGATCAAGGGAGAAACATCCCAACCTCCTGATAACATCCATCTATCAATTCTAACCTGTATAAAGTGTCTCCCTTTTCTGTTGTTGGACCAGGTATACCCCATTTCTTGCAAATCCAAATCAGCCAAATCATCGTGCCTTATAAAATCTGATAGCTCCTGCATACTTTCTGAGTAATCTTTTGTTCCCCCAATTTTTTCAGATAGAAATAGAGGCATATTAAAATCCCCCACACACATAGTAGGGTGGCAATGATTAGCTTCAATGAGGTTATAATTTTCCTAGAGATTCTACCACATTCACTTCTAATGTTAGGAGCATAAATATTATACAAGTACCATGAAATATTATTCCAAATAAATAATACAATAAGAAAGTTGTCAAAAAAGGCAACAATTTTTTTGGATAAATTACAAGGGTTCCAGAGAGTGGCCACACCACTAGAGACCCCATCAGCTTGACTATACAAAAAGGCCACACTCGGCCAAATATTATCCAACAACAGAGCGAAGTTTTGATACTTCATTTTAACCTCCTAAATAAGAACCACATCAAACTTGAACTCAAGAATGTACTTCTTCAGAGTGAACTTTTTTTATGGGTTTTTCATGCCCTGTATGTTCCATGAGAGGAAATTCATCTTTTATTTTTTTGGGAGTCTTCTAGGGTTAACTGCAGCCCACTGGCAATAGCCCTTGCTACTTCTTTTTCTCTAACCACTTTCGTCGTCAGTCGACCCACTTTGGTTTCATTCCCCACATCTACTTTTTTTTGGTTTCTACACTTTCATCCACCTTCTTGCTTTTGGTTTTCCTTTTAGGTTCTGACTAGTCAAAGAAGCTAGTCAATGGCAATGAGTGAGTCAACATGGGTATTTCCATTACCATTCCCACCCCATTATTGATTGGGGAGGAAATTTCCCCCCCATCCTTTAAACTTCTCTCTTCAGCTTCTAATTCAGTCATCATGCTTTCAAACTCCTGTGCCTTCTCCCCATTATTCTCTTCTTTATTTGTTTTCCCTTTTGGGCTTCCTCTATGAGATTTGGGGGCCACCCTTAGGTCTTCAACAAACTCTCCTTATTCTAGGTCTACCATCTTCTCTACCTCTTTATCCTTTCCATTTCCATTCTCCTCCAACCCAGATGTAGGAGACGAACCCCCATCAAGGGGGGAGGGGCCTCTGTGCTAACGAGAGTCCCAACTACCTTGTCCCGTGCACCATCCTTCACACTTAGAGACACTGAAGCAGGCCGCTCAGAGTCTTGCTCTTCAATCCTAGTAGTTACCTTACAGTCGATAACCACATACCCATTTTTACCACATTTTTGGCAGTGTAGAGTGGCATTCTCATACATAATGGCCTGATTCCAGTTCCGCCATTTAGATTTAAGCATCACAAATTTGGGGAGGGGATTTTTCATTGTCACATTCACACCGAATCTTGCAAATAAAAGCCTAGTTTTTTGAATGGTAACTGTATCCACTATCACATAGTTTCCAAATGACTTCCCAATCCATCGGACAACTATATCATCCTAGAATTCAAGGGTAAGTCTAGGTAGGAAGACCCACATAGGCGCAAATCTCTATAGTTCAACCTCTAGATTGAATATTGGCTACCATTTGGCCATTAGCAGTGTGTGTTTGACATAGCACCAACTTCCAATAGAAACCAGAGTATAGTCCTCCGCAGCATTAAATCTAAAGAGGAACAGCCCACCTCGCATAGCCGATATAGAAAAATTCCCCTTAACCTTCCATCTGGTAGGACACCACCTATAAACCATATTGATGGTGGGCCTCAAATTGACAAACCTCCCCACTATAGCAAGTTGTAGAGAGGCAGAAATGCCTTCAACCACACCATCTGGGACAACAATCTCTTGGCCAAATTTACCTATCGAGAAAACAAGAGGAGTAGAGGTGTCAGGAGTGTCTTTCCTTAACACCGTAAGTTTCCAACCCCCACAGGGCCCTCTTTGTTTTCCACCACATGTTTGGGGCAAGAATCCTCACCTTCCTGACTTTGCGGAAGAGCAGACACCACATAGGAGGAAAATGAGGAATCTACGGCTCTGAGGATGACATAGCAGTCACTGCCATCCCTATGAGAAAGCACTAGGAACAGGTCAAGGCAGAGAACCTCCATGTTCCCTGGGATCACTGATAGAGTAGAGGCTGAAGGTAACATTCAAAAAACAAATGGGCGGGAAAGAGTAGTCAACAGGTTGCAGAGAAAAGTAATTAAAATTTTGATTTTTAAAAACATGTTGAGAAGAGTGGTAAAAAAAATTTCTCAATTCACCATGATAAGAAAGTTGAAAGATCAACATATATTAAAGAGGTATTAGATCAAGAAGATAATAATTTCCAAGAATCAAATAATGGAGATGAAATAGAATAGCATACAACATATGCATAGAAAGAAGCTTTAGATGAAAGATGTCATGAACATATGCCTGAGATCTCTATGTTCCTGAATCCATTTTTCGAAGAGGAAGTAGAGGAAGATGTGGATGAGTTCTCTAAATTATTGAAATGATTATTTAAAGGATATTTTCTATGCAGTCAAGTCTATCAACATCATGATGAAGGTAACGTGCCTGATGATGATTTTGAAGTTGATAAAAATCAAAATATGCATTCAGAAGGTGAAACATCTTTCATTTAATCCTTTGAGGAGGAATCATATCAGACTTGTGAATATGAGATTAAATCATCCAAGCATAATGATGAGAATATGTTGAAGGAAAGTTCTGAAGATTATCCATATTATGAAGATATTGGCTTGGTTGATAAAGTACATGAAGACGTTCAAAAAGATGATCCATCTAGTAAATGTATGTATTACGATCAGCATATAGGAGAAGACACAATTAAGAATGATCTCATAATTCTTTCAAATCCATTATATAAGGAAACAATAGAAAATAATCATGCAAAATATTGTGATAAGTTTGTCAGAGATGATTTCTTTATATATATAAATTCATTATGTAAGAAGGGTGAAGTATGTAAAGATAGTATGGTTAGTATACTAATTTTTGAAGATGAATCCTATAATATTGAGAGTATGATATCATCAATACAAGAAAAGGCCAAAGGAGTAAGTGACATTTCAAATATTGAAACCAAATAAAATTTAGACAGAAATAGAAATATGAAAGATTTTGCAACTAGGTGTGAAGGAAGATATGATCTTGAGAGGATTTTTTCTTAGATGTTTGAAAGAAAATCAGTTGATTAGAATATGAAAGATGAAAAAATAAATCATGGAGTCATATTAAGAAGATTTAAAGTGTTAAGTGAATAGAATAAAATTTTTGACAGAGGGAAATATAAGTGTTCACTTTGGGGGGCCTGGGACCACCCAATTTCACTTTACATCAGGTAAAGAGTAGATACTTGGTTTGCATTCTCAAAAGATAACTGATATCTTGATGTGTCAAGGTATGAACACACATCCCTAGAAAGAGGCACTGGTGGAACCCAAATTTATAAGAAACTTTGCATGTCTAAATGACTCAGGGAAGTATACTCTATACCCATATTTTTGTGATTTATGTAGTTTTTCATTTTATATTTCATAAATTATTCTATTATTTAATTCTTATATCTCTCAACCTGCATATTTATATTTATATTTGTATTTATAACCATTACATGTGTTTCCACAGGTTTCCTTTATTGTTTTACACTTTCAAGAAGATTCGTTCGATGATTTAAAGCCTCAGTAAAGATCAATGGCTAGCGCTATCCCTTAAAGGATAGATGAATGTCATTTACTCATTAAGGGAATACACCTAGCTGATGTGTGTCCACCAAGATCTTGCCTAGGTGGGGTCAAATGCAGTTAAAATGTCAAGCAGATTTGCCTTCATCTAATAGTTGGCATAATCCCTCAATCTGAAGTTGACCATACTTTATTTATTAAGGAATCACTCAGTATCAACATTTGTCATGGGCCCACTAAGGTTATGAAAATCGACATGGAAGATCAATGGTTATATTTCTGTAGATTTTGATGATGGGCGTAATACCTCAAAGAAAAGTTGCATAGATCTTACTTATTGTGGGATCACACCTGATCAACGTGTTGGTGCCCAAATCAATAGATTTTATTTCCTATGGACTTGCCAATCCAATGCTTGGAAACCCAAGTGATTTGGCCAACTAACAAGTCACAACCAAAGCAAGGTTGAAACTTCTGCAATTCTGGCTCTGCAAAACCAAGGCTGGTAGGCCTATACCTTGACTTATCCTTCAAATTACAAGGATTTTTATAGCAGATAAGAAACACTTCAACCTTCTCTGTCAAGTATGGAAAGGCAATTGAAAGAAATATAATTGAAAGCAATATATCATGAGCTGTAAACTGAAATACTTTAAGTAACTGAAAGAATGTTTAGTAAATGTGTATGTAATTTGAAATGAATAGATATATAAGATATCTTAAAACTATAAACAATGAACTAAATAACTATAATCCAAATAATGATTAGACCAGTGCCTTATTCTACCATGGGCAATAGAGTCAAGATCATTACAATCTTATGTTCAACCTCAGAGACAGTTTTATAAGAAAACTTATCACTTCAAAGGTGTTATGGAATGTACATGCAAACTAAAACAAATTTAGAGATATTTCAAAAGGGTAATACTTCTCAGATGACAGACCGATTGACTAATGCCTCAATCAACATAATTTAACCATGCAAAATGAGAAGACCAATTGAAAATATAGACTATGAATTAAATAAGGAAGCATGCACATAAAACTATCACTTTGAAGAAGTTCTATTGGTTTATCTGAGGGACTAATTGTAAAATGATAATGAAACTATTATACATGTGAAAGAAAAAAAGACTTATCTTTATTAATTTTGAAAAAATAGTACATCCAGGTCTATGTTATACTTGTTGATTAAACACTATCCAAATATGTGAAATTATATTATTGTATTGTCTCTTTACATTTTACATTATGTATATATATGTGTTTGAGTGGCTTTCACACCTTTTTAGGGTGAAAAGACACAACTCTTATTACAAACTATATTGAAAAAAAAATAAACTACTTAACTTTCGGATTTGGCTTTGGTCAAAAATCCAAAACACATCATGAAAAGCTAATATTTCTACTGGAGATAGGAAATTTGATTTCCTGAACTTGGTCTTTTTTATATTTTTAAAATTTGACCATCTTTATCCTTTGTCGAAATAACCTTTGTAGCAGGTCTAAATTCCAGCATTTTTTGAAAGCTTTGATTAGTTAGTTCTATTTATTGGTGTCATAAAGCTTCCTTCCTTTGATCCTTTTTTTTTATGGAGAAACATGCTTCTTAATAATGGATTGGGAATTCTAAATTATCAAAATTTAGGGTAGCACCAGTGGCTCTTTCTGGAGACATATACTCCCTGTGAGCATAGTGAGATTCCAGCTATCTCTGGAGAAGCAGGCCAAGTATCCACACTTAATCTGATGCAAAGTGAAATTGGGTGGCCCCGGGCCTCCCCCCAAAAAATTGAATACTGCTACTTTCCTCTATCAAACACATAATTCTGATCATGTTATACTTTGGATCTCCTGAATATTATGCTACCATTCTCATGGACAACATTCATTTCTTTATTAGCACGCTTTGACTTTTATTTACCCTTAGAAAAGCCAACAGGTGCACTATAGTCCTTGCTAAATAGAATATCCTCATGCATTTGATCAACCCTACAAGTAACTAGATTAAGCCCTTCTACTTGGATTCTTTTATGTACACAATCTTCCCTATACTAAAGATGTTGTTTCTCTTCACAAAAATGATTTGGAGATAACTCACATGCAGGAACTTCCTTGTTATCAAGAATTTGATCAGATAGGATACTTGGATAATTTTTAGAACTAATCTTCAACACATTCTCTTGATTATGTCTATTTTATTCCATCTCATCTTCACATGTTTGATACAACTTCTGCTCATAGGATGAAATAATGCACGTCTCACTTTCTGAATACACTTCCCCGTACATATTTTGAGCTCCATCATCTTCAAAATGATCACTAGGCCCACTATCTTTATCATGATGTCGATGGATTTTATTGCATAGAAAATATTCTTCAAATAATGGACTCAAGGATATAGAGAACTCGGCCATATCTCCATGAGAGCTCTCATCTGATACTTCTTTGTGTTCATATGTTGTATGTTGTTCTATTTCATCTCCGTTATTTGATTCTTGAAATTTATCATCTTCTTCATCTAGTACCCCTGAGTATGTACTAATCCATCAAGTTGCTTATCATGGTGCATTGAGAAAAAAATTTGACCACTCTTCTCAACATGTTTTTGATATTCAATGTCTAGTAAATATGATATTTCTTCTGTACTAAGAAGATCTTCTTCCTCATG
>MU224158.1:365946-380385 GCA_018584345.1 Thuja plicata
ATAATCTTCTATGAATGTATAAAATGCATCCAAGTGTTGTAGTTTCGATTCATCCCATTCTCCATGGAACTTTGGTAGAAGTTGTGAAATTTTAGGGGATAACTTATTTGGGATGCATTGAAATCTCTTAAGATCCAATGGCCTGATACCATCTGGAATAAAAGGTTTTCTTTGAAATGATGGATACATTTTAAAAAAAAATCCACCATCTCCTTCTGAGTCTTCTCCCTCAGTAGAGTCACTGACTAAAATTCTTTGTTCAATAGAGTCGCCACCTTCTTATCAGAAGGAAAATACTTACTATCTTCTGAGTTCTTTTCTCCCAGTAGAGTCTTAAATATATCGCCAGAGCTTCTAGGTAAAACACAAAAATGTTATTTTGAACAATTCCCTAGTATATCTGCCAATATGTTGGTGCTCAAATCAACAAATTAGATTTCCTATGGACTTGCCAATCCAATGCTTGGAAACCCAAGTGATTTGGCCAACTAAAAAGTCACAACCAAAGCAAGGTTGAAACTTCTGCAATTCTGGCTCTGCAAAACCAAGGCTGGTAGGCCTATACCTAGACTTATCCTTCAAGTTACAAGGCTTTTTATAGCAGATAAGAAACACTTAAACCTTCTCTCTCAAGTATGGCAAGGAAATTGAAAGAAATCTAATTGAAAGCAATATATCATGAACTTTAAACTAAAATACTTTAAGTAATTGAAAGAATGTTTAGTAAATGTGTATGTAATTTGAAATGAATAGATATATAAGATATCTTAAAACTATAAATAAGGAATTGAATAACTATAATCCAAATAATGATTAGACTAGTGCCTTATTCTACCATGGGAAATAGAGTCAAGATCATTCCAATCTTATGTTCAACCTCAGAGATAGTTTTACAAGAAAACTTATCACTTCAAAGGTGTTATGGAATGTACATGCAACCTAAAACAAATTTAGAGATATTTCAAAAGGGTAATACTTCTTGGATGACAGACCAATTGACTAAGGCCTCAATCAACAAAATTTAACCACGCAAAATGAGAAAACCAATTGAAAATATAGACTATGAATCAAATAAGGAAGCATGCACATCAAACTGTCACTTTGAAGAAGTTCTATTGGTTTATCCGAGGGACTAATTGTAAAATGATAATGAAACTATCACACATGTGAAAGAAAAAAAGACTTATCTTTATTAATTTTGAAAAAATAGTACATCCAGGTCCATGTTATACTTGTTAATTAAAAACTATCCAAATATGTGAAATTATATTATTGTATTGTCTCTTTACATTTTACATTATGTATATATATGTGTTTGAGTGGCTTTCACACCTTTTTAGGGTGAAAATACACAACTCTTATTAGAAATTATTTTGAAAAAACAATAAACTAACTAAAAAATAACTACCTAACTTTCGGATTTAGCTTTGGTCAAAAATCCAAAACACCTTGTGAAAAGCTAATATTTTTTTTGGACATAGGAAATTTGATTTCCTGAACTGGGTCTTTTTTAGATTTTTAAAATTCGACCATCTTTATCCTCTGTCGAAATCACCTTTCTAGCAGGTCTAAATTCTAGCATTTTCTGAAGGCTTCGATTAGTTAGTTCTATTTATTTGTGTCATAAAGCTTCCTTCCTTTGATGTTTTTTTTTTATGGAGAAAAATGATTCTTAATAATGGATTGGGAATTCTAAGTTATCAAAATTTAGGGTACCACCATGACGTGTGACCTGGGCTTGCAAAATTTATGAGCAGTGAGACAATAGGGATAACAAATGGTAGTTTCAAATTCATGATGATACAGGTCATTCTTGAATAAAGTTAAAGTGCACGCTGCTAAAGATCCTATCTTTTAGCACATAGGTAAGATCAACTGTGATGTCTTAACTGAGCAATAAAGGTGATCAAATTTTAAGTAAGGTTAAAGCTTCATCGGTGGTTAAAGCATGGAAAATATGAATGATAGGTGTAATGCCTCAAAGAGAAGATGCCCATCCTTTAGCCATTGAGGCATCACGCATAAGAAACATGTGTCCAAGAACCACAAGTTCTAAGTAATATGATTGATGATCAAAGCATGGAAAGCATCGACAATTGGTGCATTCCCTTGATCAAGAATTGAATTTATTTTATCCATTGAGGGATTGTCTAATGATGACATGTGTCCTCGATGATGAAAAAGACAAAATTCCTGGGTGGTAGTGTTGACGTGGATTTCCTTTGTCATTTTAATATATAAATTATAGTTTATGTCAGCTAGGGTTTTCTCTATTATTTAAAACATCGTCATTTACCATGCAGAGTTTCAAGGTTGGTTAACACCTTGGATATGTCTGATGATGAGACATGGCAACCTTTATGAAATAGAAAGAATGATCACATTTGAATATTCTCTAAGGAATCTTCATGAAGATAGAGGATGCTAGATTATGATAGATGACTTTGTTCTTCATGGTGAAGATATACACTAGCATGTAGAGTTATATGGGTACTTATGGATTAGAATGTGGTCAAAGTATCATGATGATCATAATGCAGAATCACTATTTAATTATCTAAGATGAATTAGAAAGGATTTTCTAAAGAAATTATTATTATGATTCTTAATGGTCGAATACTATTTTCAAATAAGGATGTTTATAATTCCTTAATTATAACTTTAATATTTGGTTTTTGATCTTAGGGTTAGGTTTTAGTTATGAATAGACACATTGGTCTGAAGCTTGTATGCATCCCTTGGACTTTATATCAATAGGGATTCCAAGACCATGTGACAAAAATACAGCATAACAAGATACAATTTTTATAGATTGGATAGGTTTGGATCAACAACTGTAACATGAACTTGGATGTACTATTTTTTCAAAATCAATAAAGATAAGTGATTTTTCTTTCATCTGTGGGAATAGATCCAATTGTTTTCAATTAGTCCCTTGGATAATATCTTTTGATTTTCTTCAATGTGGTAGGTTGATGTTGCATACTTTTGATTAAATTTACAGTTTTATTATTAATTAGTCTTTTCATCTTGCATGATTAAATGTAATTGATTTTTGGCCATAATCAATCGGTCTGTCATTTGCAAAGTTAAATACAATTGAAATAGTTGTGGATTTATCCTGAGATACATGCTCATTTAAATACTCTTGAAGTGATAAGCTTAGTACAATCTATCTTTGAGGTTGTACATAGGGTTAGGATGATTTTGACTCTATTGCATGTGATAGAATAAGGGACCGATAATTTCATTAATTGGATTATGGTTATTCAGTTCATTGTTTTGAGTTTTGTGACATCCTATCCATCTGTTCATTTAAATTTATACATATTTTATAAGCATTCTTACAATTTCATAAAGCATTCTTAGTAATGCAGTTTACGTTGTGATTGATCATAATTGGATTTATTTAAAGTACATGTTTGCCACACTTGAAAGAGAGGTTTGAGATGTTGTTAGATCTGCTATAAAAAAATCCTTAAGGTTGAGAGATAAGTTAAGGTATAGGTCTACCAGCATTGGTCCTGCAGAGCAAGAATTGTAGATGTTCCAACCTTGTTTTGGTTGAACTTGTTAGTCATCCAAATCACTTGGGTTTCCCAACATTGGATTGACAAGTCCATAGGAAATCCAATCTGTTGATTTGAGCACCAATAGCTAGATTGATCATGTTTCCTATTACACACTCAAAAGAAATATGACTCAATAGGCTCAAGAATACTTAAGCACTAGATGAATGCAAATATTCTTCATAAGTGGATGATTAAAATGAGTTGATCTGGGGGAATGTGATGGTATGATGGAAGATAAAAGGATAATTAAGTAAAGATTGCAATTTTGAGTGAGCCGCATACTGACAAAATTAGACAGTAACTTGTGTGTGTACTAAAAAAAAAGAGTAGAAAGTAGATATGACCTGTGGTTATAATTTTCCTTTGCTTGGCCTTCAATGATGGAAAAATATGATTCACGGAGAAGATTTCCTTGAATTTTTTTTTTAATAGTTTATCTCTATCTTTGATATAGTTATGTTCCTTAAGGAGGGTTTTTTATGTACTTCTTGTGGATTCTAAATACTATTCTTTGCGACTGGTTCTTATCTACACCTTTAAATATTGTTTTTGGTTTCACTCTTGGTTCTTAGGAGGTTTCTCTACTAGAATTTTTTACAGGTTCTACAGCTTTTTGGTCTTGTGCTCAAGTTGAATAATTATTTTGGCTTCTTCAACTAGTTTCTTTGACCTAGGATGGTTCTAGATATGCATTGATTGTGAGGGGGTTTTTTACCATTCTCCTCTTTTTCAAGCTTTTTTCCCCAATGTTTTCTATGGAAGTCTCTTTTATCTTGGGTATTTTTTAGTGGGGGTTTCTTCTACCATTTTAATTAAATTTTGTTTTTTTCTAATTGAGTGGGCTATCTATGTAGCTATATCTAGGTTTCATTTATGTGCCTATCTATCTTTTATCTTTGCCTCTCTTCATATTTGTCCTAAAGTGTTGGAGAGTTCTCTTATGGGGGTGAATATTATTCATTTGGGAGAGTTTAAGGGTTTGTATATTTTTAAGAGAATTCCTTCATTTTATTTTCTTATTGAGGTGGTATCTTCTCCTATTGAGGTGGAGATTGGTTATGCAAGCGAGGATTTTTCTTTTGGAAGGTGGTTGTTCCTCTCCTTTCTCTTGATCTTGTTTGCAAGGTTTCTATATTTTTCCCTATTCTTAACTTCTTTCTTTTCTCTCCTATTGATGTGCTGACTAAAGAAGCTAACTAGAAATAATTTTAGTATATTTTTTAAGTTATGGGAGCCTTTTCAAAACCCATTGTTATAGAATTTATGATTTTATTTAATAGGCTACACTATCCTTGTACTTATTGTATAAATCCTTCTAATGTTTCAACCATTGTAGTTTGTTGTTGTTTAGTTTTTGTTTTCTTCTATTATATCTATTGGTAGATTCTTGTAAATGGATTCAATATGCTAACAACATTGATTAAATGTATAGAATTTTGGGTCTCTTCAAAACCTATTTTTTCCATCTTATCAAAATCATATTAGTGTAGTAAATATTATATTTTGAGAATAGGATGGATTGGTTAATTGTAAGTACACATAGATACTTGGAGACATTGGGTGAGGTATTTTTTGAAATGGTTTCTCTTTTGAGGTTTCAATACAATGTGATCTCACAATGGACCTAAGATGAGTTTTTTTCTTGGATAATTTTTTTGATGTGTATGTTCTTCTATGACAAACCTAACACATGAAGCTTGTGATTCTAGTTTATGGGTTCGATATATTATTGGCATGAGTTAAAATATTATTTTAAAATCCTATTAGACATGGATGATTGAATGGAATAATAGTTTTGTAGTTTCTCTTCTCATAATTTGGACATTTTAGTAGGATGGAAATAATCAATTATGGTTGTTGTTATAAATTATATTTTGGAATATTGATGTTTGATATCGTTCATGGAGTATTTTTTGCTTCAGAGTTATATTATATTAATGGTTTTTTTATTTTTATCTATCAATACTTCTATAAAGATAATGAATAGAGGAAAGTTGTGAAAATTGTCTATATCATATTTTATTAGTTGGATTTAATCCTTTTATTACTTGGGTATCTTGTTGGATCATGAAATAATGCTATAGATTTATTTGGTTCCATGGATTTTCATCATTAAATGAGCCTTACATAAATTAATATTGGTCATGGAAAGGTTTTGAAAAAGATGGAGAATGTTGTGAAGTAAGCTATCAAAACGTTAGTCATTCCTATCACTACATTTATTTATTTACAACCTAAGGAAGAATTTATTGGTCATTATATTTTTCATCTAGTGTGAAATGACTATATAATATATACATTAGCTATTATATGTCATCTAATGTAACTTAGATATATATTTTCATATTTGAATCAAAATCGGCTATATGTGTTTTGTGTGGGATCATGTGACGAATGAGGAAAATTATTCTTTGCAGGGTTGTTCTATAAAATTCCCTCTAGAAGAGAAAGATGAAATTTGTAAAAATTTTATTATATAAGAATGGAAAGGGCCCTTATCTTAGAAACTAAAAAGTGAATTAAAAAATCAGTGCACATAAATAGAAACCAACTCTGAAATAGCTAAACAAGTCTAGCAGAGGGAGCTTGTGATTATAGGCTACAGGCTGGATATATTATATGCATGAGTGTGATCTATACTTTAAACTCCTAATAGGCATGGATGATTTAATGGTTTAACTTGCTAAATTGTAAGAACCTATAGTTAGATGATAAATTAGGCCTCATTTTAGCATGTATGGGCTATTTTATTAAATGGTATTGACTTGATTAGGTTCTTTATTCTCAAAAGATTCATTTGGAAAAGAGAGATCATCAAGGATATCATCCTTTTCCTCTATGGTATTTTCATGAAAAAATTTAGTAGAGAGACAAATATAATTCGTTAGTGCTTCATCTCTAGAGGTAATTTAATTGAAGTGAATACAAGGGGAGGTATCATTTAGGAAATTAGGAAATATATCACCCTCTTCCTCCATAATATCATCCTCTTGCACCAACTGACTCTCATGGGGTACGTGCATATCAACATCATTCTCCAATGGTTCATCTGAAAGAGGGAGATGATTGAGAGAAGTGTTAAAAACACATTCTTGCATCAATATGTCCTCATGAGGGAGAGAAGCATTGTGAGAGGAATAATTGTGAGGTTCATAAATGGGATTATTGTATACCATAAATCCTTCTAGAACCTTAGTTAACTTTTGGCAAAAAGATAATTTAAGTAGTTGAGAGTAAGGTTTAGTAGAGATGAAGTCATCAAGGACTTCATCCATCATATCAAAGTCTTCACTACTTCATGGATCATCAAAGGTAGTAAATCTTTGTACAAGAAAATCAAACATTTTTGTAATCTAATGAAAAAATCTAGGACAATGCATGAAAATGAAAGATTTTTTGATTTTTAATATTTTGAAATATGAAAATGCAATGCAATACAAGAACAAACTAGATTTGTGAAACCAATACACATTCTATTTTGTATTTATTTTATAAATGAGTACAAAAATAAGAATAAAACAAAATGCATAAATTGGAGTGAAAAAAAATCAAATCTAAGAACCAAATTATAAGTGGAAATGTTAATAATTAAGTTCACCAAAATGTACAATAGAAAAATAGAGGTAGATTGATCATGTTTCCTATTGCACACTCAAAAGGAATAGAGTAAAAAGGCTCAAGAGTACTTTAGCACTAGATTAGTGCAAATTTTCTTCACAAGTGTATAATTAAAATTAGATTATCTAGTGGATTGTGATGGGATGATGCAAGATAAAAGGATAATTAAGTAAAGCGGGTAATTTTTAGTGAGCCGCAAAGTGACAAAAATAGACAGTAACCTATGTATAATTAAAATAGAAACTAGAAAGTAGAAATGACCCGTGGCTATCATTTTCCTTTGCTTGGATTTCAATGGTGGAAAAATAATGATCCATGGTGAAGATTTACTTGAAAATTTCTTGAAATTATTGAGATCTAACTTAGAATTCTTGAGATACAAATTTGTAGGAGAGAGTTTGAATTCTTGTGAGGATATATAAAAATGAGGAGAGAGAGGTTTATTTTATACCTTTGACGATATTTTGAGGCTCAAAACTTGAAGAAAGCCAACAAGATTTTAAATTTCTTTCTTAACCATTGAGAGGGGCCCTTGATTTGAATTTATGGTAAACACCGGAAAGAGGCCAGCCTACATGATTGCTTCCTCCCAAAAAATGGTGAAATTTCTTTTGGGAGTTAGGAATGTAAAGATGAGTCTAAAAATATAGGTGGTGCAGGTCCAGAGTACCATAATTCTATCCCGAAATGCATACATTCCAAAATAGGGATAAATAGAGAATCTAATTATAGGTGCTAATAATTGAAGATGGTAAACTAACTATTATTATAAACCTTATAATTAATTAAATATTTTATTAAATTTTACCCATTAATATAATTAATTATATTTCCCTTTTCCTCTAACAAGTCACTAATTTATTTAATTATACGTGTCATATCCCTACTATGATAAAACTCAATTAATTATAATTATTAAACCTAATATATAGCCTATTACCATCATTTACTCCTAAATCCTACCCATTAATTAATCCTCAATTAATTATCCTAAAACTAGTATTCCTAACTTCAATAGTGTTTTTCCCTAATTTAAAATTAGCTCACACATGTGAGAACAATTTCTTAATTTTAAAATTTTTAACTACCTCATATCCTCACAAGTGTAGCCACTTATCTCACTTGTAACACACATTCACACATCTTGTATGAATCTTCTATTTTTTTCCACCTATCACTATCTTCCCTTTCCCAAGGTTGCTCACCAATGTGTGAGGATAACTCACCCTTCTTGCAAGTCCCCACTAATCATTTTCATCCTCTTCAAAATGTTTCTCACACATACGGGACAATACCTCACCATTTGAATGATCAACATGACCTTTTCACATATCTCCACTTGTAATTCACCTAACATTCTTGATATAATGTTATCCCTCCATTTCCATTAAATATTGACAATCTATTTCTTCTCAAAATCTTGTAAATTGGAGCCTTCTTTCATTCATATTCATCCACCTTTCAGAGCTATTGTTATCATGTAAAAATTTCTTTAGATTTCATTTCTACTATAGTGTTATCATTTTATACATAGGAATCCATTAGCTATCACTTTACCTTTTATAGTCCACTATCACTTTAGCCTCATCATCTTTTAAATCTATTGAAAATTATCCATTTTAAATCGAATAGCCCATCCATTATTGTGTTGAAGAAATATATAGAATTCTACATATAAAAAATTAAAGAAACAAATAAAATGTAC
This sequence comes from Thuja plicata, assembly GCA_018584345.1. Lineage (NCBI taxonomy): Eukaryota > Viridiplantae > Streptophyta > Pinopsida > Cupressales > Cupressaceae > Thuja > Thuja plicata. The sequence continues at coordinate 374,842 of MU224158.1, forward strand.
ATGGGTGCCTCAACTTTGGCTCAATCCTAGGAATAAGGTTCACGTGTTTTCTTGCACTATTTTATATTTATTTGAATTACTATTTGACACATTTAGGGGAAAACCCAAAGACCCTTGGAATTTCAAACACAGTGTATTCTATTCTTTCATAAGATTTTTTAAAGTCAAGTAGTACCATTGCATCATTTTAGTTATCCCACTTAGCCTAGTTCATCCTTTTCCAACTAGTAAACAACTATTATATGATGTATCTCTCTTTAATTGACGCAATATATAAAAAACTTCAAAAACTCTACCTAACACCTCCTATATCCGTCTACCTAGAGTTTTGGGTAGAATATTATAACAAACATTAAAAAGTTAATGGTCCCAATTCTATTTTGATATTTTTCATTCTCTCTTTGAATTAATATTATGATATATTGTTCCAACTTGAATTTCAAGGATTTATGAGGGAAGGCATCACTAAATAGGTCCAAGATCTCTTTACCAATTCAATCGATATTATCTTTACAAAATTCAATAGTTAGAGAAATTTTCCTAAGTGATTTCCACTTGCTAGGGATTTATAGTATTGTGAATTTCATCTATACAAAGATCATGGTCAAGGATCTTCACATCATCAGGAGAAAACTTATTAGGTATCATCTTAATGTAGAATTGTCTATACTCATTGGCCTTCGTGCAATCTTCAAAAGTAAACAAATATTAGAGGAAAGCATCGAAGACTTGAATTTTTGGCTACAAGTTCATTAAAATAAATAAGACTAACAACATTGTTATTTTTCCTTAATTTGATTAGATTAAACACATATTTTGTACCTTGGTCAGCTTTTTAAAGCCAATTCATTCTAGATCTAACTTCTTAGCATTGAAATTTTTAATTGTTAATTTTTAGTGGATGACCTTCTATTAATAAAAACCTCTACTTGGGAGTTAGGGTTTGAAGATTGTATCTTTTTTCCATTAACGCTTATGATGGAGAACATGCTCAAGGTTTTTATTGTCTTTCAAATTTTTCTTCCCAATAGTATGAAACATATTGCTTCATTAATTAAATTACTAATAAATTAATTATAATTATGTAAATTTCTATCTTCCCAACAAATTAAGAGTTGAGGTCATTAAGAAAAAATTACCAATTATCCTCGCCACCTTATTTTTTTAATAATAATTTAACATATTACTAGATTATGATTATACTTAGTATTAAATTATATTGATGATTTGAAAATAAATAAAATAAACATTTTACATTATTATAAACATCATTTATTTCTATTTTAGTTTGAAATATTTACATTACTGTGAAATTTAACAATTATTCCTAGTCATTTTGTTTTGAATATTAACATATTTCTAAGATATTAAAAAATAAAAAATAAAAAAAGAAAAAGAAAAAAAGATAATTGGGAAATAATCACAACAAAGGCCCTTGAAATAATATCACATAATATAAACCTTAGGGAATATTGAATTCCATTTAGGAGGTTGATTTTCTTTTGAAAGAGGTGAACTAATCTTATATTCTACCTATATTAGTGAGTCTGTGAAAATACCATTACTAAGCATTTATTAATAATTAAAATGTGATTTATGCACTTTTATACTTCATTTTTAATAACATGTATGTTAATTACAATTCATAATCTAATATGATATTTATCTTGTTATTTTTATTATTAAAGTAGACAAGTTTTCAAGGGACCCCTAAACTATTTAAAATAAAAGATTGTCAATCAATAGAAGGAAAACAATATAACAATAACAAAAAATGATCAACTATATAGAAAAAACCCAAGCAAGCTACATGACCCAAAAGAAAACAAAAAGGGGGGAAAGAAGGCTAGAGGCCTTCAAGATTACTTGAGATTTTTTAGAGCTTAGAAATCTCCATTTTTTAATGAATGTTATCATCATTAATGTCCATCACATCATGAACTATGTCAAAGTGCTCTTTCTCATGTTTGACATGGTTGCAAGTTTTTGCAGAGGCTACTTGTAGTAGAACATAGCCTTCACTTTTGTTTAGGTTTGTCTTTGTTACAGATAAGGCCACCAATTTATTCTTATTCATATTATTGACATTGAGAGCTTTAACTCTTATTAATCTTCCTAGTACCATATGAGTTATTGTCCAATTTTGTTTTGTTCTGATTAAGTAAAAACAGGTTTTACAAGGACCCGAAACCTTTACAAAAAAACCAAAGAGTACAACAGGTTTTACAAGGACCTGCAACCTAGAGTATAAAGATAAACAGTTTTAAAACATAAACATCTATGCCAAAGCATCATAACAGAAAGGAACAACAAAACAATGATTCGAACAGAAAAAAGTCCCAAAGAAACAACAGAAGACAGCAGGGACAGCAAAAAACCCAACCAGGAATGCAAAAAGAATAGCTACATCTCTTTAACCATCTCCTCAGCTTCGAGGACCATGATTTGCATGTTATTGACCGAAGTTTTCAGCTCCTCTATTTCTTTGTCCTCCTTAGGACTCTTTTTCTTAGCACTGGCTTTGGTACGCGATCCTGGTCCCGTCTTCTCCACTATACTGCTATCTTTATCCTTGTTGATCCCTTCCAGTTTGTCCATAAGAATTTTTTCATGACCACAGTAGGCTTTTAGGCTTATGAGACATTGTTCACCTATTTTTTTAACAGATGCCTCCAATCTTTTAAATTTTTTGTGCAAACTCTTAATTTCTTCATCCCTGTTGTCCTTTTCCATCTTGTCTTTAATATGTTTGATTTGTTTCTCCATGATTTCCACCTTGTTGGCATACTTTTCCTAAGCTTTCAAATTTCCAACAACATCTCTCATTTCCTTCAGACACTCAGCCACAGGTTTTTCCCCTATCCCTATTCTATTGAGAATTTTCATGTCCTCCTGATTCTTCTCAACTTGATTTTTCAAAATAACCTGATCACTATACATGTTATTAATCAATCCAGAAAAATCTTTGATAATACCTTTATTGTCTTTCTTAGTATGATCCCCTTTTTCCAGACCATCGGGATATTCCTTGAACCCAGAATCGCCATCTTTATTCTGGTCCATAAAATCTTCCCCCTTCTGAGTATCAGTTTTCAGCTCCCTAGTTTTGATTAATGTGTCCTCTTTTTCATTATCTCTATTATCTTTATCCTTCATCTTCCTCTAATCAGGGGTTTTGTCTTCCTCGTCAGATGTAAGAACAATTATTTTCCTGCTGGTGTTATTGTTTCTGCGAGTATCCTTCCCCTCTACTCTTTTCCTTTTTTTACCCTCCTTTTTAGTTGTTTCGTTGTCTGTCTCAGTTTCAGAATCCCCAATTTGGGTATTCTTCAGTTTCTTCTTTTTATTAACAACCCCAATTTCTATCTCATTCTCTGAATCAGTAGTCTGGGTTTTCTTCTGAGTTTTCATTTTTCCCTTTTGTTTTCTACTATCTACCTCCCATTCCTCATCACTTTCCTCAGTATCCAACCCTTCATAGCTATTTTTCATCTTCTTTTTAGGATTACCCCTTTTCTTATTTTTAGGAGTAGAGAAACCTCTTGCCTCTCCTTCACTTTCCGTATTTTCTTCAAACATGCTATCTTCCTCCTCCCCTTCTATTTCTTCCGCTTCCTTTAGTTTCTTCTTCTCCACTGACCTAACCAATTTTTTAGCTTTCAGCACCTCAAAGACAAGCAACATGAGTCCTTGGTGAGAAGCATGGTCCCCCTTGGGATCTTTCTGATAACTTGTGATAGTAGCTTCTAACGAGATGAGCAAGTAGTAAGGTAAACTTATTTTCACCTTATGTCTAAAGTGATTTAACAGCATAAAATGGTGCCCAGTCGCTCTAGTAAACCTACCATCCAACGTAATATAGCTAATGAGGACATACAAAACATACCTCCAAGGTCTAGAAATGTGCTTAGGGTTATGGTAGGAAGTGTCAATCTTCACCAATCTGTTCCTCTCTTTCTCATTAACCGGAAAAGTCTCCCAGGCTTTTTCAGAGATCAACCTATCACGGTAAAAATTAATACCCTCTGTCCCCATTCCCGTGGCTTCAGAAAAAACATCCTCCGTAACTTCCATATATTCATCGTCAACTAAAATCTTGCCCTCCTTCCATGTTTTCTCAAAAATCCTAGTGATATTAGGATTTCCCCCATACAGACGCTCCAGATAAACAGCAAGGCCTCCCTCTTTCACAATCCTCCACACCTCCTCATTCTTTTTCCACTTAGTACAGCTAACTGTTTCAATACGCTTCTTTTTACCTCCCATCTTTTCTCTGTAACTTCTGTATATTTTGTTCTTGACGCTATAGGTAATGCCAAAATGAGATTTTTGAAAACAAAAAATGACCCATAAAGCATGCCATCTCCAACTTAAAATCATTACTTTATACTTTCGCCTTTGAAGGCCATTATGACACATCACCTGAGTATAATTGGTATTAAAAAAACTTTCCATTGATGATGAGTTTCTGACTACTTCTCCGGTGCTCATCCTCGAGCATTAACTTAACTTCAATTGGCATCTTGTTTCGATCATTACACTGATCCACCTCATCACTTTTGCATGCGTGATTAGCCACCCAGTCAGCAACGCCATTGGCTTTGTGGTAATTATGAGTTATTATGCAACACTCAAAAGAGTTTATTATCTCCCTTGCTTTTTGAATTGTATTGCATATAGTCCAAGACGCGGGAAACTCATTGTTTAAACACTTTATAATGTTAAGAGAATCCCCTTCGACCTAGACTTTAGTACGTCCTATCTCTTTAGCATAATTAACACCTTGAAGAGCTGCACAAGCTTCTGTAGTATGATTAGTTTGATGGCCAATAGGAATAGTTTTGATACCAATACACACACCATTTTCATTTATGATAAAAATTCCACAACCAGCCACCCCTGGGTTTCCCTTAGAGGCCCCATCAAAATTCACTTTCTGCCAACCCTTAGGAGGACAATCCCATCGAGCATCTTCTCTTTTACCCTTTATAATCTTATTATTAGGTTTATCATACAGATTCCAATTTTTAAGCACTTAAAGATCATTCTCCTGTTTTGATTCTGCAACTTCATCCTGCAGCTTAACATTCTCTCTTATACCTCTTTTAATCTTGTAGAAGACTTCCTTTTCCTTGGTACTTTTGTCCCTAAAAAGTCTATCATTTCTTTCCCTCCAAACCCCCCAACAAACATGTGGGAGGAAAAATTTCCACATCTGAATAATAGTTTTATGCTTTGAAGGATATAACCAAGCTTTAAAAAAACTCTCCAAATTGTTAGGGAAAACCCATTCAATATTAAAGATCTGAAGAAAGAAACCCCAAATTTTTCTAGCATAGGAACAATGAATAAAGATATGCTCAAAACTCTCTTCCTCCTACTTGCACAAATAACATCTATTCACTATGCTCATACCCTTTTTTCTAAGATTATCAGTGGTTAAAATTTTATTCTGCATCATAATCCAGAAAAAAACATTGATTTTTGGTATGAGGATTTTATCCCAGACTTTGGCCCAAAAAGGCTCAATAACTTCCTCATGCT
>MU224158.1:383981-401775 GCA_018584345.1 Thuja plicata
CTTTTTCATTCATAACTTCTATTCCCCAGTCCTCAGGATCCTCTGTATATGATCCTATCATTGTCTTAGTACATTTAGTCTTCACACTAGTTTCTTGTTCCTCTTTCTCTTTTCGCTGTCCTTCCCTGTCTTTGCTGCTGACTTCTTTAGTTTTTCTCCCTACTGGAATCCACTTCTGAGTTTTTTTCTGAATAACTTTCTCCGGACATTTCTTTGCCCAGTGACCCGCCTTTTTGCAATGGAAACATGCAAAGGGTATAGTTTCATATTCTATAGTTTGTTCCCACATACCCAACTTAGATTTCAGACTTATTTTTTCTGGCATATCCTTATCCTGCATTATCCCAACACAGATACAAGCATAGGTTAACCTCCGTCTCGCCGCTGTCACATTGTCTATCGAAAAAAGTTCTCCAAATGAACTAGCTATACCAACAAATATATCTTCTAGCCAATATTCAAGAGGCAGTCCGTGTAGCTTTATCCATACCAGAACCTGTCGAGCGGTGTCCTCCTCAAAGACAAGATTCAGACTCCATTTTTGAAGAATAAGAGTATTTTTCCCAATCAACCATGGCCCGCTGCAGAGAATATTCATTCTGTCTTCTTCACAAGAGAAGAAGAACAACATACATCCCTTAGCCATTGCTACCACCTCTACCTGTCCTTTCAAAGCCCATTTGCAGGACACAAAATCCCAAACCACTTCGATGTTAGGTCTAACTCCTAAAAATCTACCAACCAACGATTTTTTCATCCTTGCTATAGAAAAATAAATGGTCTGGTCTGGGATTTCAATAGCAAAGCTTCCTTGAGAAGGTATTGAAACATTCTTCGCCGGAGGTAAAGAAGATTTACCTGTTGGTTTGATGCCAAAAAGGGACGCCCATTTCCTCGGTTGCCCCAGCCCAGCATCCAATCTGGGACCCCCTCCTGGGCCCTTTGGCGACTGTCCCGCATTGGGATCCAATCCTGTGATCTCGATGTCCTTCCCATCATTCCGCTTGCTGCGCTTAGAGGATCTTGGCTCCTCCCGAATTCTCCCGCCCAAATTCAAAGTTGAATCCGGACGCTCCCTCTCCCACTCCCTCTCCCACTCCATAGTTATCAGTATAATAACACTATGGTTAATACCAATTTTGTCTTGTTAAATGTCACCACAGCTTGAATTTTCTCATTATCCTCACGAATTGTTTCTTCTAAGAGTCCAATATTTTCCTCATGATTTGGTTTCATGGTCTTGATATAATCCACCATAGCTTGAATAATAGAAAGAATATTCTTGGAATTATCTATGTCAAAACCTTGGCTCATATCATGCTGCTAATGATTAACCTTGGAATTGATCAAACTAACATAATCTATTAAGTAATTTACTTCATAGACCAACTAGTTTATAAGTTTAGAACTATCATCAAATAGATTTCTCTACAATTGGAAATATATCCTCTATTACCATAAAAAAGGACCCATTTTCAAGGTCAAGTGGGGTCCCTTTATGCTTCTCCATGGGGATTTTGATATTAAAAATTCACCTCCTTGGGCCCCACAACCAAATGTGACATATAACTTTGATTACTCATATCCTATTCTTTCCTTAGATCTTCTTGAAATTTGTGAGTGTCACTACTCTCTACAATATTGGGGTCAACATCTTAACATTTTTTTTTTATGCCAACCCTAGAGATCTTTGTTTCCTTTTTTCCTTGATTGACCTTTTTTTTCCTTTTTTGGGTTTAAAACATTTCCTTTTCATGGACATATACTCCATGCTCATTTTGGTCCAGGTAGTAGTAAAAAAGGCCAGCACATAATCCATTGGAGGAACATAGTTAGGATCATCCAGATCTCTCTCATACACTCCAAGGCATATGAGATTTGATGAAGCGGTCTCCTTTTTTGGTTGTTTCTTGTTTACCACATTATAGAAAGTCTCTTCATATGAAGGGGCATCATATGGGTCTATTGACATGTTTAAATAATACACATGCACATTTTATGAAAATTCAATCTTTTGTTTGGACTGCGAGGGCTTCCAAGGTATAGACATATGTTTGGTATATTCCATAATAAGTATAATAAGTCCATCATGAAAGTCTATTGAATTATAATTTCTCCTATGGCTAGTAATGCCAACATAAAGGGGGGAGAGAAATTAGTTGGACATTGATACTATTCCATTATGTCTATAACAATTTAATACAAATAAATGGTAACTAAATAAGCTAGTCAAATGGTCATCCAATGTTACTTACCTCATAACAACTTCAGCCACCTCAACCCAAAGGGGTTTTCTGGTACCACAATCATAGCCCTATGGATATTCACTAGACCTTCACCCATTCATTTTCCTTGAAGAATATGGAAACAATTTCCTTTGATGCCTTTTAATATCTATAGAACTTTTCACCTTCAATAAATATGCATGTGACTTCAACATTTAGGTCTTTAGAAATAAAGATTTCCATCTTGTAGATATAGTGTTTCATCCTTCCATCCATCAAAAAATGTGTTTTCTATCTCCTAATGAATCTTTTGAGCTCCTTTAGCTTCTTCAAAATGACATGGATTGATAATTGTTATTATTTTTGTGTATTGTCTAGTATTGGGGGTTCTGTGTTTTTCCTTTGTATTTTTCATAATGGTTTAGCAATAAACCTCTTTGCATTTTTCTTCCCTAAATTTTAGTGACAATTGTTGATGCTTTGAAATATTTATGTAACTTCTAATATTTTTATTAATATATATATTTATCCTTACAATCTTTTCATTTTTTTTGACAATATTCTCGACCAACAAACATTTTCTTAAGATGTTTTTATAAATTGTTAGTGTATTCGAATCATATACCTATTAATTAGTGGAAGATCTGCATCAAATATTTAAACTCTTCCTTTGTTAAAAAAAAAATATTATAAAACAAAATCATTAATCTCTAAAATGTTTATCACGAAGTAAGAAGGTAAAATTTTCAATTCAATGCATCATCTTTTAGGACTTGTCTTTCATCCTGTCTCATTCATGGCTTTATGGAAAACACATCCTCACCCTGGCTAAGTGGAAACCGGGCTTTGATCCTTCTGTGGACCTCAGCAGGATGGCGCCTGTTTGGGTCCGCCTTCCTGGGTTGCCACTCAAGTTTTCAGATGAGCTGGTGTTTAGATGGATTGGCAACTCCTTCAGACACTACATCTCGATAGATCTAGTAACCCTCTCTAAATCTCATCTTGGATTTGCTCATTTTTGTGTGAATGTGTCTATAAATAAGACTCTCCCCAACTTTTTTGTCCTCAAGTCTAAGCTAGGTAAATGGAGACAAGCTATTGTCTACGAGATTGCTACCCTCTTATGTGAATGTTGAAACTCGAAGGGCCACACAAGAAAGGACTGCAAGGCTCCTAAGAGGCCTGAACTTAAGTTAAAACATACTATTTTGGAAATGAGGGCTTCTGAGGTTACTACCCACTCATCCTCTGGACCGGTCTCCTTACCCCCAAAGGGGGATGCACCCTACCCAAAGGATGGAAGATTGTCTATGATTCAAGGTTGTGATTCCACTTCTGGGTTGGTTGCAGACTTGTCTAGTCTGGAAGAAGGTGAAATACTCGCAAGTAATGTGAAGGATAAAGTCACAAGAGAGCAGACTAAGATATGCATCCCACCTGCTCCTATAGTCCCACAGTAGGAAGTAAGAAACTCCGACACAACCAACCCGAGCTTGGAGACTTTACATTGTTCCAACCCAGGCTTAGCACTTGTACAGACAAAACTTAATGTTTGTGTGCTTGCAAATAACACATCTAGAGGCCCCTCTTCTCCTCCAGTGGTGGAAGTTGTTCTCAACCACATGGCCTCAGGTTCCCCAGTGGCTCTGTGATGCTCCATACCCTTGGGAACCCCAAAGACAGGGGATCAGGAATGACAAACTCAACAAAAGAAGACACGTCAAAAGAAAATTGATGTGGTGGTGGACACCAAACTGGGATGGATGATGGACATAGCTAGAAGACAAAGGAGCACAATAAAGGAGATTCTTCCAGGAAGGTACAAAACCTTGGACCTCAACCAAAAAGGTAAGAAATGATTGTTCTATCATGGAATAGTAGGGGGCTCAACAATCCCTAGAAAAAACTTGTTGTCAAGCAGTACATTTTTTATTATAAAGTTGATATTCTTTTAATTCAAGAAGTTAAAATGTCTTATGAAAAATTTGTGGTGTTAGTGAGAAGGCTTTGGCCTGAGGCCAATTTTCTCCACTTTGAAGATCAAGGAGCTTCGAGAGGTATTGCCACCCTCTGGAACCCTTCTAAGGTCAGCAGTGATCCTCACAGTTTTTCCCATTACCAGCTAGCAGTGGCCTTCACCTCCCCGATAGAGGCCTGGATCTGTTTTAACATCTATGCTCCTAATACCTGACATGGGAGAAAAGGGGTTTGGGAAGATCTAAAGATATATTTATCGAATCTCCAAGATTCCAAGATTATGGTAGCGGGAGATTTTGACTCTCCTCTATTTCCTTCTGAGAAGTGTGGGGGCATATTAGACTATACTGATAGTATGGGAGACCTGGCTAACTTTGTGGGTGAGTGCAGTCTTTATGATGTTGAGCTAAGAGGCAAACCCTTCACGTGGACTAACAATAGGCAAAATAGCCATCTCATATAGGTCTTTCTGGATTGGGTCCTCCTATCTTCCACCTGGGATCTGGGAGCAACCTATTCCTTAGTTGCACTCCCTAGAATGATGTTAGATCATAACCCCCTTCTCCTGAAATGGGTAGATGTTCAATACTAGTACCCTACTCCCTCAAATATGAGATTATGTGGGCCTCCCACCCAGGCTTCCATGTTAAGATACAACATTGGTGGTCCACTTTGGTCAAAGGCTCAACCATGTTTAGGATTATTTCAAAGCTTGAGCTTATTAGAGGTGAGGTTAAAGGTTGGAGAAAATTTACCTTTAGAGACATTTTCCACACTAAAAAGCTTTTAAATGAGAAAATTTATGCTCTCCAAAGGAAAATGGAAATGGGTGATCTGTCGGGTGATCTACACTTGGAGGAAGAAAATACTTGGAGAAGCTAGAAGTAGACTCTGGCCAATGAAGAAGTTTTATGGAAACAAAGATCAGGGTCTTATGGCTGAAGGAGGGGGATCGTAATAATGTTTTTTTTCATCAATCAACCTATAAGCACAAAAGAAGGACCTCCATCACCAACCTCAAGAAATTTGGGGGACATGATATCTTTGACCCTATACTAATTGGAAGGTTTTCCACTGATTATTTCTCCAGAGCTTTCACCAATTCTTCTTCTGGGGACTCTATTAGCCTCCACGAACATCTCATTGTGCAACTACCCAGGGCTATCACGTCTGATGACAATAATATGCTCTTGTCTAAGGTCACTGATGCGGAGGTTCATAAGGTGGTTTTCTCCATGGGATCCTACAAATCCCCTAGTCTGGACAGGTTCCCCCTATCTTCTTCCAAGATTATTGGGATATTGTTGGTTATGATGTCATTCATGCTATGCAAGATTTCATTAGGTGTAAAAAATTCCTTCAGCAACTTAACGACACATATATTGTGTTGGTCCCCAAATGTCTGGAGCCCAAAAACATGGAGGAATTTAGACCTATAATCCTCTACAATACTCTATATAAGGTTTTCTCCAAAATTATGGTTAATCGAATCAAACCCTTGCTTGACAAAATCATCAACCCCAATCAGAAAGGATTTGTCCCTGGTCAGCAAATTATGGATGCTGCCATCACCACTCATGAAATCATTCACTCCATTGACCATAGCAGGGTCACTAGGATGGCTCTCAAGCTAAATGTTTCTAAAGGCTATGAAAAATTCCATTGGAATTTCCTCTACAAATTATTGTCTTCTTTTGCTTTCTCAGAGAAATTTATTGGCCTCTTTAAGTGTTGCTTGGAGACTGTGAGATTCTCAGTGTTATTTAATGGTAAACCTTGGGCTAAATTTTACCTAGGTAAAGGGCTCTACCAAGGGCACCCCCTATCGCCTTACCTCTTTATCCTCCTTTTAGAAGGTTTTGGTTGTAATATGATGGAGATGGCCCGTTCCATAGCGATTATGGGGATTAAGCTGGCCAGTACTCTACAACCTGCAATCCTGCAGCAATTTGTTGATGACACCTTGTTCTTTGGGGCCTCCTCGATCAGGGAAGCTAAAATGTGGAAAGAACTGGTGGAAAATTATGCTATAGCTTTGGGAAAACATATCAACTATCACAAAATCCATATGTTCTTTTTCAATACTGAGGAACTAGTTCAGAAAAAAAAATAATGAAGATTCTGGGATGCCAGGCTAACAAACTTCATGATACTAATCTTGGCCTCCCATTGATTGTCAAAGATGTGAAGAATGAATTCTGGAATTCTATCCTTGAAAGAACCCAAAGGAAATTGGTGGACTGGAAAGGTAAACTCCTTAGTAATGCAGGTAAGATTCAACTCCTTGCTACTTCCCTTGAGGGAATTCTAGTTTATTTTCTATCTATTTTTAAAATCTCTAGATTTATGGTTGACAAGCTTGAAAACTTTCAACGTACCTTCCTTTGGTCAGGATCTGAGGAAAAGAAACACCTCCCGTTGGTCTCTTAGGATAAAATTTGTCTCCCTAAAGCCCTAGGGGGCTTGGGGTTAAGGAAAATTTGCAACCTTAATAGAGCTCTGCTTTATAAGGTGGATTGGACCATGATAAAGGGAACTATTAACTAGTGTAGAATCATGGAGGCTAAGTATCTAGATGGGGGTCACTTCTATAAACTCTTCATCGTGCAGGGTCACCCAGGGGCTTTAAAATCTGGAACAGTATCCTCAAATGTAGAAGTATATTAGAAAAGGGGGCCATCTGGTCATTGGGTAATGGTTTGGATATCACATTCAAGGATGATCATTGGCTGCCAGACACCATCCTTGGGAATTCTCATTTCTTTCAACTGAGGAAAATTTTGAGCCTTGGTGTTGGGCTACTAGTTTTTAACTTTATCTCTAATGGTAAGTGGATTGACCTCCTCCCTCATCTATAGAGAAGACCGGACCTGACCAAACTTCCAACTAAACTCGGTGACTTGCTGCTTTCGGTCCACATCCCTATAATAAATTAGCCTGACAGATTGCTTTGGAGATACACTCAGCATGGTGGGTTCTTTGTCAAATCGGCTTATGGTTTGCTTATCAATGACATGCTTATATTTCTGGAGGAAGGTTTGGAAACCACAATTAATCCCTAAAGTCAACTTCTTCTGGTGGACAATGCTCCATGGTAAAATCCTCATGCTTGACAATCTTGTCAAATGAGGGTTTAGCCTTTCTTACCGATGTTTCTTTTGTAAGAAAGATGAGGAAAGCTCTAACCATGTCATTCTTCACTGTGAGTTCGTTGTCGAGATCTGGTAGGAGAACCTTTGTAGACTCAACCTCCCAGGGGTTTCAAACCATAGCATCCAGGATATACTTCTTGAATGGAAATCTCCCTCACAACATCCACTAATAAAGCTCCTATCAAACCAAATTCCCCTGATATTCTATTGGGTAATATGGAAGGAACATAATAATAGGATATTCAGAGATACTGAACTCACCACTATGGATGTTTTTTTATCTCGGCTATAAACTTTTACAGGGAAACCTGTTGGTGGGAAGCTAGAAAAGCCCTATTTACCCACCTTCTAACTTTGACTAGAAGATGGCCAAGGTTTGGGGGTTGGGCAAGGGGTTTTCTAGATTCAACAACTCTAAACTAAGAGCTAGAAAGGTGACTATTTGGGTCCCCCTTTAGTCAAACTTACACAAAATTAACTTTGACGGGGCTTCCCAGCGTGGCCACCAAGTTGGAGGGAGAATAATAAGGGATCACTGGGGGAGAATGGTGGCCACTTATGCTATCCCCCTTGTTGACCACTTGGTTAACCAAGTGGAGGCTATGACGCTCTTATGGGGATTGAATTTATCCCTTAACTTGGGTTGATCCAGGATTGAGTTCGAGGGGGATTCCAAGGTTATTATTGATGTTGCTAGTGGTTAACCCTATCCTGTTAGATATAAGATGGTTGCTTGATCATTTTAGTGAGACCACCATAAAACACATTTATAGGGAAGGGAATTCAGTTGGTGATTCCATGGTGGGTGCAGGTCTGCAGATAGTTGGCTTATGATGTTGGTTTTCTGCTACTCAGCTGCCAAAAAATACTCAGTACCTGCTTGGAAAGGAAATGAGTGATAACAACAATAACAACCAAAATGTTTAAAAATCAAAGTCTGATTTGGGCGCTGAAAGGTGGACCCAAGAGAAATATCCATTATAGCTTGGTTTTTTATCACATTTGGGAAGGCCACCTGGCCTCTAAATGTAGGATCCCCAATTCTTTTTGGCGGTGGACGTGGTCTGCTTGCATCACTCCCATCATAAAGCACCATCATGTCTTTATGTGGTATCAGATAAATTTGCAATTTAATGTGATTAATAAGAGATACGACGAAGATTTCCTTTTTGGTGATTATGGGTTACAATATCGCTCCTACATGTTAACCCTGGCAGCAACTTTGGCGGTGATTTTTATGCCTAAAGGCAATTATTATTGCAATTTTTGTACCTGAAATGATAGATTCTTAAGGCCAAGTTATTACCTCATTTTTTCCATTTCACGAAATGGCTCTACTTTCTTTTTGTGCTCTATTTTTTGGTGGTATTGTGCTTTGAAGGATTTTTGCTCCTACTAGGTGTGGAATTCCTGCGTGAAGGTTGTACCTAACTACTCTGCAAATATGTGAGGGGATCATCATAGGATTGAACTAGACAAGATTGAGGAAGAGTTCTCCTCTGACCCAATGGTGATGTATTTTTGTAAGGAAGGAGGGATTTTTCCCTTCATGAAATGCTTGGCTGGGCATGATGAGATGATTTCCTGTCAGTTTGCCAAAAGCTGGAATGAGAGAAGGGTCACCATTAATGGTATCACATTTGAGATTAATGAGGAGGTTATTGGTAAAGCCATGGGTATGGCCACCACAAGAAGGAAGTGGATGAAAACCAGAAAAACCCAGGCCAAAACAATGTTCGACCAGTTCTTTGCCAATGACGACAAACCTGCATCTAAAAATGGCGGTTATAGCATGGCTAACCTCCCAGAGTTCTGGCCAAAGATGTGCAAGCTCGTTACAAAATATTTCACCTTGGAGGGAAAATTTGGTATGTTCTACAATTACCACCTTCCTTTTCTTAATCATCTTAGGCATAAGCTATTAATTTCCTTGCCTTTTTATCTTCTGCACTCCTTGGAAAACTTTGTGGCTACTATGAATGAAGCAATCTCTCTTGGTAAAAAACCCATTTACCTCCACTAGGGGCTTATCTTCATAATTTACAACTTCCACCAAGGTCTCTACCCTCCGCCCATTGTGGAATTCACCCAACTCGCCCAAAAAAAATTTTCTCCCTCGATCTCCCTCAACCAATGTAATCCCTCGCCTTATGGTTGTATCAAAGGCTCTACCCCTGCTGCCAGCCCTAATTCCTTTGAAATCTGCCCTACCCCTACTTTGCGCGTGGGTAGAGAGCATGACCTAACCCTATATGAATCTCCCCATCCTTCTAAAAAGTGCAAGAAAATTTACATAATCCTAGACTGCCCTCTGAATGTTGACCCCAGCCCACTAGTACCCGTTGGTCCTCTCGGCCTGCCAAAGAAAAAGGGAAACGGGCTTTGAAGGAGTTTTTTGATAAAGAAGATGTCTCGGTTAAGTCCCCCAGTAGGGATGATAACCAGACTAATATTGATCGTGAAGTGGGGAAAAATGATAACCTAGGCATTGTTGGTGAAGAGGGCAAGGAAGATTCTGCCCTGGATACTAGGATGGAAAACCCTAAAACTATTGTGGGCATGGGTCTTGTTGGTAAAATCAAGTTCTAGATTGTAAATCTGGAGAATATGATGGCTAAACTAAATGAGGACTTGGCCAACACAAACATGAGGCTAGCAGATGTGAGAAAATTCACTCTCAAAGTGTTGCACGCCTCTTCCACTACCCTCTGTCTACTGAATGAGAAGGCCTCTACTGGGAAGGAGTCTGTAGAAGAAAATAGGGAACTCTTCAAGTTTCTCAACGAGGAGTGGGCGGACCTTCTGTTGTCGAAGCACTTATGGGACAGGAAAGGATCCAGCTGATGGTGAAGTGCGGGTTGGGGTGTTGTTACATGGCTTCATATTATTTTTTTCTTGTTGGAATTTGATCCTATTTACATGTAGAATCCTTATCACTGCTGGTTCAACTTTTATATTTTGGTTTTTGATAGAGGTAGATGATGATTTACCATTTTTTCTTCTGTTGACTTTGTTGATTTAATATACTATTAAGTCTATTTAGTCAGTAACTATGTACCTTGGGTCAACACCCTCTTGCTACTTCTTATATCAAAAACAACAATATGCAACTACATAACCAAAAATATATTGAATGAGGAATTTTAGAATATGATCTAAACATTGATTAAAAAAAATTCACATCTAATTTAAATTCATCAATTTATTTTATTTTATTTTTCCTTCTCTTACAATAACCCTATCAAAATCTATGACTCAAATTCTAACCAAAATAGTTCCCGCGACACTTATTCTAAATCTTATAATATTTCTACATATAATGTCCTAATCGTAATTATAAACCTACAAGGAATTGGATGACCTTCTGAACATTGATAATGAAGAACTCTGAAATGAATCAATCATTGTAGAGCATAAAATATATATAAAAGTTCTATGAGAGACCAAAATTTGAGCTATGTACCTACAGGTTATATGTCAAACACAATAATAAAATCATGTCAAGTCAAAAAATTTAGTTGATATAGGTGCATTTGAAGTTTGAAATGATTCCTGAGACATTATATATGATTGTGAACATGATTGAAAGATATCTTTCTATAGGGAGTGTTATGAGAAAATTCTAGTTAGTGGGACCACTCATCACAATGTTTCTAGTTTTTCTTGTTAATCACTCTTAAAGTTATCATTCAAAAAGGCTTTCTTGAACTCATAACATGTATGAGCCACATTGTAGAATAAATTTGATATCCTATTAAATTTTATCCATTCATTAAAAAAATTACAAATGTCAACCTTCACAAAACTATATGAAGAGATCACTTCCATTCTGCTCTAGGCTCTCACCATAGCCCAACAATAACTGCTCTTCAACCTCTTCCATTTCAAGGTATTCAAAGAAACAATATGAATCATAATCATTTGTAGTATGCACAGAAGGGGTAAAATGAATACCTAGTTCATCATCACTCACACCCAATAAATAATCAAGCTCTGCATTAAAACTACAATCTTTATCTCCACTACACTCCAATTGATCACACCCATTCCTACTTGTCAGTTATCATTAGTAAAGGATGGGCTTGGAGATATTTCTTTTTCTAACACCTTCACCATATCCCACAGTATTTCTTGGTATATCTCTTCAAAACCCGAAAACCAATCCTTCATTATCCATCATATTCATGATTTCACACACAGAATCGTTGCAAATCCGTTTTGACAGGCTAGCTTCTGGTTCATCAAAAAATCTCCAGCTCACATCGCTCTCCTTGATCTGATCATGCTTCTCCATTGAATTCAAATAAACCTTCTAAAATTTACTCTGCTCTCTTGTGCAATGAAATTTAATGACAAACTGATCAATCAGTTAATATACAGAATGAGTTTGGGAAAAGAAAAAAAGATGGTAGAAAACTTAATCGGAAAAATACAAAATGGGCTTGACTTCTCGAAATAATAATTAGCCGGTAGGATTCCTTTTGGGGAGAACCATTGAATGGATTTAAGTGTCTCTCACAGTCAAAAATTTTATCAGGAATATTTTACGGAGATATTTTGTGTCACTAGGACTGCTCATTTATTGTTCCATGGAGGGTGAATGATGAGCCAGAGGTGCGCACATGGATTGAGAAACTAGAAGCAATTTTAGAGGACAATGTGGTGGTTAGAGAAGTGTAAAAGGAAGAGGTGAAAATTATTGAGGGGAAGAAAAGGCCAAGAAGAGAAGCTCAGGGCAGGGGCAGAGCTTGTTTTGGGTTGTCTCAGAGCAAAGGGAATGTGAAAAATGGGCTTACACAGAGAAAATTGAATATAGAGCCACTCTTTGATTTGTACCTACCTCTGCCTCCACCTTTACTGCCTGAAATGATCCAAAAATATGAGACTCTTGAGATTATCCATAGCTAGGAAAAAGTTGTGGTGGCATGAGGTCCAACGATTTATTCTCTTGCTAATCATTTCTAAGAAGAATTGAGAGCTGATGGGTCTTCTACTGATGGACTTTATACAGAGGCAGATGAATTCATTAACAGTTCCCTAAATCTTGCATCTGGGTTTTATTTGAATGAGGAATGAGGGATCCTAGTATCAGTGTTTAGGAACTGTGAAGCATCATTGCTATTGAAAAATTGAGTTTGAAAGAGAAAATACTAACTAAATTTGCAAAGATAAAAGAAATGTAAACCTAGGGTTTGGTTAAACCTAAAAATTAATTTCAAAGAATTTGTAAATCTTCGGTAGATATACATATAGTAGCAAAATTGAATCATAACAGTCCTAATTCCGTAGTTCATAACATAAGTCTTCTAAGTGAAAATACTACTATTCATGTTGTTGCAACTAAGAAAAAAGCCACATCATTTATTCAAAGTGTTAATAAACCAAATTTGAATATTCCTATGGTCCTCTATCTCCTTTCCTTCATTTCTCAATTGAGAACAAATTCCATCTTCTTCCCACCCTTGTGAATTCAGGAGATCTGGGCACACCCTTTGAACATAATGAAGAAAATATAGGAAGCCAAGCAACCGTTCGACCCTTCCTTAATAGTAATTCTATGCTAGCCTAGCACCAAAGGATGAAGAAGATGAAGATGTTTTTTGTGATTAATAAAAAAATGCCTAGAAGGCGATGAAGGATTTTTGTGATCTATTCAATTTCATATATCTAGATAGCCTAGAAGACGAAGATGTTTTTGGGGATTAATAAAAAAAAATTGTATGAGGAACAAGTTTTCTGTTTGAATCAATGATTTGTATTGGTTCATTTCTCTATTATTGTTTAATTCTCCCTCCTGGATCCAACTGCAGTCAATAACTTTGTACACTCCCTAAGATTGATCATTTTTTCTTATTTCTTCAATAAAAAAATCACCAGAAAATTTGTGACATAGTTAGAATCCAAGTCTAAAAGATGTTCTGCAACATGTTCTTCTAAATATATGTTTTCCTGTATTCTACAGATTTCAAGCAAACAATGCCACATCTTGGCATCAGGTTCTACTACAATTATTTTAATTAGGCCTTCTACCTCATCAGGGTTTCCAAAATGGACAAGAATGTCAACCACATGGCAGTAATGTTGCATGGTTGGTGTAATATGATTAAGTTGAATAATCCAATTCAAAATATTTCCTTCCAACTTACACCAGGCCTTAATGGGAGCATGTAGGAAATATAAAATTATATGTTGTATGGTCCAGATTGACACCAAATTTCTACATTTGTTAAAGGTATGCTTGCCATGTTCATGCATGGAATATCCTCCTATCAATGTGTTCCATTAGATCAAGTTATGTTTTTGCATTATCCAAACTAACTTCTATGCATGATCTATTCTACCACAATTTGAATACATATCAACGAGAGAATTTTCCACAAAGCTATTGGAGTGAAGTCCCCATGTATTTTTCTTCTCATATATCTCCATGCCCTTTTTCTATAGATGCCAATTTTGCACATGTTGGAAGAACACTAGAAAATATTAATCATATGGGTTGAAATTCTACTTGATATATTTGGTAAAAAAATGTCAATGCTTCTTCCTCAAATGGCCCATTCCTGGAGTAGATGCAACAATTATATTCCAGCACGCTACATCTGTGTAAGACATTTTGTCAAATAGTTCTCTTACCTTCCCGATGTTCCTAAATTTTGCATACATGTCAAAAAAGGCACTACTCATAGCCAAATTACCCTGAACTCAACTATGAATTATTTGTTGATGTATATTCATAGCCTGTTGCATATTTTCCAAATTGGCACATGTCAGGAGAATAGAGGAAAAGGTTTTGGATTGAATAATTATGTGTTCCAGTTGCATTTTATGAAAAAGACTCTGGGTTTTGTTAATACAACCATTCCACACACATCCTTAAATCATAACTGTCCAAGAGATAGTGTTTCTTGTGGGTATGAAAGAATGTGATTGCCTTGATTGTTTTCTTTGGGAGAGGAAAAAAATTAGAGCCTTTTGTTTGTGTAACAATTTTTTTTTTGATATTGATATAAGGATTATAAAAATGGGTACTAAAAATAGGTAATCATGGAGTTTCCTCCAAGATCGCATGAAGCACAAAGAAAAATAAGGTTTATATTGGTTGCATTGAAGGAATATTTGAGCATGGTGCCAAAGTATTTGTTGGAGTTTCCTCTCATGATCTCGGGTGGCTAGAAAGGCCTAAACATAGTCTACAACAATCTACTGACAAGGTTAGTAATGCTCAGTATAATTAAAGCCAAATATCTCAGTGACAATGAAAGATTCATCTATTTTAAAATCCTTATGGGATTGAGTATTCTCAAATGTCATATATTTTTTCTATAAACCTTTGAGAGATGTGTGACTAAATTTGTCGTGCAAGGGAAAATAAGTTAGGGAGATCAATCCCTTTTGCATAGTTACAAGGTTTTTATAAGTGATGTTATCAATAGTGAAGATTCATCATGAAATTTATAAAACATGTAAATTTCAAGCCCACATGAAAACCATAAACCTGATCTTTGACTCCAAACTGTGAAATGGTCAGAAAGAACATTTATGTAATGTTTCTTGAAAACTAGAAGATAGTTTACAAAGTGATTTTTGAAAGACAAAGTCAAGGATATCCAAGAAATCTGTCAAGAAGGTATGTGGTATACTTTTAATGTCAAAAATGGATAAACTGCACAATGGTTGTAGGTATAAGAGGAAGAGTGGTTGTTACAAAGTGAAAAGAATAAAGCATAGTGTAAGGATCATGAAACAAATTAGGGACAAGCCTTGTAGAGTCCCTGAAACTTTGTCTTTTCTCAAGATTACCAGATGCATTAGCCCTTTTTGCAAGAGTTTAGTGTGAGTGATTAATGATGTCTCTCTTGTGCATGTTGTTTTATCTTGTTATGACAAAGGATAGAGAAATTTGTGTTAGTACCATTTTCCAAATAGATTTTAAAGAGTGTGTACATTATCAAGTGGTGCTTGTAAGAAAAAAAAGAAAAAAAGTAGAAAATTCTAAAAGCTTATGGAGGTGACAAGGAAGAGAGTTTGAAGATCTTAGGCAATTCGTAGGGGATAGTGTATAAAATAACAAGGTATAGTGCTTTGACGAGAATTAAAGAACAAAAGATGACTAACATCATAGGAGCGGTAGGAAAATATTTGTTTTAATAATTTACAGGCATGCCAAAGAAAATGAATTCAAGTACAAAGTGCAATCCCATGAAGACATACATGTCTTTGGAAAAAGGATCAAATAGTAAGGAGAAACATAAACTCAAATTATAGTGTAGGGACAACAATGAGTAAAAATATGCACTTTAGGTAGTTAGAAAGTGGAATAAAATGCTAGTAAGAGCACCTAAATTGTCATGGTTGAGGTGCTTGTGATAAGGGAAACAAGATGACATGCCTGGAAGTTTTTCAAATGATAGCATAAAATGGAACTTAACATTGATAAGTAGAAAAACTCAATAATATAAGTACCCATATTAGACCTTTAGAAGTGAGTGATAAGGAAAAATAAATGATATAAGTTGTAAGTATTAAGACCATACATTAAGGGACAAAAGAAATCATCCAAGATCATGCAAGAGAAAGGACTAAAGAGAATCATATAAACATCAGTAAGGCAGAGGTAATGAATTTACTAAAAGGGAAATACAGTCTAATTGGTAATGGTAATAAATATAGGAAATTCATCATGAGTGGAAAGTCCAAGGCACAGTGAAGATGCATCCAAAGAAGAGCCCTTTAAGATTAGAATGTTGCATAAAGTGGACAATGAGGACAATTAACTCTTTGTGTCAAGCATCATAAAAATATAAACCTAGAAGGGTAGTTTGAAGTGAAATATAAGGCATGCCAATCATGTCAGGAGGGAAAATGTATCATGAAGGAGAGACACAAACCAATATAGTGACCTGATATGTCGAATAGATATGTGATACCAATAACATCAAAGGCATGGCAATAACTACCAAGACTATCATAGTGAGTAGATCAATCATAAAATGAAGATCCTTATATGGAAAATCAAGAAGAGTCAAAACCCCAAAGAGAAATATTAAATGGGAAAAGATCATATGATGCATCATTACATTTGTTTTTATAATTTCTCATTATTTCATCATAGAGGTAAAATTTCTAGTCTCAAATAGTCTGATTGTGTTGAGAATAAATGAAGCATGATAAATTCATGAAGCATTGATTGTGGGTACCCCTGTCTTAGGTGTGACATGACATTTAATGATGAAAATTAAACAAGATAGGTCTCCAATTCTACAAATAATATGGTACATTAAGTAGAGTTGAAAGAGTATGTGTATATTGAAAGGTAAGAAATATTGGTTAATAGAACAATTTGTAAAACTGTCAACAAGATCCCTACAATAAAAAAAATAGTACAATGGAAAGAAGAATGTGATGAGAATTTGATAGAAAATAGGAATTTAAAGGGATAGAAAAAACAGTGAAGGGACAACCTACATCAAATATATCCTTGCATTTTGTGTTAAAGAATAGAAGAAAGCATTGGGTCTTGCCGAGATTATTCAATTTTAAGCAAATAGTGGTGCATTCTTATTCCAAACAATGATGGTTATTGGATACATTGGTAGAGTATAGGAGTTTTGAAAGAATTCCTCACATAGCATGCATATCATTCTTTTGTATCTCATTTTCAAAGGATTAAGTGTCAGTTTGGAGGTTAGAGCATAACTGATGATTTTGGTTGTTGAAGTCATTTCTTAAGTTATGTTACTAGTCTAAGTTGGGGATGAGAAATAACAATTTGTATATGAAAATATCATTAGCCATAAAAAGGAGAAAGAGTGTTTCAACAGTCATAAGAGCATTGCCTCAAGTCTTGGTCTTAAAATCCTATGTACTATCAAGTTGCGTGTAGGATGAATGGATAGCCATATAGCACAAAATTTTATATGGACGTGAATCCATGAATAGGGATAGAGTCCATTAGTGATTAAGAATGCTTTGCATAGAGAGAAATGATAATACTCTTTTATGAGAAGCAACCTATATTCATAATGTGCAATATTTTGAATGACATTCTAAAAGCCAATCTCAAGAAAAATAAAAATAAAAAAAATGCATGAGGTAGCAGTCTCGAGCATATAGTTACCATGCATCACATTAAAAAGAGTGGTAGGATGAGACATGGTATTCAGATGAACAATAGGAATAACAATGTAAAACAATAATGGGAAAAGCTTGATTTGTTCCAAGGTAATAGTATACTTCTAATAAGAAGAAAAAATAAAAATAAAAATCAAGTGTAATCATTTCTTAATTAATACAATTTCCATTAATACTTTTATTATCTTTATATTATTTTTCTACACATATTTTGGTCAATTATATAGAAAATGGACTTTTCAAAAACAAATATATTTTTAGAGTATTTTCTAAAGTTTCTATAACTTTCCTTAAATCAGTACTATATAT
>MU224158.1:410040-437881 GCA_018584345.1 Thuja plicata
TGCGAAAGTAAAGAAAGGAAATGAAATTTAATTTGGATAAGTAATGTAAATGTGTTAGTAAATGAAATTCATTAAGGGAACCTTAAGGAATGTAAATGTGGAGTAGTTATGATGAAAAAAAAAAAAAATTAGTTGCAATTTTGGTCATAAGACCTGATTCCTTATGGGTTCCCTGGCGGGGACATTACACTATGCAAGCACAATCTAGGGAAAGGGGTTCACGGGTGGATCTTGAACAAAGGCTATGTAGGTTCCACCATAAATGTGAGAAGATTGGCATTAGTCTCTCTTTCCTCCTTCAAATTTTGTCCCTGCTTGATATATCTGGCCTCTATTGCTTTGGTGGCCTCCCTTAGCAAGTCTAGTTCACCTTGCTTATCTCTTCTCCCTAGTGCTACTTCTGTGATGTTATAGTCTTTGGGCCTTACGGCTGCTGTATCTGCACCTAGAGGGGGTGTTGCGATAGTCACAATTATGTTTCCCTCTGGCCCAGTCTAGAGAGTGTGGACTGTCTACGCTTTCTTGGGCTTACTAACCTCTACATTTTTGGCCATTATTTCAGCCAAAGAGAGTGGAGCACCTGAGGAAACCTTCGCGACCTTTCTTTTTCTTGACTCTACCAACCATTGGGGTGGTTTGGATGTCTCTGCTATTAAGACCTATGCATTGGGATTCCCTTCAGAATCTGGCGGTGTGTTCCTAGAATGTACATTTTCTTTGGGCTCTGTCTCCTTCTCTTGCTCTTGTTCCTTTTCTTGTTCCCTAGAACCTCCAGTATTTTTCACCATGCTGGTGTCTTCTATTGTGATGTCTTTCCTCAGCATCAATAGTGCTTGTATCTTTGGGGACCTCCTCGGCTCTCCCAGCGTCTGATGAGCTGACATCTCCATTTCCCAGGTCATCCCAGTCATTCTACTATTGTTGTCCTTTGGCCTCATGGGCCTCGTCTGTTGGAACATTTCCCTCCATCGGAACATCTTCTATAGGTGGGTGGGGTCTCTGGCCAAAGTTTAACAATGTGTCTATGGTTATTACCTCAATGAATGTGCTCCGGGGCACTTGATCACCCAGAGTAACCAAAGGCATCTGGAGCATGATAAATGGGGCTACATTTTATATCATAGGTCTAGTTTCCCTAACCATCAACTGCTCATCTGTGGGTTGCCTTGGTGTATCTTTGATCTCTTGGACCGGTGTCTTCTCCTATTTGGGATCCTTTTGTGCTTCATCTTGGGCCTCTTGTTTTGATGTTGCTTCTTCTTCTGGGATCTCTTCTTTATCCTGAGTGGCAATTTCTTCCACTGGTTTGCCAATATCCCCTTGCAAGTTCATGATTTCATCTGCCCCAAACACATCATCAAAATCATCGTGTGGGGGAAGGCACATCTAGCATACCATGGCTAGTGGTTGTACTTGGGGTAGGGGTCACCTTTTTCTTCTTCTTTCTCATCAATGGAACCCCAGTCTCTAAATTGTTGGTAGACTCTGCCTCAGTGAAAGTCTATCTGCTTATCATCATAGCCAACAATATGGATAACGCCAGGTGAGAAGATGCCATCAGAGTTATGATGAGGCCGAAAGATATCTATGTGCTTATCTATTGGTTAACCAGCCTCGCTGACTCCATTTGTTGCTTCACTTGTACCATCAAAGGGGTGGGACCCTAGGGAGGCACCTTGGCTAGGGCGCCCTCTTTTTCTTTCCGTTTACTCATGCTAGGTCCAACGTTGACGGAAGATGGAATGGACTTTTTGACTATTGGTTTCTTCTAAGTGCTCTTGGGACACACCCGGGAAAAATATTGGTGACTTACCTCCAAAATAGGGTGACATACTCCCTTGATCATTAAATCTTCAGGGGTGGTCTAGTCCACCAGAGGGAGATCCAATTTTTCTAATCCTTACTCTTTGTATGCTGGGTCTTCCAGACGCCCATCATGTGAAAAACCCTTCAAAAAATTTTGAAGGTTGAGCGCCTTTATGAGTTCTTTGAACATGCGTGAATGTTGATGGGCTCGGAGATCGAATCTGTCCTGGCAGTCCGCCCAAAAATCTTCAATATCTACTTCATGTGGTGGGGATGGCTGGGGAAGCGCTATGGAAATCTTTCCCAGAGGATCATAGTTTTTCCTCACGTGGTGGAATTCCACTAGTCCTAGGATTTTTAATTCATTATTTGTCACCCTTTCTGCCGTGAGACTGCTCATATAATTCCCACACATGGGATGTTGATAACCTTTCTCAATGTAAAGAAGGCATATAGGTTCATCATATATTGACATAACTCCAAAAGAATAATTTTGTTCGCACAATATCGGGGAAGAAGATAGGGCTTCCCGGAGAAGCTGGTCACCCGAATGTAGGTGTCATACTGGAACTAAATAAAGTAGCAACCATAGGTGTTGACCAAATTCATTGCCTCCTATGACAATTGATACTTGGAGTCCTAGGTGAGTGTTAGGATGTTATGGTAATTGAAAGCATCATTTACCTGACATAAATTTAGGAAAATGAGTTCCCATTGCATTTGGGGATAGTGATCCCATGGTGTAAACTAGCCCGGTCTGTTTCCAAGTTTACCAACTGTTCCTAAACCTGGAAAAGCTACTCTTTGTTGGGATAATTCCCATAGCACATATGATGTCATGTAAAACTTGGAACTCTGGATGACACCCTTCAACTGCATGTTTACATGGTTGGATATAATGGCTACCCAATTGAAGGTTAGTTCATGAGTGGTGATGCAGTAAAGAAAATAATACATCCACATCGAGAAGTTCCAGGCATGGGGAAATCCAAAGATGATGCATAATAATATAATTCCCGCCTGAATGGGCTCTTTGAAATCTACGTGGGGAATTTCCAACTTCATCCTTTTATGGTCCCTCTTCGGGGACTTCAACCACTGACTATTGAGATATTTTTGGGAAACCATCTCGGCTTCCTTGAACTCCTTCAATGATTTGGATAGGGTGATGATGGTAGACCCTTTGAACTGTGAAATCCTCAGTCCTGAGGAAAAATTCACTGCATCTAGAGTGACAATTGTTGCTAGATACTGTAATGGCCAAGGATCGACGAGTAGGATAGTCTGAGTAGGATCATTGTACAATGTTGCTAATTGAAGTATCTGTTCTGGTGACTGTACCAAACAAGGAAATTTTACAGCCTTGATAATGCTAGAGGAGGACAACTGAGTAGCCATATTGTCTTCGGTGGCCTTCAACCTGTAGACTGCTTGGATTAAGCCTTGCATTTTAGTCCAGGGTCTGGGCTCTATGTCCATTATTTCTTGAACTTTGGAATCCACCTTGGATCCCATGAGAACCCCCTCCTTTGGGTATTCAGAGGTGAGTGGCAGCCTTGCCAGCATCTTTTCAGCCTCGGTGCAGCTCCAAGCTCTTAGAATGGGTGATTACTTTAGATATCTTGATCAATTATCCACAACCTACAAGATTGGAGAACCATTAGAACATGATATATATAAAAAGGGCTTTAGAAACTCCAAGGAATTTGTCACCACCCTCTACCTATCCAACAAGTGTTAACATACATCAAAAATCCCAGAATACTTAAAAATGGGCGTGAGTAGGACTCTAGGGTGTTGAACCAAGTAATAGGAGGAGACACAAGACAAGGGATTGCTTAGGACCCAAAGTCTGGATAAACTAGCCATTGCCATGTCAATGTGACCAGTAGGAAACTATACTTGGCTGACGTGGGTTGGCATGTGGTCATCTGACAAGCAACATAAATGCATTAATGGTGACAAGTGGGCTGATACGGGGTGAATTTAATGCTAGATGGGACATGGTTTGAATGCCCACTCATGGGAAATTAATCCTACCATTAAGGTGATGAGACAGAGGAGAGAGAAAGTTTCCATGGCTCAAACCAGAGAGGTACCAAGGTCGAGCCATGGCGACTCCCTCTTGACGAGCTCAGTATAGTGAGTGAAAACATGATAGAGCACGATGAACTCATTAGCTTAGAAGGATAAACACAAGATATATACATGAATTTACAGAGGGCTGAAGACCGAAATGCATAGACACTAAAATACATAGTATTTACAAACTATTTCTAGATTTATAAAATATTTACATAGGTACATGAGCTACCCTAAGGAAAAATACAATGTATACACTAGTCTACCACTGCATAGAGGGAGGACAACCCTCTGGTAGAGCCAACACACCAATGGGAGGCAAACCAAAAAGAAAAACACAAAAGGAAAACCAGCAAAACCAAACAAAGTGAAACCAAGAAGGAAACAACCAGAAAAACAAGAAACAACATGAGACCAGAGGACAAATTGAGGACCTACCTGGTGACACAAATAATAGGGGAGAAGCACACCAGGAGCGCTTTGCAACAATTCTACCCTCAAACCATCACGAATGGACATTGCAAATCAACTTGCAATTGACCACTAAGCCTAGAACAACTCACAGCTTAATCATAGTTTAATTGCCTAAGAATCACTCTGAATGCTCTAAGTGTTTTTAATCATGGTAACTGTGAAAGTGATGGGTAATTTCCATTTATAATCTTAGGTTAAAAACAAGTTACACCCTTCTCCAGGAACTCCAGATAGGAGGACCTCCAGACTTTGGGCCTAGGGATTCCACACAACTATGCCTTCTTGTGAGAGGATACATAGTTGAGGAGAATCCTGGATTCCAAAATCTGGCTCTTGAGAGAACAAACTCTAGGACCGGGTCTCAAAGACACAAGAAGAAAAAAATAGAAATAAATCAAACCTTGCAGAAGAAAATCCCAGAGGGAAAACAAAGAAAGAAGGAAAACAAGGCAAGAGAAAAAGAAAAAAAAGGGGGACCCAACATTTTGCACACAAAATGTAGGGACGGGTATGCAGGGCATAACAAATGGGGACTTTCTGAGATGAATGCCTTAGCTCATTTGAGAAATGCAAAACCTCTGGTTAGAAAAACTAGATTCAATCTTTACTTAGAGCATCCTATTTGCAAGGCATAAGGTGTCTAAGAAAATCTGACCCATACATGATTAAATCCTTGGTCTTTCGTCAGTCATGAAGTGTGTGCTTTTGAAATAAAATCAATCCGATGACCTCTGGGAGAAATAGAGAAGATGCACTAAATATATCAAACCAAAGTTGTCAAATCTTTCTTGTATCCTTCGAATACCAAAATTTCTTCATTCTTTAGATCTTTCCTTTTTTGAATGGGAAGGCGGTACTCCTTTCACCTTGGACCTCATGCTTAGCCAAGTTCTGAGGTGGTACTTCTTTCACCTTTCCATCCCATTCAAATTTCCAAATGAGGAAGAGAACTCTGGACCTGGAAAGAATTTAAATGTTTTCAGACTTGGGCCAATAAACTAGTGCGACCTATCTAGTCTTAGTGTGTCTAATTACTTGTTTCTTTTGATTTTGATTTAACAGATTTCTAGACTTCCAGGGATGAATCCGATGAAGATTACTCATAGCCTATTACCCAATTCACAAAATAACTCTGGAGTGTGGACCAATTCCACCATGCTAACAATAGATTCCAAGTTCACCAAAAATTCAAAAGGTACCATTCCAGAGACTAGATGTTATGCGAAGCATACTGGTCTACAAAAAGGGGCAAGCAAAACATTGGGAACCTAGAAAAAGAAAGAACAAAGCCAAAAACAAAATGAAAATAAAAATAAGGGGGGCAGTCCTAGAGGACGGCCAACAAAACTATTTACAAGCCACCCCAAAAGGAGCACTAGGAAAGATATTAACAAGAAAAGGATTTACATAAAGTACAACTCTGGACAAACTCACCTTATCCGAAATAATGCTTGAGGAACTGTCCATTGATAGGAAATGGAATGAATTTTCTGGTCATGGTACTGAGGTGATAAGTATTTTCCCCATAGATCTCAGATATCAAGTATGGTCCAAGCTAGAGCTGTTGGAATTTGGTGTGTTTTCCCTTCTTTTCCCAGGATTTGTCCCAAAAAAGGACTAAGTCTGAAATCTGAAAGGCCTTATACTAGGCTTGTCAGTCAAACCATCATTTTACTACCGCTTGGTGATGCACAAAGTGTTCAAGGGTTGTGTCTCTTTGTTCTTCCATTCGCACCATATTTAGGAGCCAAACATCCACGATTTTGTCCTGGTTTCTGAATTCCTGCATGAACTGTAAAATTGGGATCTATAAGTTAATGGGGAATACTAGGTTTTGGCCATAAACTAGGTGGAATGGGGAAGTCCCTAGGGCTTCCTTTATTTGGATATTATCTTCCTAGACAGTGAATCAAAGCTTTTGGTGCCTGTCCTGGGGATTCTATTCTAATAGATGTTTGATCACTTCAAGTAAATTTTTGTTGGTCGATTAAGAAACACCATTCCACTGAGGGTAATGTTGCTGGAGAACTTTAGATTGATCTTCCTATCATAGGTCCATTCATGTAATTGTTCAGAAGAAAATGCCAGACCGTTGTCACACACTATAGAAAAAGGCATTCCAAATCACGTGATGATGTTTTCTTCCAAGAATTTTATGACTACATCTGCCATGTTGTTTTTACAATGGATTGCTTGAGACCACCAGGTGCAATAGTTGGGAGCAGTCAAGATGTATCGATGGTTGGTAGACAAGTTGGGGTTGATTTCCCTGATAAAGTAAAATGCCCTATGGGAAAAAGGTCCAGCTTTGAAGACCAGTTGCAAAGGCATAGCCGGGTTCCACTCACGATGCTCCATGGTCTGACAAGTATAGCACTTCCTGACGTGAGTGTAGACATCTTTAAAGATACAAGGCCAATAGTATTCGGCCTAGAGGATCTGATTGGTAGTGGCATTAGCTGAGCCATGCCTGGTTGCAAACTGCTTATGGAATTCTTTGATTATCTTTGTAGCTTGAGCCCTATCGATGCACTAGAGGTACACTCCCTCATAGTTTCTACAAAAAAGTATGGCAATTTTTTATCATGAAGTGTGCACTTTCAATCGCAGGGTGCGACGTTTAGTTGGAGGCAATCCCTCTAGGCATATGTTATTCAACAACAAGTACACCAGGTCTATATACCATGGGTCCTGAGTATTGGAATCCACTGTATATGCCTGACATTTGATGTGTGGAGTCTCTCTTGCCATCACTCTACATAGTCCCTAGCCTTGGACTATCTTCATGGGTTGCATTTCCAGATCATACTCTTGGAGGATGGCCATCCATTTCCCCCATCTTTCGCCCAATTCACTCTGCATTAGTAGAGATTTTACCACCTGGTCTGGGATGATAGAATGCACTTTTCTCTAGAAGATGTAATGCTGGAATTTCTCCATGGCGCAGACAAGCGCAAAGGCTATTTCTCCTAAGGCAAGTACTACACTTCAGCATTCTTGAAGGGGGAGATCATGAAAGCTATTGGCCAATCGTCCCCTTCAACCTTCTAGGTCAGAACTATGGTTGTAGAATGTGGTGAAGCAAATGAATAAATCTAAAAGGGGAGGGAATAGTCTAGACTAGCAAAGATTTGTGCCTCCACAATTGTCTATTTGATCTAGGTGAATGCCCGCTTTGCTTTAGGGATCCACTCAATCTTAGTATCTTTCTTCATCATCTCATTGAGTGGTTTTATGATCTCAACAAATCCAGTGATGAATTGCCGGAAAAAAATGATCTTCCCAAAGAAATATCTCATTTCCTTCTTGTTCCTGGGCATTTATAGATTTAGCAGTGCTTCAACTCTCTCAGGGTCAATGGATATACCCTTCTAGGAGAAAATATGCCCGAGAAACTTCCCTTCAGTGACCCCAAAAATGCATTTCTTAGGGTTGAGGGATATTCCATACCAGTGACACCTCTCACAAATCTAGGCAAGGTGGGTGGAATGATCATGCTTGTCCTGGGAAAAGACAATCAGATAATCCATATAAATGATTATACACTAGTTCACAAGGCCCTCGAACACAATGTCTATAGCCTTTTGAAATGTGGCCCCTATGTTGATTAGGCCGAAGGGCATTCTCCAGTAGAAAAATGTTCCCCACTTGGTGGTAAACATCATTTTGTCTCTATATGCATATTTAACCAGGACTTGGTTATATATGGAGTACACATCCAAGAAAGACAACATTTGTGACCCATTCACGATTTGTAGTACCTCATCCAATGAGGGGAGAGGGTGATTATCTTTCTTGGAAACTTTTTTTAAATTTCAAAAATCCACACAAAGGTGGATCTCGCCGCTTTTATTCCTCACAGGGACTAGGTTGGAAACCCACGTAGTGTACTAGATTGGGAAGATGATCTAGGATGACAACAGTTTTTGAACCTCCTGATGGATCAGAGGCTCAATCAGTGGGTTGATCGGTCATTGCTTTTTCCAGAAAGGCTTGGTGTCTGGTTTCAGTGGGATAGTATGAGTCATGATGGATGTATCATATGTCTTTAGATCCTCATATCCCCACACAATTACATCTATGTATTCTCAGTTAACCGCAAGAATCTTTTCCTTCTCCTCTTCAGAGCAGGAGGTGCCAATGTGTATCATTTTCTCTTCACCGGCGTGGCCAATATTCACCTTCTCAAATTTTCCTCCTTCAGGGGAGGATGATATATTTTCCCAACCCTGAGGGTCCAAGTCAAAGATTCATTAAAGTGCAACCATCCCCTTAGGAATGGTGTTGGTTTGTAAGTCCATGATCCTATCATCTTCATTACCCTATCGAGTATCATCGCAATCCCTCTTCTCCACTATCTGGTCTTCAAAGACACCAACATTGGAAATAAAGGCCAGGATATGTTGAGCATCTTTAAAGACCTAAAAATGGGTGACATTGTTTGGAATGGACAGGGTGGGAACCATCTCAACTAAGAATTTTCAGAGTCGAGAGCCAGTCATTGGTTCAAGCGTGCTGGCCAAAATGTCAAGGGAATCTGGGAAATAATTTTGTCTCCAGGGAATAAGATCAATGTTGAAGGCATCAAAATCTTTGATAAGGCCCCATGCCTAGTTGCGGT
Source organism: Thuja plicata (assembly GCA_018584345.1). Lineage (NCBI taxonomy): Eukaryota > Viridiplantae > Streptophyta > Pinopsida > Cupressales > Cupressaceae > Thuja > Thuja plicata. Next base: position 419,024 of record MU224158.1, read on the forward strand.
ATGTGGCTAGCCTTTTGTCTTGATAGGTGTATTGACTCCGAACCTGCTTTACAATCAACTCTGAATCACCCAGAGCCCGAAGGTGAGTGATTCCTTTGCTTAGTGAAAATATAATTCCAAGGATGAAAGCCTCATACTCTGTGACATTATTCATGTAGTTAAACTATAACCTATAGGATGCAAGGAAGGATTTACCCTACAGGTTGATCAATTCCACTTTGGCCCTACAGCCTTGTTTGGATCAGGACCTATCAAACTTAAGGGTCCACAAGTCATCATTTTTTGTTTGGGGCTAGGAAGACGAAGTGGTCTTTGGACTTCTTTTGGGAAGGTTGGGAGGAATTTCCTCCAGCGCTGATGGTGCATAGGTGAGGCTGACCTCTGGAGAGATTTTTGGTTGAGATTCCCGGATAGGTGGTGCCAATGAGGCATCACCAGCAGAAGTACTGGGTTTTGTGGAATTAGATGTGTGCTCTTTCTCCTAAAGGGAATTGATGTGTTGGGCAACAACAAAAAGACAAGGCTCACATTCTAGCTCTAAATGTTTTTTATAATGCACCTGGCACCAAGTACTGGACAAGAGTGTGGCAGGGGTCACTGCGGCACCCTGAGAGTTAACCTCAACCCTCAATTTTTCTTCCAGTTCCCAGGTTCTCTGGGAGACTATGGGGTCCTCCCCAGGGATGAAATCGAATGTTAAGATCTCAAGGGGTTGGTACACCCCAGGGGATGTCTCAGAGAAGAGGACCTCATTTACCCTCCCAACTTTGGTGAGGGCCTATTTCATCTGGGGCTCACTTTCAACCCAGATCTGGTTAGATTCTCCCTCTCAGGGGAGCCACAAGTGGGAAAGGTCAGTCGAGAAATATTTGTTCAGGGACTTGGACTAATTGTGACTTAGTAACATACCATAAGTTTCTAGGATGTCCACCACTTGGATGTCAATCACGCTGGCTATCTTGGGGTCCTGGATGAGTTGAATCTAGATGTTTTTTAGTTCACCCACCATTTTGACAGCAGTTTTATCCAGCTAGATTATTACATCATTGGATAGGGTGGGGCAGAACTCGAGCTTCTTGCATATGGATAAAGGCATGATGTTGCCCGAAGCCCCGGAGTCTACCAAGAAATTGTGTATGTTATTCCCTTTTATGTTCAAACCTAGTAGGAAGGGAGGATCCTTAGTGTTACCTCAGAGGATAGCCGCATTTGTATCATCAAAATTGACATTCTTAGGTGGGCGATTGATAGCTTCCAGGTTTTCTAAGAGCTTCAGAAGAGACTTCTTCTGCTTGGGATAGTTTAGAAAAACCTCCATCAAGGTCATGGAGGTGGTGGTTTGTTCTAATGCCTTCATAATTTTAAACCTTCCTCCCAAGAATTGGTGGCTTCCCTTGGTCAGGTCCTTATCTTGGTTAGCGCCAGGGCCCTTTGGAGGGATGAACCAATCAGTCATGTTTTCCTAGGGAGGAGTATCTTTAGGAGGTGTGGGCATGTAAACTGGTCCTCTACTAGCCTAACTCTGAGTGTTGCAAGGAGTTCGTGGGTTGGTGAAGGAATTAGCCTCAAAGGCCAGAATAGATTCATCAAATAACCCCTGCAATTCACATTCTTCTTCATCTTCCTTATCTATTCCAAAGAAGATGTTCTCATTGGTGAAGGAACTGTGAGTGGGCTCTTGTATAGGAGGCTCTAGGGAGTAGGATTAGAAGCTTGTTGTCTGTCCAGTTGGGTGATCATGATGGCTTTCTCCAACGTGGCATGGTTCACCTCATTATGGGACCCTGTGTCATGCAATCTACACTAGTTGGTCATAGGTTGGAAGTCTACAACTATCATGAAATGAGAAGGTCTAGCTCTACCCTGATTGGTGTTTTGGTTTGGAGGAGGACCTCTGGTATTAGCATTGTGGTTCAATTACTGTTGACTGGGTTAGGGCCCGTTGTAATTTTTTCCTCTAGCATCATTATTTCATTGGCCGGAGACAATATTCCCTCTCTAGGAATTGGTGTTTTGGGGTGCAAAGGACCCCACCTTCAGTTGACCCATGTCTACAGTCAGTGTAGACAACATTCACTACAGGGATTCAATCTCGGCGGTCAACTGGGTATTCTCATCACAATGTGACGGTCGTTGTTGTTGGTTTCCCGAGAATGCGGTAGCATTTTCCAAAGTTGAGGGTGGAAATCCTCCAGCCATGGATGATTGAAAGAAAGGCACTCTGGATGGTTGTGTCTGTGGTTATTGCATTTTCTCTGGTTGGTTCTAGGGAAAAGATTCTAGACCTGGTGTTGTCTGAACTTGCGATGGATATATGTATCAGGCCTACTGGCCTATTAGCGGTGGTGGGGGATTGATGGCCATCACTGGGGCACTCATTCCTTGATTGGGTTATATCCCCCAGCATAATAATTTCCATTGGGTATCATGTTGAAAGGCATGCTCTGCCCAATCCTACCCAGAGATTTGTTAAGACCACGAGATAATTCCAAGGCCAGGTTGTAAACTTTTACCAAAGTATTCTGGTCATACAGGGTGGTAGTTCTCCAGAGGAGAGTGGCAACAAAAGGGTCCATTGCATTAGGATAGGTCTAGATAGTTACATCTATGGATGGGATGAAGGGACCCATGCATCGCTTTAGGGTGCATTGGAACTGGTGGTTGAATGCTGCAAGGGGCTCATTCAGTTCCTTCCTAATAGAAATGAATTGGTTGTGGGACCACATTGGGTCCATGTGTATGTGGAAGGTAGCTAGGAAGGTGTTCTCCATGTCCTACCAACTATTGACGGAGTTGGCGGGAAGGTTAAGGTACCAGTTCAACTCATTCTATCCCAGGGATAGTGGGAACATCTGGGTCACAACATCTTTATATTGTATCTGGTGTCGGTTCATGGAATCTTTGTATGCATGTAGATGCTCTTCTATGGTTCATGAGCCTAAATGCTCATATCAGGGACAAATCTTTTTTGGGTGTGCAAGAAGATCATTGGTTGCACCCAAAAAAGTTCCCATCGAGGACCCAGTGTTACCAAAATACGCAGCCATTAGGGGTGTTGGGTTCTAAACATATTGAAATTTTCTCCCTGGGATAGTCTAGGAGAGATGAGTATTCTAGGATGTGCTAGACCCCCATACAATGATAGCCAATTTGTCTTTTGGGGTCTTTTTTTTTTTAGCAGGAGGCTCGAGTTCAACAAACCTTCTGGGATTAGGAGCTGATCTAAGGACTCTCTCAAATCTTGTGTGGGAAAATGATCCAATCCCACTAAAGTTCTGACTCCTAAAACTATGACTTGGGGAACCCACGGGTAGTGTAAAATTGGAATCCTCATAGGGGGACAAGTTCATGCCTTCCTTCTAGCACCAGTTTCTGTTGACGGGAGTTTGTGACCGGGTGCGCCAATAGATGTAAGTTGTCACCAGGTACTATGGTACCAACCAAATTTTCCTATAAAGGTTGTCTAGGGAAATGAGATTCCCTGGGCCGTCAAGCACATGAGAGTCAGGTCTCGACAGTGCGGGAGCTTAGTTGGGAATGTGACTATTTTGTTCGGGGGGATAGCTGGTTATCTTGGCTCGACTTCTCTTGGGATTTGAGTGAGTGGGGTTTCCTACAAGCATTTACTAACTTTATCAAATAAACTTCAAAAGATACTACCAGGTTAGAAATATTCCATCTACCTATAGTTACGTCAAACATTCAAAACATCAACCATGCTCTAACATGCTACACTAAATACTAAATAAATACATAACCACCAGTTCATATTTAATCAATAGCAAGGAAAAGAAGGTCGTTAATCTACTTAAAATATCAAAGCAAGGGACATAAAGAACATGCAACATAAAATACCATTAACCCAGAGATCATAATGCTAACAACCTCATTGATAGAATCCTTCCTTCTTCATTAACAAGTTTCTAGCAAGCATTGCTCCGTACAATAATGGTGGCTCTAGGGGAGCATCTAACTACTAAAAGCTTCTAAAAACTAAGGAGCATTGAGCTCTACAATTGAGAACTGAGAAAACCAAAATGCTATTAGCTATGGACTGTGAAATCATCAATTTTTCTGACCCTTGGAATGAGGTCAGACTTATTATTTATACACAAGTTTTGACCTAAAAACTAACCTAACTTACTTTACACTTAACAATATAATACTATTTCCGGTGGTCGATACTACCTGCGCCACGTTACAAAAGACCTCGAGACAGAGAAGGTCTTACATGTCATAAGAATAAGACAAGGAAGGAGGAGTGGAACAATCGACCTCAATAAAAGAGCCGAGAGGAGAAAAGAAGAAATTGGATCCCTCAAGGATTGAGGCTAGATGCCTCATTAATGGGAAGAGTGGCTCATTGTCTCTGATGTAGCAGGTGTTACATTGGAGTGACACCTTGGGAAGACCACCTGTCATAACCTTCTTGTCGAGCCAATGTGCCTTTTTGTGGTTACCTACTTTCTGACATCTTTATTTACCATCTGATAGTGACTGATCAACTTTAGGAACTAAGACACTGGTCGTTGAAAGAATACAAAATTGTTGGATCCAGAACTCCAAGATCCGGAAGCTTGCACCTCAAATAATAAAGAATACAACCAATACATGATTGATGGAATTCTTCAAACTCTAGAGAACTTTATTGTTCCTTACTATTTTTTAATGTATCCAACACCTGGCATATGCCTTCTTGATCTATATCTTTAATACTGTCCCATTGACTATGAACAACCTCCTATTTTTCCTCAACATCTCCGGCCCAATTCCAAAATTTTTCCACCATTTTTATGGTGTCATGCGACCGGATCATTATCTTGGATAGTCTAGATAACCTTCCCTGGTTAAAATCTCCGGTAGCTGGATACAGAGACTTCATCCATTCATCAAATTTGCTGAGGATGTAGTCCTCTGAGGTGCACGTTCCGGTGGTGAAGGGACTGACCTACGATATTCCAACCAAAAATGCTTGAAATAGGCCTAAGGGGTATTGGGCCGTGGTCACCTTTTCTTTCAAGGCCTTAACTAGTTCCTTGCACACCTCAATTTTTAAGCCAAATATGGAGTACTGGGCCTGGAAGGAATCATATGATTCATCTCCAAAAATCCCAGCCTTTGTGGTAGCTTCTTCCTCGATGTTACAAATTTCTTCTAGCCTGGGCTTCCACTTTTCATACTTCACTAAATCTTTCTCCCATATAAGAGTGGAGCCATTTTCTTGGCCGATAAGGGTGTCGACCTAATAAAGGTCTGGGAGTGACACCACTATAAATTTTCTTATGGTGGCTATCTACTTGGCAGCCCACCCATCTACAGCTTGTGCCTTCTTTTTCATGGCCTAGAGAGAATCCACATCGACCTACGCAAGCATCAATTCAGAGAAAGGAGTTCCCGGGTAGATCTCGGCCAAAGGATGTGTATGTTTTTCCAAAAATGTGAGGAGATTGGCATTAGTCTCTCTTTCCTCCTTCAACTTGTGGCCCTACATGATGCATCTAGCCTCTACTACTTTGGTGGCCTCCCTTAGCAAGTCCTGTTCACCTTGCTTGTCTCTTCTCCCTATTGCTACTTCTATGATGTTATAGCCTTTGGGCCTTACCACCAATGCATCTTCACCTAGAGGGGGTGTTTTGATAGTCACAACTATGTTTCCCATCGGCCCAGTCTGGAGAGTATGGACTGTCTGCGCTTTCTTAGGCTTATGAGCCTCCGCATTTTTGGCCATCATTTCGGCCAAAGAGAGTGGAGCGCCTGAGGCGACTGTCGGGGGATTTCTTTTTCTTGACTCTACCAACCATTGGGGTGGTTGGGATGGATCTACTGTTAAGACCTATGCATTGGGATTCCCTTTGGAATCTGGTAGTGTATTCCCGAAATGTATATTTTCTTCAGGCTCTTTCTCCTTCTCTTGCTCTTGTTCCTTTTCTTGTTCCCCAGAACCTCCAATATTTTTTGCCATGCTGGCATCTTCTGTTGTGATGTCCAAAACTTCTTCTTTGGAATCGATAGTGCTTGTATCTTTGGGGACCTCCTCGGCTCTCCTGGCATCAGTTGAACCAACATTTCCATTTCCTAGGTCTTCTCGGTCATTCTGTTGTTGCTGTTCTTTAGCCTCATGGGCCTCATCTGTTGAAACATTTCCCTCCATCGAAACATCTTCTGGAGGTGGGTGGGGTCTCTGACCAAAGTTTAAAAATACAGCCGTGGTTATTACCTCACTGAATGTGCTCTGCAGCACTTGATAACCCAAAGTAACCAAAGGTGTCTGTAGCATGATAAACGGGGGTACAGTTGATCCCATAGGTCTGGTTTCCCCAACCATCATCTGCTCATTTGTGGGTTGCCTTGGTGTATCTTTGGTCTCTTGGACCAGTGTCTTCTCCCTTTCGGGCTCCTTTTGTGCTTCATCCCAAGCCTCTTGTTCTGATGCTTCTTCTTTTGGGATCCCCTCTTTATCCTGAGTGGCAATTTCTTCCACCGCTTGGCCAATATCCCCTTGCAAGTTCATGATTTCATCCACCCTAAATACATCATGAAAATCATCATCTGGGGGAGGGTTGTCAGGGATTTTGTCAAGTTTGAGGGAATCCAAACTAACATCAATTGGGGGTACATCTGGCATACCAGGGCTAGTGGTTGTACTTGGGGTAGGGGTCACCTTTTTCTTCTTCTTTCTCGTTAGTGGAACCCCGATCTCTAAAATGCTGGTAGACTCTGCCTCAGCAAAAGTCTGTCTGATCATCATCATAGCCAACAATGGGGATCTCATCGGGCAAGGAGACACCATGGGAGTTACAAGGAGGCTGAAAGATATTTATGTGCTTATCCATTGGCTGACCAGTCCCACTGACTCCATTTTCTGTAGTTTCACCATCAAAAGGGTGGGACACTAGGGAGGCACCTTGACTAGGGCGTCCTCTTTTTCTTTCCCTTTTCTCGTGCTCAGTCTGGTATCGATGGAAGATGGAATAGTCTTTCTAACCATTGGTTTCTTTTGGGTGCTCTTGGAACACACCTGGACAGAATATTTGTGACTTGCCTCCAAAATAGGGTGACATATTCCCTCTATCATTAAGTCTTTAGGGGTGGCCCAGTCCACTAGAGGAAGATCTAATTTGTCTAGTCCTTGCTCTTTGTATGTTGGGTCTTCCAGCGGCCCGTCATCTAAAAAACCCTTTGGATAAGTCTAAAGGTCAAGCACCTTCATGAGTCCTTTGGACATGCATGAATGTTGATGGGCCCAGAGATCAAAGCTATCCTGGCAGTCCGCCCAAAAATCTTCAATATCTACTTCATGTGGCGGGGATGCTCGGGGAAGCGCTATGCCAATCGTGCCTAGAGGATCATTGTTTTTTCTAGCATGGTGGGATTCCAATAGTCCCATGATTTTCAATTCATTATCTGCCTCCCTTGCCATGGTGAGGCTGCACATATAATTCCTGCATGAAAATGGAAATGGGACATTGATAACCTTCTTCAATGTAAAGAAGGTGTGCAGGTCCATTATCTGCTGACAGAACTCAAAAATAATAATTTTGTCCCCGCAATACCGGGGAAGAAGGTACGGCTTCCCAAAGAAGACGGTCACCCAAATGTAGGTGTGGTGCTAGAACTGAATAAAGTAGCGGCCATAGGTGCTGACCAAATTCATCACCTCCTGCGATAATCGGTACCCAGAGTCCAGGGTAAGTTTTATGATGTTATGGTAAATGAACACTTAGGATGTTATGGTAAATGAAAGCATCATTTACCTGGTAGAAATTTAGGAAACTGAGTTCCCATTGAATTTAGGGATAGTGATCCCATGGTGTCAACTAGCCCGATCTGTTTCCAAGTTCACCAACTTTTCCCAAACCTGGAAAAGACAGTCTTTGTTGGCCTAATTCCCATAGCACATATGATGTCATGTAAAACTTGGAACTCTGGATGATGCCCTTTACCTACGTGTCCACATGGTTGGATATAATGGCTCCCCAATTGAAGTTTAATTCATGAGTGGTGATGCAGTAAAGAAAATAATGCATCCACACTAAGAAGTCTTGAGTGTGGGGCAATCCAAAGATCCTGCATAAGAATATAATGCTCACCTCAACGGGCTCTTTAAAATCCCCATGGGAAATTTCCAACTTCATCCTTTTATTGTCCCTCTTCGGGGACTTCAACCACTTACTATTGAGATATTGTTGGGGAACCATCTCGGCTTCCTCGAACTCCTTCAATGATTTGGACCGGGTGATGAAGGTAGACCCTTTGAACTATTGAATCCCCAGTCTTGAGGCAAAATTCACTGCATCTAGAGTGACAATTGTCACTGGATATTGCAATGGTCGGGGATCAGTGAGGAAGATAGTCTGAGTAGGTGCATTGTACAATGTTTCCAATTGAAGTATCAGTTCTGGTGATTGAACCGAATAAGGAAAGTTTGTGGCCTTGATAATGTCAGAGGTTGCCAACTGAGTAGCCATATTGTCTCTAGTGGCCTTCAACCTGTAGACGGCTTGGATTAAGCTTTCTATTTCATCCCAGAGTTTGGGCTCTGTGTCTGTTATTTCTTGAACTTTGGAATCCACCTTGGATCCGATGAGAACCCCCTCCTTTGGGTATTTGGAGGTGAGTGGCATCTTTTCTAGCATCTTTTCAGCCTTGGTTTTTGTAGCTGCCAAAGTGGAGGCAGTAGGCAGCTCCAAGCTATTAGGAGGGGTGATTACTTTAGACATCTTAATCAATTATCCACAACTTGCAAGACCGGAGAACCGTTAGAACATGATATATATAAAAAGGTCTTTAGAAACTCTAGGGAATTAGTCACCACCCTGTACCTTTCCAACAAGTGTTAGCATACATAAAAAATACTAGAATACTTAAAAATGGGCATGAGTATGACTTTGGGGTGTTGAACCAAGTGACAGGAGGAGATGCAATATAAGGGATTGATCGGGACTCGGAGCCTGGATAAACTAGCCATTGTTGTGTTGATGTGACTAGTAGGAAACCATACTTGGTTGATGTGGGTTGGCACGTGGTCATGTGATAGGTGACATAAAGGCATTAATGGTGAAAAGTGGGCTAACATGGGGTAGATTGAATTCTAGATGGGACATGGTTTGAATTCCCACTGATGGGAAATTAATCCCACCATTAAGGTGATGAGAGAGAGGAGAGAGAAATCTTCCATGGCTTGAACTAGCGAGGTGCCAAGTTTGAGCCGTGGTGACTCCCTCTTGATGAGATAGGTATGGTGAGTGAAAACAAAACAAAGTGTGATGAACTCGTCAGGTTAGAAGGATACACACGAGATATATACATGAATTTATAGAGGTTTGAAGGCCAAAATGCATATACACAAAAATATATAGTATTTACAAACTATTTATAGATTTATACAATATTTACATAGGTACATGAGCTACCCTAAGGAAAAATACAATGTATACACTAGTCTACCATTGCACAGAGGGTGGAAAATGCTTTGGTAGAGCCAACCTACCACCGAGAGGCAAACCAAAAAGCAAAACCCAAAAGGCGAACTAGCAAAACCAAACAAAGCGAAACCAAAAACGAAACAACAAGAAAAACAAGAAATAGAAAGAGACCAAAGGACAAACCAAGGACCTACCTGGAGACACAAAGAACAAGGGAGAAGCACACTAGGAGCACTCTGCAACAAGTCTACCATCAAACAATCACAAACAAACACCACAAATCAACTTACAATTGACCACTAAGCACAAAATAACTCGCAACTTAATCATAGTTTAATTACCTAAGAATCACTCTGAATTCTCTAAGTGTCTTTTATCGCGATAACTATGAAAGTGATAGGAAATTTCCATTTATACTCTTAGGGTAAAAAAAAATTACACCCTTCTCCATAAAGTCCAGAATAGGCGGACTTCCAGACTCTGGGCCCGGGGATTCCATGCAACTATGCCTTCTCATGAGAGGAGACATAGTTGAGGAGAATCCCAGAGTCTAGAATCTAGCTCTAGAGAGAAAAAAACTCCAGGACCGGGTCCTGGAGAAACAAGAAGACTAAAACAAAAAGAAAACAAATCTCACGACATAAAATCACAGGGGGAAAACAAAGAAAGAAGGAAAGCAAGGCAAGAGCAAAAGCAAAAAAAGGGGGACCCAACATTTTGCACACAAAATGTAGGGATGGGTATGCAGGGCATAACAGAACCATGGGTAACTACCAGGATGGATCCCTATTAATAAAGGGGGGACCAAGGTTACATGGTTGCAAGGAAGCATCCCAATAAACAGGATATGTGATGACACTCACTTAGAGGGTATGCTAGAAACCTAACCCTTTTGTATTGTTAAGTGATATTTTGTTTTTGATAGAAAAAAGCAGCAAGAGGGTGCTGGCCCGTGGAACAAAAGACTAGAAGAACATTAACAGTATATCAATGTCCTAGTCAAAGCAGGTATAAAAGTTAAACAACATAGACACCATATTACCTCTGCCTTTATGAAAAACAAAAGTCATAGTACTGAACCACCAAATTATACCAGAAAGCTTAAGATGAATAGTAGCATAAACAATATTAGAAATAAGCCACATAGGGATACACAGAAATAACCAAAAACTACCAATGTTGTGCACAAAAAAATAGGGGAACCGAGGGCCAAGCCCAGCTAAAATTAACCAGCACATGAACCCAGAGACTAGCTCATCCCACCCATCTGTTTGGACAGCAGGGTTCTAGCCCACTCCTCCTATAGAAATAGGAATAGGTCTTTGTTGTCCTCATCCGCTTCTAGCTTGTCGCCCGCTAGCTTTTCCTACACATTACAAAGGGTCGTAGCTGAAGCATGCATAACCTTCAGGGAAAATTTGTTGGTCCTCATACAGTGGTTCATCAGGTCTTGCATGTTCTTCTTTATCTCCCCAATGTCCTTGTCTAAGTTCAAGAACCTTCTTTTAAGAGTGCCAGTTAATTTATCTTTGTTCTCCATGGCCTCAGTATGTGGCTTGTCCTTAGGTTCTTGAGTGGGGCTTGGGGCCAGGGTAGGGTTTTTGGCAATTTCCAAGGTTTGTTGGGGGTTAGGCAGATGAGTGTTCCCAATCCTAGCGGGACTCATATAACCATCAGAGGAACCATTCTTTGAATCAGTGGAGTGGGAGTCATTTTTGGACAGGGAGAGCTCTTTGGAAGCTGTTTCCATTGTCTTAATTTTATATTGCTCCCTAGCTATTCTATTTGACCTTCTGCGACCCGAGCCACTCAAATCCACCTCTAGATTAACCTTGCTCTCCGTAATTTTTCTTTTTTTGGGCCTATAGTCCGTCTCAGGGGTACTGTCAGCCTCTTTCCCCTCAATGTACTCCATAAACTCAAAAACATATGACTCCTCCTAATCTTCCTTTCTACTGGGAAGGTTTTTAACACTTTATTTATGGGTTGTAACTTTTTTATCAGCCAACACAGGCTCCTTTTTGATATGGGTGGAATGGGAGGAGGAGAGGGTGGTTTTTTCAGTTTTTGAAATGGGGTCCTCCTAGGGAAACATCCAGATAATTAGAGGGGGTTGGGGTGCCGGGTAGATAGCTTTATGAAACTGGTAGAGGCAAAGGAGGAGGCCTTGATGAAGGATTGCTCTATTAGGGTTGGCTTGAATATCGAGGACATTGTTCTCAATGGAGTGCAGGAGATAGAAAGGATTGGAAATTAAATCTTTGTTACTAATATGATTCAGGAACAGAAAGTGGTAGTTGTAAAACACAGTGAACTTACCTTCCAACATGAAGTATTTCATCACAACGAGACAAATTTTTGGCCAGAATTTTGGCAGCACCTCTCTGTTGAAACCCCCATGTTTTCTCACCGGAAGCTCATCATCCTTGAAATTTTTTTTGAGGCTAGTGGGGTCGGCAGTCCAACTGGTCTTTTTTTATTTCCTCCCCATCATAGGGAGCCCTGTTGCCTTGGCTATGACCTCTTCGTTTAGCTAGAAGTGAATGCCCCGAATAGAAACACTCCTGTTATTCTAGGATTTGACAAATTACTTGGAGATTTACTCATCATGTCCACCTTTCATTCTTTCCATGAAACCCCAAATGCTAGTTTCTTTGTAGTAGTGACTCACCAACGTATCAAAAGTGAAAGTCTCATCAATGTTATCTAGCTCAATGTGGAGAATGTTGCCTCCCATTTTGAGGGTCTACTCTTGATGTAGAGATAATCTTCAAACTCTTTCAACTCGGCATTCTCTGCATTGACTCCTTCATTTTCCTAAATCTCCATCAAGATTTCACATAATATCACCATGCCATTATCATATACGTATACAAAAGATGTTCACCATCTTTTCCAATCGGTCATTGATTCTCTCTTGGGTCACCAATCAATAAGAGAGAATCCTCCTCCATTAATCTTGCAAATGATGATATGTCCACTCTATGTTATGCTTCATTAACACTATTGATTCTTTTCACTATAGACCAGAATGTCACCACCTTTCATTATTATCAAAGAGTGATAATAATCGGCTTTACCAACTGATTCTACATCAAGATCGTGTTTTCCACCTTCTGCATATTCCTTCTTACGGTGGATTGTTCTCTTCCTTGAGAATTTGAAAATTACTATGGATGTTATTTCACAGTTTACATGCAACATATATCTCTCTAACCACCACTCAATATCCTTGCACAGATTTGAGACCATTGTGAGCATATAGACGATTCTTTGAAAACCATTCTTAGATACAATACACCAGCAATTTATGCTCCACACCTTTCCAAATATGATAACCATCAATGTCCCCCAAATCGGATGGTTATAACTAAAACCCGATACACATTACTATATTCTTTCATTTGAAAGAAATCAATTCATAACCAAACACATTCTGGAACAAAACAATGTGACATTCTTCCATATGAACCCAAAACAATAACTTACTAAACCCTTGCAATCAAACAATATGGGATTCTTTCAGAATTGACTTGCATTACTTTCTCAGATAACCAGAACTGAATTGCATAAAAACATAGACCAGAAATAGAGAGAGACACGATAAGAACTTAAACACATTCTAAAAGAACTTCAAAAACTTGAATTACTTTGAATTACAAATGCATATCACATGCACGGCTCTCTGGCTGAAGGCCAGAGAGCTGACTCCTTTGTCTACCCTTTTGTGTTCCCTCTCTAAACTATCTCCCATAGTCTTTTTACTCTCCCCTTCTTATTCGATTACATTCTTTCTCACTTTATTGAGATCAATCTCTTCATCGAGATTCTTGGGTTAGTTATAAAAACCATCCCCTTACACATGCTCACATAATGTTGTGTAATAATAGACAATCATGACAGTTACAGAAACCGTCTATCTCCTTAATGACTCATGGTAATCTCATTACCATTTTTGGTTAAAAATGTCATGTAATCTATTTTTAAATACATTATAGTGCTTATTCAAGCACTTTAACCATTTGTTAGACATGGTGTTAGAAAATTCTAAATGACTTAAAATAGGCATATTATAAAACCTATCACAATGCTTAGGATCAAGGTCTTCTCGCACCATACTCCCGTTGAGAAAATATTTCCATGTCCCTATGGAAATGCCTTCTTGCACATGCTGGCTCCTTGCACATGCTTCTGGTGCGCTCTCTGATACTGAAACGAACTCCATCTCTCACAATGCTACATAACAACAAACTACCCAACACAAACCATCCATCTTACCCAACAGTAGACTCCATCTGGTGATTCACCTCCCCACTCTCTCTTTAGTGGTTACTTTCGGCACCCTACTCCAAATGTATCTCTGTCAGAGAATGGTCAGGACAAAACTTACCTATGTGCCCACACAAAATCTCCAGGAAATAATGTCCTTCTTGCAGCTTGATGAGTAAAGTTCTCTCCTCACAATATCTGTCTACCCAGATCTTTTGCTGCTCTGATACCACTTGATGCAGAGAAAATCTTCAAACTCTTTCAACTCAGCATTCTCTGCATTGACTCCTTCATTTTCCTAAATTTCCATCAAGATTTCACATAATATCGCCATGCCATTATCATATACATATACAAAAGATGTTCACCTTCTTTTCCAATCGGTCATTGATTCTCTCTTAGGTCACCGACCAATAAGAGAGAATCCTCCTCCATTGATCTTGCTAATGATGATATCTCCACTCTATGTTATGCTTCATTGACACTATTGATTCTTTTCACTATAGACCAGAATGTCGCCACCTTTCATTATTATCAAAGAGTGATAATAATTGGCTTTACCAACTGATTCTACATCAAGATCGCATTCACCACCTTCTACATATTCCTTCTTACGGTGGATTGTTCTCTTCCTCAAGAAATCAAAAATTACTGTGGATGTTATTTCACAGTTTGCATGTGGCATATAGATCTCTAACCACCACCCGATATCCTTACAGGGATTCGAGACCATTGTGAGCATATAGACGGTTCTTTGAAAACCATTCTTAGATAAAATACACTAGAAATTTACACTCCACACCTTGACAAATATGATAACCATTAATGTCCCCCAAATCGGGATGGTTATAACTAAAACCTGATACACATTACTATTTTCTTTCATTTGAAAGAAATTGATTCATAACCAAACACATTCTGGAACAAAACCAATGAGCAAGACCTGATACATTGCACTTTTATGCAGTCAAACAAAAAAACCAAACTCAATTAAAAATATCAATCTCCAACCTCTTAATAGACCAATTCATATTAATGTGACGTTCTTCCACATGAACCCAAAACAATAACTTACTAAACCCTTGCAGTCAAACAATATGGGATTATTTCATAATCGATTTGCATTACTTTCTCAGATAACCAGAACTGAATTGCATAAAACATAGACCAGAAATAGAGAGAGACACGATGAGAACTTAAACACATTCTAAAAGAACTTTAAAAACTTGAATTACTTTGAATTAAAAATGCATATCACATGCATGGCTCTCTGGCTAAAGGCCAGAGAGCCGATTCCTTTGTCTACCCTTTTTTTTTCCCTCTCTAAACTATCTCCCATAGTATTTTTACTCTCCCCTTCTTATTCGATTACATTCTTTCTCACTTTATTGAGATCAATCTCTTCATCGAGATTCTTGGGTTAGTTATAAAAACCGTCCCCTTACACATGCTCACATAATGTTGTCTAATAATAGACAATCACGACAGTTACACAAACTGTCTATCTCCTTAATGACTCATGGTAATCTCATTACCATTTTTGCTTACAAATGTCATGTAATCTATTTTTAAATACATTATAGTGCATATTCAAGCACTTTAACCATTTCTTAGACATGGTGTTAGAAAAGTCTAAATGACTTAAAATAGGTATATTATAAAACCTATCACAATGCTTAGTGTCAAGGTGCTCCCACACCAGCTCTTCCTATGCCAGAATATCTTTGAGGTCTAAGAGTCGAGCATTTTTGTAGGCCATAAAAAAACACTTGTAATGATAAACCCTTTCCGCGGAAAGCTTATACAAAAGTAGTTGGTCTTGAAAATTTTGAAAACCAAGCTCCGTACCACTAGATCTAATGGATCTCCAGGCACCATTCAAAGCAATAATAGCATTAATATCAAAGATAGCCAAAAAAAACTTTTGATTTGGATAGCTCTTACTCCACACGTTCAAAAGGTAATGATAATTCTTTATGGGAATTTTAGTTTTCCTTTTCATAATCACAAAATTTTCCCAAACATGCTAGCATGTGATCGAGTGAGGATCCGTAATGAATAAGATAGCTTGGCACATTTAAACTATGGTATTCATTTCTCTCACAATGAGTTGCTGAGTCACCGAAGGTAAGTCACTAATCACCCTCCAACTATTGAGTTTGACTTGTTTTAGGCCAATTACAACCAATGAGTTGGCAACCAAATTCCCCTCCTTGTACATGTGGCCTATAGTCGTGCACTAGAAGCTGTTGATAAGCTCACAGATTTCCATAATGATAGGTCTAGCATGCCAACCTGCACTAGCACCCCTATTGACAACCTCAACAACCACTTTGGAATCCCCCTCGATTTCCAGTTGTCTGAGGTTCATTTGTTTTGCAAATTTAATCCCCCAGAGAAGGGTTGTTCCTTCCGCCTGGGTGATAGTGCAGTTATTTATAGGGCAAGCATAAGCTAGCAAACAAGTTCCATTGTGATCTCTTATCACTCCTCCCCCTCCATGGCCAAGGTTATTAACTGCCCCATCAAAATTTAATTTGGTCCAACCTTTGGGAGGGGCAGTCCATCTGGTAGTATTTCTGGCTATCCTTTTCACATCATCAAACCTGTTGAACCCATCTAAGAGGTTCCAATTGTTAGCAATTCTAACTTCCCAGGAAGTAGGAGGGTAGGCATGGAGCTTCCAATTAGCCATTCTGGCATTCTCACATAGGATTTTAGTTCCCATATGGAGAGAAGTCTCAGGCTAGTTACTATTCTCTCTGAAAATCCTGTTGTTCCTTTCCTTCCAAATGGTCCAACATATGTGAGGGGGAAGCATATGCCAGAGGAGTTGGAGAAGGGGGTGATTGGAAGGGGATCTCCAATTATTAAATTGATGTACTTCTTTGTCTAGGGCCCACAAGGTACCCAATTTGTTGAAGCTCCCTTGCCAGATGATGGTGGCATATTCACAGTGCATGAAGAGGTGGTTAACTGTTTCTTCCTCCTTACAGAGGACACATCTGTTTGACATGGAGAAACCTCTTTTGATGAGATTATCTTGGGTCAAGACTTTACCATGGATTAGAGTCTACCAGAAGAAGTTAATTTTTGGCGTGAGCTGGGGGATCCACACCCTCTTCCATTCTTCTGGTTTACTCTCCTCTTTTAGAAGTAGATTGTACGCTTATTTAACAGAGAAAGTACCCACCTGGGTGGGGCCCAGATAATAGAGTCATCATTCCTTGAGATTCTGATATTAGTCAGGTTATCCATGAGGTCCTTGGCCAAGTGTTGTAGGTCCGGTCTATCCCTAGTCGAATTAGTAATATCCACCCAGTCTCTACCATTGATGTAGTTGGAGGCTCTATTACCCAGGTTCAGTCTAAGACAGTCCATAAGGCATTTGAATCCGTGGCCCAGGTTAGGTTGATTTATGATCCAGTGTTCATTCTAGAATCTGATGGATCTCCCATTTCCAATTTTCCAGAAGGCTCCTTTAGACAGGAGGGTCTTACATTTACATATGTTCGACCATAGTTTGGATCCACTAGGGAGGTCACTGTTGTGGAATCTCCTCCCGTAGGGGTGTCCTTGGAGATACTTAGCTTCCATTAATCTGCACCAGTCTGCTTTTCCCTCTATGAGCTTCCATGCCACCTTTGTAGTGAGGGCCTTATTCATCAGACCTATTTTCCTTAGGCCCAGTCCCCCCATTTTTTTTGGGAGGAAAACAATGTCCCAATTGACCAACAAAATCCTCCTTTTTTCTTTGGACCCCACCCATAGAAAGGTTCTCTGAATCTTTTCCAGTTTCTCAGCCATGTTGCTTCTAATTTTAAACATGGAAAGGAAGTAAATAGGGATCTCTTGGAGAGTGGAGGCCACCAGCTCAAGCTTTCCAGCATTGCTTAAAACCTTTCCCTTCCAACCAGCCAGTTTCCTCTAAGTTCTTTCCAGGATGGAATTCCAAAAATCATGGGACACCTCTTTGACCATGAGGGGGAGGCCAAGGTAGGTAGAGGGAAGCGAAGCTGCTAGACAACACAAAATTTGGAGCACCTTATTTTGCAACTCCACAGGGGTATTGAAGAAGAACAACTGACTCCTTTGATAGTTAATACACTATCCAAAATCCCAAGCATAGCTTTCCAGAGTTTGTTTCCATTGTCTGGCCTCAATCACCGAGGAATACCCAAAGAGGAAATTTTCATTAACAAACTGTTCTAGCACCACCTAGGGGAGGGTAGAGGCTAGTTTGATGCCTTTGCTTCTTCCCATAGTAGACAACATACAAAGGTTCCTACTAAGCACATTAGCCACCATAATAAAGAGGTAGGGGGAGAGGGGCTCTCCCTATCTAAGACCCTTCTCCGAGATAAAATAGCGACCAGGGGAGCCATTGACAAGAATAGAGAAGCTAACAGTATGAGTACATTCTTGTATAATCTAGATAACCTTCTCATTAAAGCCCATTTTAGCAAGGATTTTAAGCATAAAAGACCAATTAAATTTGTCGTAAGCTTTAGAGATATCCAGTTTAAAAGCCTTACCTGGGATTTTTCTCCTGTCCATTGAGTGGCTAATTTCATGGGTGGCAGTGGCCACATCCAGGATTTGTCTACCCGGCACAAAACCTTTTTGATATTTTATTATGTCTTGTATTTGTTTTAAGTTATTGGTTTGTGAAGCCTTAGATTTCTTAGGGCCTTGTGTGGACCTTGGTTCTATCTCCTAGCATGAAAGAGTGGAACTACACGGTTCCACGTGGTTGTGTGGTTAATCTTATCGAGGTATGGTTCGTGGTTGCATGGATGACATTGCCTTTGGATTCATGCTTAGAAGTTGTCAAAGATTCTACTTTTGCATCATGTATTTCAGTGAATTGTAATTTTGATGTATTTATTTATTGAAATCCCTTGTTGGGTAATGTAATGAAATATATGAAGGGTGAATCAATGTAATGGGAATGGGTATTTCTAGCTGAAATGAAGAGAAAATTTATTCTCTTACTTGTATATGTCACAAATATGATTCTTGGTTATTTTATTAGATAAATAAATAAATATATGTATATATATTATATATATATACATATATATACATATATATATATACACATATATATGTATATATATATGTATATATATATATATATGTATGTATATATATGTAGATATAT
>MU224158.1:438436-456248 GCA_018584345.1 Thuja plicata
ATTAGGTTATGTGAGTTACTTGATCATATTTCTTATCATTGGTATAATTGATTTTTTTTTTAAAGCAAAAGTGGAATTACCACTGAATATATTTATTTAATAAAACTAGTTCAAGAGCTCTGCCGGGAAAGAACTAGTAAGAAAACCTAGCTTCATAACTCGATACAAAAGATATAGTGATATTATAGCTACTTCCCTATTACAGAGATGACCTTAAGTCATTAATTTCAAAAATTTGTAACCACTAACCATGCTATTTAGTAACTACTAACCAGGCTCATCAGCTTGATACATTACAATAGTAATTAGTGGTTACCCAAAAGTTAGCTTTTTAACACCTCCAAATATGTCATTGAAAAGAGGTGGTCACTAGTAGCTTAACCATTCTCAACAACTTCATTCATATACAATAGACATTATCGATTTACTAAAATGCCACCCTTGCTGGCCACTAAATTTTCATGGAATGAATCCCACCAAAAATTGCGTTTACAAAAATTTGTGATCGGGCACTGGGATACATCATACTATTTGAAACCCTAATTATCTGCGTAGCCAATCGGGGCTTCCATTACCACTGTGCTTTTGGTATGCCTCGACTTTGAAAAATGACATATTTTCATCCATCAAAGAGGATCAAAATTACAAAATTGCCCAGTTTTTTACTTTATTCTTCCATGGCATCAAAATCTGAGGATACATGATCTGGTTGAGTTCACGGGGACCATCCCCAGTTTTCTTCATTCCAACCATCATCATTGTGAGATTGACTGCTAATATCCCATCCCGAGTCTTGGGTAGCTTGCTGCCATGAATTTTGTGTCTGGTTAGAGGGAGCTTGAGCCGAGCTCACTTCGCATTGCAAATGGTTTTGACTAATGGGAGAAATGTTTTTCGTTGGGTCTATTGCTTGACCCCTGGGTGCTGACTCCTCTACAAAATGATCCTCCTCAAGTAACTTAAGTAGCGCTTCTACCACCATGTAAATTTTTTCTTCCCAAGAAAAGTGCATTATTGACCCTGAAGTTTGCATTACATCCTTTAGTTGGTGAATGTTCTGGGCTTCCAACGCCCTTTTTGCATTGTCATATATAACCATTATAGTGTGATTAGAAAGGAGTGCATGCCTTGGAAATATACTGCCTACTAGTACCTGCCCTATCCATAGGTCATATTTTTGCATAGCTTTTTGAAGTTTGTTTTCATCCCAATACTTGGGAATGACAACATTATGTGCTAAATTTACCAGTAATTCAATTGATTGCATCAAATCCATGGAATTTGAAAATAATATAAAGACCAATTATGAAGGATAGATAAATTTCTTTATGCGTGGCTCTATATTTTCATAACCAATAATCTTTTTAATTGCAAACCTAGTAATTGCATATTGCAAGATAAACATATTGTCCAACACTGAATCTCCAATGTGACAAGGAAGGGCTTCTTCTTCATCTAGTGATGGAATAGAAATTCTATAGTTCTTGGGAAGGACTTTGGCATGATGAGTAGTACATTGTCTATAGAGTGTACAGTTCACAATTTGCAGAGCCATAACCATTCTTTTCTGCTTGCCAAAAGTTGATAATGTTGTATTATGATCAATTTGGGGTTTTAAGATATTACATAGTGATTAATGATACACATACTCCGCAATTCATGTGAAAGATCATTCAATATCCCTATCAATAAAAATTTTCCATGTTTCCCTCAGCCATGTGGATACTTTGATATTTCAAACACCTCTCTATTTAATCATTAATTGAATGTACTTAATATGTTCAAAAATAATTTTGGTGATGCCACTTGATCTCCATAGGCCGGTGATGTGCTTGTTTCATGATTTGCATTCTGCAATAATTTTCCTCTTCCCACATGTTCAATTGACATTTTGATATGTAAATCACCTTGTATTCATTACTTTGCCTAAATTTCATGTACTTGCTCTCCTCGGTGATCGGAATTAAGGTATGTTTGCAATCTCACATTGATACAACAAATAAGTAAGATGATATCAACTTGACACATAGCTCATTTTTCTTAATTATTCCACAATCCCAATGACTATCTCTACTATTTAAATAAATGTTTTATCTATGTTCACCAATCATTGCAATTCAGGCCAATTTTCTGCAATGTTACTAGGATTTGTGTCCATTATTTCTATGTTGTCACAGCCCATATTTGATAGTAGATCCGCTACTCTGTTTCCTTCCCTAAGTGTGTGTGAGATTGTTAGATTGGGAAAGCTATCTAAAATGCACCATATGTGTGTTAAAATATATTCCAACTTCCAGCTCTTTGATTTCCTTTTAACACATGCATTAATTATTATCTGTGAGTCTCCTTCTACATGTATATTCTTAATCCCACATTGTTTTGCCAAGATAAGACCTACCATCATTGCATGAGCTTCTGTAGTATTATTTGTCTCTGTTGGTAATTGGGAGGTAGAACATGCTATTAGATTCCCATTTGAATCCCTGATAAAAGCTCAAAGTCCTAATTTTATGGGGTTTCCCCGAGAAGATCCGTCAAAATTCAGTTTCATGTTATGGGGCAGAGGGGGTTGCCACTAAATAGTTGATCGATCTACCTGGCCAGAAGACTTTTTAAATTTGCCCAACCCATGGGAATACTAAGTCTATCCCAATTTTTCAAAATTGAGGTGTCCCATGTTGTCAAGGTAAGATTATAACCACATCTATATATGCTTGCATTAACAACCTCAGATATTGACTTCTCTTTTGTTTCCAACACTTTTCCCAAACTCGAGGTTTCATTTATAAATATCCTTTTTACATTCCCACCATATTGACCAGATTATTAGAGAGGGAGCACATTTCCAGATGTTTGCAAGAAGTTAATCTTTACGTAATTCTGGCTAGGATTCAAATAGATCCCATAATTTATTAGGTAGTGGGGTGGAATAACCAAGTTTGTTGAGGATAAATAACTAGCACTTCTGTGCAAAAGTGCATTACAATAGCAAGTGATCCCCTGTCTCAATTATGTCTTTGCATAGAGGGAATTGAAAGGCTTGAGTAATACTAATTTTTTCCAGCCTGTCGCTTGTAAGGATTCTTTTGTTCAATGCAAGCCATGAGAAGCATCCTGCTTTAGGCACAGTAGCTTGATTCCAGCAAAATTGATATGCTCGGGAGGGAACATTTTGCAGTTCCACCTGTTGCAGAATTTTATGTCCTTCTCTAATAGAATATTTACCATCCTTTCCTAGAGCCTAGACTAGCCTATCTTCCTTTTCTGAGTAATATGCTTGTCTTTCTATGAGGATTTTGAGAAGTAGTTCAGTGTTTTGTCTTGTAAGATGCCATTCATCTGGGTCTTTCCATTGTACTTTTCCTGAGAACAAGTTAACAACTAATACAAAGTCTATAAGGTATCTCCCCCATACATGTTTTGTTGCAATGATAATTTCTTGAGGAACAACTGGTGAAAGGAGAATGCTTAGTCCATTCCAAGAATCTCTCCAAAATTTGACATTTGACCCGTTATTAACTTCCCATGTAACATAATTGCATATTGTTTCTCTTGAGGTCATCATGAAGTTCCAAATCGTTGACCCTTTCGGTGAATCTTAAATAGTGAGGATTTGAATTGGATTATCACTGTCATGGTATTTTTGATACATGATCTGACACCATTTATTATGCCATTTTGTGTACATCTGCCATGCTAATTTCCCTCCAAATGCTTTGTTGCGGATTGTTAACTCATAAACTCCTGCCCCTCCAAATTTTGAGCCTTTTGCCATATCTTTTAATGATATCAGAGACATCTTTTTCTCCCCACTCATGTTTATTGTCCAAAGGAATCCTTTAATCAATTTTGTATTTACTATATAACTGATGATGGGTTTTTTAAAACAACTAGATAATAATTTGGGATTGCTGAAAGGACGAATTTCACAAGTAATATCTAGCCTGATAGGGAGAGCCACCAAGATTTCTATGCCAATGTTTTGATCTTAATTCTTTCTATAACAGATGGCCAATAAGTTGTTTTGTTCGTTCCTACAAAGAATGGGATCTCGAGGTAGTTTGAGGGCAGGATGTCCACTGAAAAATCTAGAACTTGAACAATTTTGGTCGAGATGACTTGGTTAGTGTTGAACAGGTATATTTGTGACTTTTGTGCATTACTTTTCTATCCATATATTTTTGCATAAAGGTCTAGGACATACTTTATTATTTTTTCTTCCTTAACTTCTGATTTTCCAAATAATAATGTGTCATCCGCAAACAGGGAATGGGTGACTGAAATATTTGTGCCCCCAATTTTTTCTCCACTCCAAAATCCCATTGTATGTTGCTTCTTGATTGTTCTACTTAATGCTTCTGCCATTAGTATGAAAAGGATGGGGGATAATGGATCTCCTTGTCTTATTCCCTGAGTGGAGGAAAATAATCCAACCGTGTTTCCATTAATGATGACCGAGAACCAGGCCCATGAAATACATGCCCGTATCCGTTTACACCAATGCTATGAAAAACCAAACTTGAGAAGGACTTGAAAAAGAAAATCCCAATTTACCTTGTCATATGCTTTCATCATGTCAAATTTGATGACAAAATTAGGTGACTGATCCTCTTGAATAGAGTGGAGTGCTTCATGAGCAACTAGTTCTCCATCCATGGTTTCTTGACCTGGGACAAAACCTCCATGTTCTTGGGAGATAATTTAAGGAATGAGATTCTATAATCTCATATATATGGCTTTGGTAATGATTTTATATACTGTGTTGCAAAGTGATATAGGCCAGAAATCTGCAAAAGATTTTGGATCTTTCATTTTAGGTATCATAGAAATATTGGTTGTATTGAAATATTTTAGCATTGACTTGCTTTTCCTTGATTCTTCCACTGCTGCCAGCAACTCCCAGCCAACGACCTCCTAGCATGCCTAAAAAAAGAGTGGAGTATAGCCATCCGGCCCTAGGGATTTATTTGTTGGGAGTGAGAAAACCACTTGTCTGAGTTCTTGAATAGTGAAGGGGGCCATAAGTATATGGTTATCTTGTTGTGTAAATATGTATGGGATAGCAGAAAGAATTTTATTAAGATGATCTTGGGAAGGAGAGGGGGCTTGAGCAGGACCAAGCATATTTTTGAAGAAGCTAACTCCTTCATGTTGGATTTATTGAGCATTTATTAAAGTCTTCCCTGAAGACATTTCATTTATAGAAAAGATTTTTCTGGATGCTCTTTTTTGCTTAGCTAAAGCATGGAAGAATTTAGTATTCTTGTCTCCTTCTCTAAGCCACAGTTCTCATGATTTCTGTCTCCAATATTCTTCCTCCCAAGAGCACAACTCTTCCCATTCCTTTTGGAGTTCTCTCTATGTGTTGTATGTTTCATTGTCCATACCATGTTGTATACTATGCTCATGTAATTGTGACAATTGTTGTTTAACCAAATATTTTTTCTGGAATATGTTTTTAAACACTACCTCATTCCATTTTTTGATACAGCTTTTGACATGTTTTAGCTTCATTGCTAGCTGGTGAATTTTAGATCCCGCCACAAATGGTGAGCTCACCCACCATTGTTTAATCAAAGGAAAAAAATGTGGGTGCCTAAGCCACATTTTTTCAAATTTGAATGATGGTTTATGACTATTTGGAACTCTTGCATTGTCTATGGACAACATTATTGGGAAGTGATCTGACCCTGGTAATGGCAGGATGTCTGATTGGAAGTGAACATTTATGAGCTTCCATTCTTGTGATACTAAAAACCTATCCAATCGAGTAGTAATTTGTGCAAAATTTTCTCTCTTGTTTGTCCGTGTAAATGTACCAGAGGATGGAACCACATCCATCAGATTGTTGTCTGATAACAATGAAGTGAATTCCTATGTGGTTCTTAGAGGCGGACATATACCACCTATTTTTTTTCTAAAATTTTAAGGATAGCGTTAAAATCACCTCCAAGTATTACATTTTGATCGGTGAGATTTTGAATTCGAGATGTTAAACAGTTCCATAAATTTTTCTTATCTTGTGTAGATGTAGGACCATAGATGTTAAACAAGATTAATGAAAAATCAAAACTGGTCACTTCTACCATTTGCCAATGATTATCCTGCCCTACCTTTTTAATGTTGACACTCTTGGGGTTCCATAAGATAGCTAAGCCTCTAGAAGCCCCAATTCCATGTTGGTGGAGGGACAACCAACCTGCCCAATTTCCTAAAGTTTTATCAAAATTTTGTAAGGACAACTTTGTTTCCTGAAGAAGAACTATATCAGCATGCATAGAATCAATCTGTTGTTTGATTCTATTTCTTTTGTCTGAGGAAATAATTCCTCTGACATTCCATGATGCAATTTTCATTATGGACAAGGAGAACCTCTCATCCTCCTTGTCAATCTCTTGATGGAAACAAAAGTGTCATCCAATGTGGATTGGATATTGGCTACTATCTCTTCCTTAAATTTTAAGCTTTTTGGCTTTCCCCCTCTTGACATTGGAGTCTTTGAGGCCTGGGAACATTTTGAAGGGGATTGTTCTATTGAGAGAATGAATTGTCTAGAGGAACAATTGAGATTGTCAGATATTTCACTATCTTGATGCATATTATGTGTATGCTCTACCTCTTCAAGTGAGGGAACCCCAACCAAATCCTGAGTCGTCATTGTTGCCTCTGGATAAAGGCATGCATCATCCATGCTTTGGCTATTTATTGGATAGAAAAAGTTAGGAAGCTCAGTGACTAGATGATACTCTGCAAAGTCTAAGGGTGCCTCTTCACTGTGCTCCTGTCCCGTGTGTATGATGGGATATTTAAGTTCCAACGGGAAATCTTGAAGAAATTGATTATCATTAATAGAACCATCATTTGCAACATATAATGGTAATTCCATTAGATCTGAATTTTCAAGAAATTCCTCTTTACTATCATCTAAACTTGTTATTTTTCCCTCTGCAAATTTTCTAGACATCTCACAACCCCTATCTAAGGTCATGAATCTAGATGATATCTTGTCTTGTTCCTCTGCTTGTATCCCATTAGTAAGAGCTAGGATAAGTGGGGATTCACAAAATGTTAATTGTTGCACAACTTCGTTGACGTATGATGCTTTTGGGGCAGGGGGATTAAATTCTAGCATCCCCAAAATTCTACTGTTGTAATGATATTCCTAGTTTAGATAGGCCATGCAAAATAAAATGTGGCAGATCATTACAGAAATTCTTGCTTGCATATTCTGCTCAAAACATATTGTTTGTGAATCTGATTTTTCATGGACCTTGCTGTTAATTTGCAGTTTGTCTTGATCACTATATTTCATCATCTTGGTATGTTGTACACATGTCGATGGGTTAGAGTTGTGATATGCACATACATTAATGCTACTTAATTTTCCCCTTTGACATTCAGTGTTTAAGTGTCCAAGTCTGTGCTGATATCGGTGGATTGTGACCGCATCATTTATCACAATGTTCTAAACCCACTCCTCCCATTTTGATGTAATTACAATCTTCTATTAAAAGGTTTTTGATTATCCATTAAGATGTAGATTCTTACATCACGATGAGGGGCCTCAAAAGGGATAAGGTCATGTCGAAGAAAGATCCCACACTATTCACTATGAATTGTAAGATCTCTGGCTCTCTATATTCTAATGGCAGCAGAGGTAAAGAAATCCAGTATGGGAAAAAATGAGCGACATTAGGCTCTAGTTTAAAATTAGGGATCCAGGGCATCGTGAAAAGACCCAATCCCTTACATAACCAATCTTTATGTCTATTAACCTGATCTCTGTCACTTTTTGAATAAAAAATGGAAACAAAAAATTGATTTACAGAATCAATACAGAAAATTTATTTCCCTTGAAGCGACTGCATAGCCCATTCCTTAATAACTGAAAATGGGAAAGTGTTAGAGGAAAACTTACCTATGAGTGCCAAATGTCGTAGTGTACCAATAGGTATTTGCAACAGTTTTTAAGGAAGAGTGAATGAAGCCATTCTAGGATCTGAATGTAGCAGATCTTGGTAATTCTTCTTTTGCCAGACTTTCTTAGATTTTTTTGGAATGAAGGGGGCTCAAGCTAATCGATCTATCATTGGTGGTGTAGGATTGTCTCTTGTAGACACATCATGTTTACTCTTGGTGAAGCCTTCCCTTGCACTTGACAAAGATTTTGGAGGAGTACCTTCACAGATGTCAAAAATGGGTTGATTTTCTTTAAGTAGGGATCTAGGCTTGTGTGGAGCCCTTTGTTTGCCTAGAGGAAAGGGTTTCTGAGTTTGAAATTTTGGAAAGACATTTTCCCGCTCAAAACCCTTCTTCAGATTTTGGAAAACTTTTCCACAGGGTTGTTGGGGTTGAGTGGCCATAGATGAAGTCTCCCCAATTTCAAACGTGTGGAAGCCTTCATGATGCTTTTTGTTGGAAAATTGAAATTGAGGGTTTATGAAAAATGGCTTAGTTGGCTGAACTATGGCTTTACCATGAAAGATAGTTCTCGCGTTGTTGCCCACCACATTTTTTTCTGCAAACATGGCCTTGGTAAAAACCCTCAATATGTGAAGATAAGTTGGACTATATTTTCTTGGAAGGTTGAATTATAGGTGTTGATAAAAAAATGTTTTTAAAAATAGTAGGTAAGTCAGACTGAAGACCTGTCGATTGATGCTTACCTCTTACTAAAAATTCTTGACACCCGTGATGACGTTGGTGTAGCTGCTGCTGTCGTTGATTATCATATTGTTGTTTATGTTGCTGTCATTCATGATGGTGTTTTTGCATCTACTGAAAACACAGTGCTTCCATCTCCCCTCCTCTCCTTCCTTGTGGGGCAATATTACTCAGAAAGAGTACTTTTTACTCTTATTATGGATCATATTTTTATTTTGTTTTGCATGTCGATTATTGATATAATTGATTACTTCATAATCTTATTTGAGTCAATAAATAGTTAAATTTGTAACCTATCATTCATGGGAATAATTCATTTAATTTGAAACCAACTATGGAAGTTGGAGAAGTTGCTTCCCGTAAAGTAACTCCTCTTACAATATAGTTGTCTATATGTATAACATAAAATATTGAATGAGGGACCTGGTTTTGGGAGACTCTGAGAATAGGATTGGCAATGTTAAAATGATATTATTTACTCAAGAATTGAGGAAGAGGATAGTTTTTTTATTTTTCTGAGAAAAATGGAGAAATGGTTGTTGCAAGAAAAAAATACTGTCCTGATGCGGAGGCCATATCTCCCTAACCAATTGTTGGATCTTTCTAAGTTGTGTATATGTTGGTAAGAACCTAATTGTGCCACTTTTCACCAAAGAGATCAATGAAATATGACGTGGTTCAAAAGTTATAGATCTTTGTGTGTGGGTATATCTAGGAGGACAACAAGTAGAAAGTTAGAAAGCTTGAAGGTTTATGGAATTGCTCAAGCACTAAGGGAATTCTTTGGAGGACTCTAGGTAGAATCTAAAACTAGAAATAATTTTCCTAATGCATGTTATTATTTTCCTATGTCTATATCTATCTATCTTTGGGAGTGATTATGTCTTCTTTTGTGGTTTTTAATTCTATGTGGATTTTATGTTTGAATAGTGGTTAAAGTCATATTTAATTGTTATTGAGTTTTGGAAGGTTTAGGATGTCAGTTTATCACGCATCCTTTTGACAGTTTATTTTATTTGGGATTATTTTCTTCTATGTTCATTTTATTGCTTGAATTTAATCATAATGTCTTTACTCTAGACTAATATTCCTAATGCATGTTATTCTTTACCCTAATGTCTATATGCAACTAAATTTATAAGATGCTTTATAGATGTTATGAATTCCATTAGTTAGTTATGAAGAATGGATTGTGTTGGAAAATTAAATGTTGGTGACTACTCATTGAAACATGTTCATCACACAGTAGTCATTTATTTTGAAGGTTTATAAATATGTTAGACTTGTAACTCGTTATGAAACTCTTAAATTTAATTAGATTAATTAATATTGTTTGAGTAGAAGTGTTAGGGATTAATTAATATCTGCTCAAACATATATACATAAAGAATCCATAACAATTCCTCAAAAGTAAAGTGCTCCATTTTTGAATCAACCATTCACTTGGAAATCTTAGAGATTATATGATAATTCTTATATATTCTAGTTGTGGTGAGAGAGTCACACATAAACAAGAGGTCAAAGATGTTTTAGAGTCACAACATTGCAACAAATATATCCATGCAAATATAATAGATTCATAACCCTATTAAAAGGAAAAGATAGAGATGCACTTCAATATATTCATAGTTATTTGAAAAGTTATTTACTTCATAAAATCTAAATTTAGAAAAAAAAAAAAAAAAAACTTTAAGTTCAATTATTAAAAAAAATTATAAAAATTAATATTCAGGGTCACTCCTTCCACAAAAGGCTTCTTAAAATAATGAGTAGTTAGCTAAAATAAGTTCAATTGATTGAGGACTTGCCTTGAGTCTATAGTTATTTAACAAATAATTATCACTGATAAATGCAAATTTTACATTTTGAAGTTTACTATTTAAAAAATACTTTCATATTGTTTGAAGTTTGAACCAAAAAATTGTATTTCAATGGTTACAATAATATAATAGTGATGAGTTTCAACATATGTCTCTTGTCAATATTGTGTAAAAATTTAAATTTTGTACATAAAATATTGTAAATTAAAGTAACTTATCTTCTATTCACATATCAAATTATTATATATCAACTTATATATAATTTTCTATCGGCTAACCCTTGAACCTTGTTTGGTGCAAGCACAAGTTTACAAGAGTTTAAAAGTGTGGCATGAGATAACAGGTGATTTTGGTGCACAAGATACGATTGTTGTCATTTTGTGATGTTTACTATAGAACATCGACATCGTAAACATCAAGGAGAGGTTATATATGCAATTCCATTGTTTTCCTCGCCAAGAAAACCTAAGGTTATATATAAAAGTAGTGTGTATTAGATGAATTAAATGAAGGTATCATAGTAGAGTCATGATTTAATTTAAATATTTGATGCATTCAGTGTTAGGATTATCTCATAGATAAAAATAAAGAAATGTGTATTAGTAATGGTCATATCTAGAGTTGAACCAATAATAATTTCTAGATAAATAAGATTTTTTTAAAATTAATTTTGTGAATATTCTATCTATTATAGATAAATTTTGTCACTTCTCATTGTCCAAATATGGTATGGAGATTTTATATTTTGTAATGAGTAAGTACATTTAGCTTTAATTCATAAATCATAGATGAGTTTGAAACATAAGGTGGATGGAAGGGTTAAAATCTAAAAAGTAATGATATATTATTTACTTGATAAATATTTATATCGATAATACTAATAAAGATATTTAATGCCATCTAATTTAGAATATTACATGTTTGAACCTTGTAACTTAGGAGGTAAAATGAATGAAAAAATGCACTTCTAGGTAAAGCATGAATAAATGAAGAAATATTAAGTATAATACAATTGAAAAGGACTATTTTAGGCCATTACATGTAATTGTGAATTATTGAAAGGTATTTGACACATTTATCTTGATGCCATTTTGATGAAGCTAACTTCCTGCATGGAAACTTTTGAAGATTTGAAGATGTTTTCTCAAGTATTTATTGTTAAGTATTCCGAATGTTATTTTTTCCCATGTGATTTGAAGCTTGTTGCAATCTTTACTCTATAAAAGGATTTTCAAGATCACTTAGGAAGGGTTGTGAAATTTTGTCCAAATTTTGAATAGGCTTATACTCAATCAGGTTTAAGAAGTATAGATGAATGTTTGTATACAATTGATAGAGAAATATATGTTTTGGTGTCAAATTTTTAGTCTTATTGAGTCCTATTATCATTGAACAAACTATTGTATTGAGATGATGATTCTGAAACATCAATGAAATATAATCTTGATTGGTACTCTCCTTTGTGTTGGTTGTATGAGTTGTGAATTCAACAAAGTTTAATTGCTCATCCAATTCACTACATATTTTTTATATGTGTATGTCTTGATTTTAAGCTTTGATAAAGGTTCAATTAAAATGCCAAAAATTAATTCATGAGTTCAAAGGGTTGGTACAAGGATCATTATAAGAAGTTCAATTTTAGATTACATTGAAGGATATTATTGTAATGTAATAATAGTCTAAATCATGAATCAATCAGAGTTTATTAAATGTCCTTGCACAAGAAATGACAAGGTGATTATATCTCCCAATGGATAAGGTGATGGTATAGAATTTGTTGGATATCATTACCTTGGTGAATCAGTATACATGGTTAGTCCATATTTTGATAGAATTCTATTTATTTTCCAGTATAGCTATGGTTCTTTTAATCTCATTCTCCTAGCAAGGTTGATGCTCAATGGGTAATTAGTCATTATCTAGTATCTCCTGGTTGTGCTGGGCTTGAAATGAGATCTCAAATTTTATTAATGCCATTCAGTATAAATTTAGGGGCATTAAAGGGAATCCCCCCTTGGTTTTGTAGAACCTAAAGTGTAGAGGGGTAATTCAATATCTTTGTTAGTTGGTCTAGTCCTCTTAAGACTTTGAGCATTGTAGTTGGCCTCTCTATAGAATGTATTGAAGAGTGTACTGGTATATTTGTAAGCGTAAAGCCTTTTCAAGAACCAACAATCTCAAAGGGAAGGTTCATCTCATAGGTCAACTAAAGTCATGGATAGTTAGGGTTTTGAAGCAAGTGCATAAACTATAATGAAAAAAAATTTCATTTCATCTATTATGTACCTTTGATATGGAAGTCTAACTCTCATGACATATGCATTCACTATCATATTTGGTTTTTTAATTTATATTCAATGTGTTCTTCAAAAATGTTATTCATTATTCTACGAGGGTTCATTCATTGTTCTTCATTTATTGAAAAGAGAAATATTTTTTTTGTTCTTGGTTCCAAGATATCTTCTCATTGTTCATAGGGAAAATCACTACCCTATAAGGATTTATTCACTATTTCAACGATCTTTACATTTTTATAGGGTTATTCACTATCTTTAATGACACTATTATCTATCTTGAAGGGATATGACTATTCTGATAGATTCATTGACTCTTCTATGAGGTGCAATGACTATTTCATAATATATTTTTTTACATGTTGATAGGATCCATGTAGTATTATTTTCTTCATGTGGTGTATACATTATTTTGACAATGGATTTTTGACTATTCTAGAAACATATATTTAAATAATAGATTTTTAACACATTGCAATACCATTTGTAGGGTTGGATTAAGATCTATGATTTAAAACCCTGAAGGGAGCACTTACATATGGGCTAAAAATAGAAAGAATAGCCAATGCCAAAAAATAAGGAGATTATTAGTTATATATTTTCTAGAGCTTGTATATTCCCCTTATTTTTGTTGCAACTAACCTCCTAAACTTGGCAAATAAGGTAAGGTGTGTGAAGTGTAACCCATTAAAAAAACATGAAAATAAAAAACACTGAAAATGTCAAAATGTATTGACAACTCCATGACATCTATTGTCACATTCATACAAGATATTAAAGCATTTAAATAAAGTTAATATAGTAGAGGCAATGTCTATTATGTTTAAAGGGAAAACAAAGGTTCCTCCCTTGCTACTAACCATATGAACATTTGGTAAGAATTTGCATAACCATTTGGTAATTTAGGAGCATCTTGCAAAGTCATGCCTTCCTAAATATGTCTGAAACTTGGGGTGACTTAAAATCCCTCCTAAAGAATTTTCATATATCTCTCAAAAGCATTAGTCAAGTTGATTGAAGATTTGAAAAATGTACACATACATCTTGTTACAAATCTATGAATACAATTTTCTCAAAGAGTCATGGTGACTATATACACTCTTAAAAATGTATGGACAACTTGTTACAAACCCATAAATATAATATTTAAAGTAAATATAGTATTTAAATTTGATATAATAGTGTTTAAATAAACATCATATCTTTAATAGTAACTTTTAGTTGGACCCAAGAAAAATGGGTGGGCATGCTTTTTTTTCATTTTATAATTAACATTTATAGGTGATAAGCATTTGCCCTAAAGGCTTTCAGTTGAAATCATATCGACCAGAAATGACTACCTCGACGATGTGATGTATATGTCATGTATTTTCAACCAGAGGCTACTTGGATGAAAACTCCTCTCAAAAATATATTCTATGAAAATATTAAGTTGGCCTAAAATGTGACACAGATTTGTTCTTTCACCCACTAGTTGTTCTTTAAAAGACTTTTATTGGCTCACAAGGTCTACAAAAAAATATGGGGCATTAAACACAAAAAAAGTATGAATTTCAAAAGAGGTAATACATCTCATAGGAGTAGGAAGGTTTTGTAATGTGAAATTATAAAAAAAGGTTTCTTTACTTGAGATATATAACATATAGAAAATAAAATAAAATTTATTTTGTAAATTTTTACTTCAATAGGTTTTAGAATGTGAAGTGCATGAAAAGGTAGTGTTTCAAAGCTCATGCATAGTGCTAATGTAGCACCTTCAACCAAAGCTTATGTGGTGACTTGAACTACTGTGACACATTGTGGCATGTCATCACTTCCTTCTCTAATATTCCTTCTCTATGTCACTTCCAGAACATTACATTACTTCTTTATATTCTTTGATTTCCTACTAAGAATGGCAACATGAATGTTATTATTGAATTTAAAATGTTATTAAAACCATTCAAATAATTCATTTGAGAAAAGATCACCTTTGCCTGAAGATATTGTCTTATTTTAAAAAATAAGTAACTTCTAATGCTATTAGTTCCAAGTAGATATGTGAAACAATTTAAAATAAAGATTATCAATTAGTATACCTTGAGGAAAAGACTCTTTCAAAGATCTTAAAAGCTAAATATTTGAAAGAATGTGGATGCAAAATGTTTTATCCTCACTTTTATTATTTTTTTGTCCAATGTTTGTAACCCATTATCATGGGATTACCCATCTATTTTTAGTAGATATTAGTTCAATAATGAAAAAAATGAGTTTGAAGATTTTTTTTAGGGAAAAATTATTTGGAAATTTTTTTGTAAACTCCCTCATAACTTTTAAATCTTTCTACTCGTAACTTTAAAATCTTTCTACTTTGTTGAAATAAGAGTTTTATTTTGGATAATATTTGAATAAATAGATTTTGAAACTCTTTCAAATGTGTTTTTTCTAGGTTCAATTAGGAATGTGTCTCAAATTTTATTGAGGTCCCTATTTATAGGGTCTTTGAAGGTATTGGTGGCATAGATGGAACCAACCCCTTTAAAAAAAAAATAGGGGTAAACGCTTTGATCCAGAGCTATGAACTGATGTGGACAAAAAAATGTTTCTTTATTGACGTTTTAATTTTCATCCACAAGAGAGGAAGGGAACAAAGAGGCTGCATTATTCATTCGTTTCGAAGATAACTTAATAATTGTTTATATGTTAATCAGTCTTAAAGTTATCATTGGAAAAATCTTTTTTTTTAAGCCATAAACATGTAGAAGTTTCTTTCGGGAATAAATTTGAGGAAAAAATTGTACATATGTCAAAAATTTTACAACCCAGATTCTATTTTTATTTGGAAACTATGTGAAGATCATGAATACAGAAGAAATCACTTCCATCCTGCTCCACACTTTGACCAGACCCAAACCAAAACTGCAACAATAATTGCCTCTCAGCCTCTTGCATTTCAAGGCACTGGAAGAAGCCAAATGAATCGTAATCATAATCATTTGCAGTGTTCACAGATGGGGTAGAAGGAATACCCAGTTGATCATCACTCGCACCAAACAAATAATCAAGTTCTGCATTAAAACTACAATCTTTATCACCACTTGACTCCAATTCATCACACCCTTTAAAACTTATTCCTATATCAAATGAACCGAATGGGCTTGGAGATATTCCTTCTTCTAACATCTTCATCACATCCCGGACCATTTCTTCCTCTATCTCTTCAGGATACAAACCCAATTCCTCATTATCCATCTTACTAATGATTTCACTCACAACATCTACATTTGTCACCTTGCAGTGTCGCTTTTGTGGTCCGGCTTCTGGTTCTTCATAGAGCCTCCTGCTTTGAACACTCTCCTCCATCTGCTTACGTTTTCCGTCGTGCTTCTTCATCGGAGTCATAGAAATTTACTAAAATATATGCTGCTCTGTTCCGCAATGAAATGTGATGCCATAGTGGTGGGTTTTATATGGAGCAATGACAAAACGATTACAAAACTTTGTGGGTAAAATATAAAACGGGTTTGGGCTTCTGGGACAAATGATTTAAAGGAGTTTGAAAGCATGGCCTGAGATAACAATGGATTTTGGAGCAGGAGATACGATTGCGTGTCGGTTTATGATGTATAATATGGAACATCCACGCGCTTTAACATGACAGAGACTTGGGAATTCCGTTGCCTTGTTCGCTAAGAAACCCCAAGTTAGATATGTAACGCCAAATGAGTTTCGAGGACTCCGTAGAAATGTAGGGGCGGCTAATTTTGTCTGCGCTTCACCGTGGTCAACAATGTGAAACATGACACACCTAAAACAATCTTTCTTCGACGTGTTTGCTGGTAATGGTATATTTTTAACCAATACGGCGGTCAGTTAGCGAGTAAGAATCTAGAATGTTTTTTATTAAGGAAAACAGGTTTTGATGGGTTAGAATGTTTTTTATTAAGGAAAATAGGTTTTGATGGGTTCCTGAAAGTTGAAAACAAAGATAACTAAAAGATATAAGCATTACAAACCATTCATCACAAAACAGTCAAAAACTAGCAAAACAGTCACAACAGCAAAAACCCAGGATCACAAATCCAAAAAATCAGGAACAAAAACCAGGGGAACCCTTCAGACTATTTCTCTAAGAATCTCCACCGCTCTGATCTCCAGCTCTATCATTCTTCCAGCTGCTTCTCTGATTTTGGCCAATTCCTTGTCAGCTCCCTTGTCTTCCTTATGCTTAGCTTCATGTCCAGTTATTTTTTTCATTTTCTTCTTCTAGAAGTTGGTCTCTGTGATTCTGCCTTTCCTTTGTATTACCTTTTTGCTATTGAAACTTATCAATGATGACCTTAATATTGTCATTAGATGCTTTTAGAATGTTGTAACTTTGTTCTGCAATTTTTACCATTGAAGCTTCGATGCTTTCAATTCTATTCTTCAGTTGAGTCACTCTGTTGTCCAGCTCTCTGTCCTCCGCTATGTTTTTATTGTTGTTGATAATGTTTTCCTTCTCCATACTATCCATCCTCTTTTTCAGGTCATCTATTTTGTAATAGGTAGGTCCATTTTGTTGTTCTATAGCTGTCTATTGCGCTATTTTTTGCATTATTCAGCACATCCATTTGAGGAACTTCCCTTGCACTGTCACTGAATATCACCATAGCTGGGTCAATGAGTTCTTCCATCTGAATTCTTCCCTCTTTGTTTTCCTTAACCAGAGTCCTTACCAATTCTCTCTTAATGCCCATTTTGGCCGAGACCGAGTCGAAGTTTCTCCATACCACTTTTTTATTTTTACCTATTATATTGCAGGTACACTGGTCTTCTCCATACTCTTCAAAGCTCTGGATGATATTCTCATCTTCATTGTCAATCCCCTGACTCTCCTCTTTTTCAGCTATCTCCTCTTTTGTTTCATCCTGAATGGCCATCTTTGTAAGAATCTAGAATGTTCAAATGAATGCCTTTTCTGAGAATATTAAGAAAACATATGATAATAGACGTTTCCTTGTAATCAATAGTAGAAACAAATACCACGAGCCCACTCTTGTTTTCTTCTCAGTT
>MU224158.1:460889-472216 GCA_018584345.1 Thuja plicata
TTTTGTGCGGTTCGTGCCAGGCAGGAAGGCCTAGTTGCGGGCAATGGTCCTGGTCTTGGATCGGTGGTTGCCAAGGAGATTTTTGTCACTTTTGTGGTGGTCTATCTAGTACTAGCTTTGGACCTGACCTAGTAGGTGACAGGAGCTATTCTAGGTGGCAAGGCTGCCCCCTGTCATGTCATTGCAGTGTGTGCTATGTTGTGTGATGATGAGATTCCCTCTATGGTATTGCCTTGTCCTTCAGGAAATCTGTCAGTTTTTGGGAATATCTCTACGAATGGGCCCACTTTGGTTCTAGGGAAAAAGAGCTCTAAGGTGCCACTAGTGGGGTCCCCTAAAGTTGGTAATGTTGAGGATATCACCTCTTCACCCAAAAAGTGGTCAGAAATCTTGGGTGCTAAACAAGCGGAGAATTCTTCTGTTGTTGGAACTGTGAAGGCTGACTTTGTGGATGGAGAAGTTGCAATTTTTGTTCCAGGTACCTTGGAGGATCTCTATATCTCTTCTATGGAGTTTACCCTATTTGGTAAGTTTCTTGGCCCTCATCCTAATATTGAGCTGGTTAGATCCTGTGCTAGGAAAAAGTGGTCCTTAAAGGGTTAGGTTAATATTGCAGCTTTACCAAAGGGGGTTTTATCCTTTGCCTTCTCTAATAAAGAAGATCAGGACTCTATCCTGTGTGGAAGGCCATGTATGTTTGGAAGAACATTGATTTCTTTCCGTAAATGGGCCCCCAACTGGGATTATTCAAATAATTTTTTTAATGCTACACCAGTTTGGGTTAAATTTACTGGCTTGCCCCTAGAATTCTGGAATGAGGAAGTCTTTAAAGGCCTGGCCTCTTCTTTTGGAGGGGAGCTTCTATCTGTTGACCCTATGACTAACTAAAACCCATCTGGTTTTTAATAGAATATATGTCAATATATGCCAGTTTGATAACCTTCCATCTGTTATAAATATTAATTCCAAGCTATGTATCTGTAATCAAGATGTGGAATTTGAATATCTTCCTTTTTCTTGCTTTGTTTGTCATAAAATGGGTCACTGGGCCAATAATTGTCTGAAGAAAGTGAGGAAGGATCCCAAAAGTGTGATCCCAATTCCTATTCCTCCTAAGGAACCCAAACTAATCTGGAAGGATGAAAAGATGCTGTAAATTACAAAGGAAGTAAGTATTAAAAAGGGTGAAGAATAGGAAGGGGGTAGTGGTGACTTTGTTGATTCAAATGGGATTCTAAACCTGTAAGAAGGGGAAATTATGGAATCAGTCACTCACATTTGTTATTCATTGATGAAAGAGGTGCTAGTAGAGGTTTTGGTTCCTTCTAGGCTGTTGATCAAGGGTCCAATGTGGAAGGTGCCATCATGTTTGTTCATCTAGATAGAGTGGCTATTGGGGTGGATTCTTCCTCTTCTGATCTAGATATATCTAAAGAGGAAGCTTTGTCTTCTACTCCAGATACTCTGTCTGGTAGTGGTGATGAAGACTCCTTTGCCACTCCAAAAAATCTTGACTTGAACGGAGCTCCATGGACGACTCATTTAGGTAAGAAGCAGAAGAAATTGTGGAAAGCTCTCAATACTCTGGGATCCAAGGGAGTGGTTATGAGGATTAAAACTGATGGAGGATCTAAGAGTCGAAATGTGAAGTCAGATGTTGGTTCCAAAAAGTGGACTCCAAGTTGAACCTCCAAGAAAGAAATCAAAGAAAGGGAAAGTAAAAAGGATATTGCAGATGGTAAGAGATTGACCATCCAGGATGTTTGCACCCCGATTAAGATATGAAGATCATATCATGGAATATAAGGGGGCTTAATGCCACCCATAAGAAATATTTATTGAGAAATCTGGCTAGAGATCATAAACCAGACATCATGATGGTTCAGGACACCAGAATGGTTAAAGATAAGGTTGAAAAAATTAGAATCTTCAAAAATAGAGGTGTGGTTGGATCCAGTTCTATCCGAGCCTTTGGATTTATAGCTATTTTTTGGAATCTTAATAATATCTGAAGGGTTATTCTTGGAAATGATGTTAATTGTTTGAGCATAAAGTTTACACATCTCAAATATGACTTTAAATGGGTAACTACTAACATCTATGCTCCTAATTCCAAATCTAGTAGAGATAAGTACTGGAAGATGGTTGATGATAAAAGATTGTATTTCTGTGACTTTCCTTGGTTAGTTATGGGAGATTTCAACTGCCCTTTGAAAGAATATGAAAAATTTGGAGGGATATATAGTTTGAGTCAAATGAAGGGCATAGTTGATTTGATGGACTTTGTCAATCGTCAAGCTCTTGTTGATATTGATCTACAAGGAGTTAGTTACACTTGGTCTAATAGGAGAGTGAGAGAGGATCTTATCCAAGCTCAACTAGACTATGCCCTGATCTTTGGTAATTGGCTTAATAATTTCTACTGCTCGTTGTCCTCTATTATGAAGGTTGGTTCAGATCACTCCCCTCTCTCATTTGTTGTTGAATTAAAGAGGTTAAAGGGAAATATTCCCTTTAGATTTGAAAAATGTGGATAGACCACCCTAAATTACAAGAAAGAATTTGGGAATGGTGGAATGTGGACATTCGCGGGACTACTATGTTTTGGGTTTCCAAGAAACTCCAACACATTAAACAAAATATTAAGGTCTAGAGTAAGGAAGTGTTCGAGGACATTTTCAAAATTAAGTTGGATCTGCAAAAGGAACTTGACTCTATTCAGGACAATATTTAGCAGATAGGTTTTTCTCAGGACCTAAAAGAGACTGCATCAAAGCTTTTGGCCAAGACTCATAACATCATCTCCAAAGAGGAAGTGTATTGGAGATAAATATCTAGATTGCTATGGCTGAAGGCTAGAGATAAGAACACCAAGTTATTCCATTTATTAGCTTCTAAACATCGGGCCTCCAAAAAAATATTCAAGCTCAGGGTAGCTTCTGGGGTGGTTAGCAATGATAAGGAGATCTCTTTGGCTATGGTTGATTTCTTTTCCTCTCTTCTCTCTAGAGATCAGTCACTTTTGTTGGATAATCAGGTTTTAATCTGTAACACTATTCCTTCTTTAGTGGATGATCCTACTAACAAGTTTTTGACTGTCATTCCTTCCTCTATGGAAGTCAAGAAAGATGCCTTCTCATTTGAGGGAGATAAATCCCTAGGTCCAGATGGTTTCCTTGTATTATTTTTTCATAAATTTTGGCATATTGTTGGGAATGACATCTATCATGCTATTAAAGAATATTTTGGTTCTAGAAATTTTATCAAGGAGATTAATGTGACTTTTATTGCTTTGGTTCCTAAATCCCCTGGTGCTGATTCTGTTGACTCTTTTTGACCGATTATCCTTTGCAATTCTGTATACAAAATTTTCTCTAAGGTTCTTACCCTTAGGTTGTTGGCTATTCTTCCTAATTTCATCTCTCCCCAGCATAGTTAATTTGTTCTCGGGAGGTAGATCTTGTATTCCATTATGAAGGTTCATGAAGTTATTCACCCCACTCAATCTTCCTCTAATCATGGTGTCCTGCTGAAGCTTGATCTCTTGAAGGCTTATGACTGGGTAGACTGGGATTTTTTTGTTAAGATTCTTCAATCTTTTGGTTCCAGTGAGAAACTACTGCAACTTGTTTCCTAGCTTATCAATACCTCGATGACTGCTATCATTGTTAATGGTTCCTCTTCTATATTCTTTAAGCCTACGCATGGGATCCATCAAGGGGATCCTCTATCCCCTATTCTCTTTTCTATCTTGGTGGAAGGTCTTGGACACTATTTTCATAAATTGGCCTCTGAAGGTTCCCTTCAGGGCCTTACTCCATCCTCTTCTTTGAGTCCTTGATCTCATGAATGATTCATCGATGACACGGTGGTTATGTGGTCTTCTTGTATCTGGGAATCCAGAAGGATAAAAAAAGGCCCTTATTATCTACTCTTCAGCTACAGGTCAAACTGGTAATTTGAAGAAAAGCTCTCTATTCTTTATTAATATTCCATTGGATAGGCAAAACATGATTGCTTGCATCTTGGGGTGTGAAATTGGTTCTTTTCCTGCATCCTATCTTGGATTCCCTTTTGGATTGAGACCCTCAGACTCATTTTGGGTGGGTTTAGTGGATAGATTTAATAGGAAATTAGCTGGTTGGAAAGGAGCTCTTCATAGCCAAGCAGGTAAACTCCAAATTTTGAAGGGTTCTTTGCAAAGCCTCCCCATATATGCAATGAGATTATTCAAGATCCCAAGAAAAATTGCTTAAGTGATAGAATATATTCAGAGAAATTTCCTATGGTGTGGAGTGGAAGATAAAAATAGACTTTCCTTGGTGGCGTGGGACAAGGTCTGCACCCCAAAGAAATGGGGATGGTTGGGGATAAGGCCTCTAAAGGTTATTAACTAGGCTCTTCTGGCTAAGAAAATTTGGCAAATATATTGGGAAAATAAAGAATGAAATGACATTATTAAAAATAAATATCTCTTCTTAGTCCCTCACATGTCGGATTTTATGAAGTCTTAGGTAAAGGTGCAGGGTTCTTTCATTTGGAATAGTATCCATCAATCTAAGGAGATGGATTTTAAGGGAGCCAAGTGGCTTTAGGACAATGGCAGGAGAATCTTGTTTTGTGATGATTGCTGGGCAAAAGATTTTCCTCTAATATTTATTCCTAATTTTCAACCTATTATTGATTTTTGTAAACTTAGATTGGGTTTGTATATTTCTGATTACTAGCTTAATCAGAACTGGGTTGAACTTTTAGCTGTTGATTTCTCGCTCAAACCCCTCATGCTTGATTTGAATAACTGGAAAGTGGACAATTCAAAGGAGGATAAGATGAATTGGGGAAATCTTCCATCGGGTCTCTACTTGGTGGCCTCAGCTTCTAAGATCTTGATTAAAATTCCAGACCCTCTTCCTTTTTGAAGGTAGGTTTGGGATAAATGGCTCATTCCAAAAATTAACATGTTTTTTTGGATGGTTTTGCAAGATAAGATCCTGACCGTTGACAACCTTAAAAAAAGAGGAATGGTGCTGCCGAATAGATGTTTCTTGTGTAAACAAGAGGAGGAATAGGTTTTCCATTTGGCTATTTATTGCGGCTTTTCCAGAGATGTTTGGTCTCTTACCCTGCAAAGTTAGAATATACACTAGATGTTCCCAAACAATTTGGAATTTTTTTCAAACAATGGAGGAATGATGTTGTTCCTATTGCGAGCTCTCTATGGAATATAATAGCTCCCCGTATCATCTAGAAGCTTTGGCATGAAAGGAATGACAGAGTATTTCGTGATAAGGCTTCACCTCTAGAGATCATAATGGAAAAGATAAAAAGAAGCATCAAAGAGAATGGTAATTTGTTCAGTGGTGAAGTGCTGGATCTCAATGTTGGAGTTTTGAAATGCACTTTGGCTCTGTCTCCTTCTAGGTGAAAGAATGCCATTTGGCTTTCCCCTCCAATTGGTTGGGTTTAAGCCAGTTTTTATGGGGCTGCAAAGGGAAATCCAAGCCTTGCGGGTTGTGGTGGGCTTATCTAGGATGACAAGGCCATTTTTCTTGCAGTTGTGGCCTTCCCTATTGGGGTCTAGTCCAATCACATGGCAGAAGTGATGGCCCTTCTACAAACTCTCAAGCTAATCAATAAATCAATGCCATCTAATGTTTGGATTGAAGGTGATTCAATGAATATATTAAATTGCATTAAAGGGAAAAATAACTCATCATGGTCTATGAAGGAGATCATTGATGAGGCCTCTTTAATCATTAATTCCTTTTCCAATGTTATAATTTCACATACCTTCAGAGAAGTGAACTGTACAGTAGATTTGCTGGCAAACATCGTAGTTAAGGCTAAAGGTATCATGACCTGGCATGGAGTTACTGATTTGACAGTTGAAGTGAAGGCCAAGTTGGCTTATGATTTGACTCATAGAAAATGAGCCAATTTGGAAAATCTAAAAAATCTCTCATGATTTTATGGCATTCATTAATTGATGGTAATAGGATTACGAAAAGGTGTGTCTTTCCCAAGAAGGTTATATGTAGACACACGTTCATTGGCAGTTTTCAAAATTTTAGCTTTGCATTTTTACTTTGTCTCTATATCTCTTCTGCCATTATTAGCTATCTTCAAGGTATCATGGGTGGTGGGTTATACAGAAAGGAGCCAAAAAATTGTAACAAATGGAAAATGCAAACTGACATTCAGGACAAACTTAAAAAATGAGGCCTCACTAGATATATGGAGCGCCTTCATGGCTCCAAAGATGATGTTACAAATGATATTGTGGAAAGTTGGAAGGATGGGACAGTGGTGATCGGAGGAATGGCCATTAAGATTACTGAATATTTGATAGTGGAGGTTACAGGCTTAAACACTAAAGGCATAAAATTTTATAGAGATAAAAAGATCTCCCAGAAAGCCATTCAACATTTCCCAAAGGATAGAGAGGAAGCAGACAGTCTGGTGAAGAATTCTGGTGGGTGCTATGATGTTATCTCCATTAAAGGTTTCTGGGCCAAATTTCTTATAGCAATCATGGAGTGTGTGTCTTTGGATGGAAGATACAAAAGGGCCCATTCTTGTCACTTTGTGCTATTAGGACATTTTCGTCATAAGGTGAGAATTTCTTTCCCCTTCTACTTGCTACAATCTCTCCGTCATAGCATTACAAGACATAGGCAGAATGATAGCAAGCCCATTCTTCATGAGGGCTTGATTCTCTTTATTGTTGAACATGTTAAAAAATTTGCGGCCTCCAATCCACTTATTATTTCCTTGAAAGATTCGGGCTCTACTAAGGCTGGAAAATGGCATAGGATAGGAGATGATAAGGGGGATTTGACTGTCAAAAAGCTAAAGTTTGGGAAAAATATGAGATTGGACACATAATCAGATGCTATGAGTGTTGATGGCTATGATGAGACCAACTAAATTCCTCACTCCCAATATGACGATGAAAAAAAAGAGTCTCTTTCTGTCTCGGTGAGTGCCTCTGATGAGGAAGAGATAAAAACTAAGGAAACCCACAATGTTAAGGAAGAACACAATGTTAAGGAAAAAAGTAAAATGTTTGAGGCTATTGAAGAGGATGTGGGAGGTCAAAAAGTCCCCATTTTGGTTAATTACACGAGTTTGGAAGACCATGATATCCCTATCTCTCCGAAGCTCAAGGTTCTAATAGAGGTGCATTCAGAACAGAAAGAGGCAAAAACTCCAAGTCAAGACAATGTTGATAAGGAAGCTATCTCTGCTTCCTCTAAGAACATATATTTTTCTAGGCTAGTGGACATGCGTGAGTGGAATGTCCAGCTTCTCAAGGAGGACATGGATGATAAAATCAAGCCCCCATTTGGGGTTCTACAAACTGCCAAAGCTATGTCCTTGTACTCATTTTGACTGATGAAATGGGTATTTAAGGAAATAAAAAGTCTTCATTTGAACTACAGAGCTATGTCTACTTGCGTCGATCTTATTAACTCTGGGTCAGCTGGGGATGTAGGCAATTAGAACATAAAGGATGGGAAAAATCTCCAGTCCCTGCATGAGAGACTGGACACCTTGGAGAATATTGTGAAAAAATAGATGGAGGACAATAATGTCTTGATAGGTACTACTATGGAGTGTTTTAACTCCATAAAATATGAAATGGATTCCCCCACTGT
Source organism: Thuja plicata (assembly GCA_018584345.1). NCBI lineage: Eukaryota > Viridiplantae > Streptophyta > Pinopsida > Cupressales > Cupressaceae > Thuja > Thuja plicata. The sequence goes on from MU224158.1 coordinate 468,548, forward strand.
GAAGATTGACGAAGACAAAGATGATAATGATGATGAGGGACTGGCAAAGCACATGCGTTCAGCCAGGAAGAAGAAGATTCTTGACAGGATTTCAGAGCTGTTGGATTTCAACGTGGCCATCAAAAAGGTTGCTGAAGAAAAGAAGGAAGTGGAGGGCACTCTCCTATAGTTTTCCTAGCTCTAGTGTTCCCCTATTTTTGGCACTTTGTCTTTTGGTTTCTGGTTGCTAGAGAGTCTAGCTTTTTTCTGGCTTTTCTCTTTGGCTTTCTGTCTTTGTTTGGGTCTGCGGGCTGGTTCTTAGTCTTGTTTTTGTTTATTCTTTTTTTTGCTACTTATCATTTTTCTTTTATTGTAAGGGGTTTCGGGTCCCTATAAAACTTTTTTTTACCAACAATAAAAAACATTTAAAAAATGAATCAAAAATTAAACAAAATCTATAAAAAAAAACCAAAAATAAATGGCTCATTTTGAAATGTTGCTCCTAAAATCTCTTTCAAATCTCTCTCCTACTTCAAATTTCTTTGTTGCTCCTCATTGCAAAATAAAAATGAAATGGACAGAGGGCTCTTTTATAATCTCAAAATGTCTCTTCATCTTATCAAAATCATGGCTTTGTGCATTCCTCTGTGACTGTTTGCATTCAAGTGTTCCTCTTTTGATTCCTCTATTAAAAAAAATTGATAAATTAAATCTGAAAAATAAAATCCGAAAAATGTCATTTGACATTTTTTTAAATCTTAATTTGGCTTTTTGATTTTTTATGCCATTTGGCATTAATTATTTTAATTCCTCTTTTTAATATTTAAATCGTGTGTAACTACCAACAAATATTTTTTAATTAATTTTAAATAGAGTTTAATTCGACCTTTTTTTTATTAATTTTTCTTTTTTTTAGTGCCATTTTGTATTTTTAATTTGTATTTGCCTTTTTTAATATTTGTGAATGCCATTTGACATATTTAATTTTAATGGGGCGTTTCAAATATTAATTTTTTTTCCACTTGGTCTATTTAATTTTAATTTTGACTTTTCAAATGTTAATTCATTTGCCATTTGGCATATTTAATTTTAATTTGGCTTTTCAAGTATTTATTCTTTTGTAACTGACCTAGTTATTTTTTCCTTACAACATATCCTGGCATATTCTTATTTTTAAAATTAAATAAACATTAAAACATTATAAGCGAAATCTAAATCTAAATGGTCTATATTTTAAAATACTAAAAAGTAAATGAAAATATTAAACCTAAATCTCAATTTAAATCTAAATATTAAATCTAAATCTAAATATTAAATCTAAATCTAAATATTTAAACTATATACAAAATAAAAATGTAATTAAAAAAAAAAATATGAAATACTCTTCAAATTCCTCTTTGCATGCTTGTCTCTCCAAATTACTAGCCAAATACGAAAAAGTATGCAATTTAAAAAAAAAACATTATTTTCTTCAAATGCCATTTGGCACTCATTTATTTTCGGCCTTTTATGGCCTTATATTTCAAATTTTTTTATTTTCTGATTTTTCTAATGCTATTTGACATTTTTGAAGTTCTTTTTCAATTAAAATATTAAAAATCAATATTTAAAATAAAAAGTAATATTTAAATAATAAATGTAATATATTGAAATGTTTTTAAATATGGCGGCATATAAAAACATTGTAAACTAAAATTAATCATTATAAAGTAAATGTAAAACATTAAAAAGAAAATTTTAAATTAATATATAAAATATATCTAAAACATTAAAAAATAAATTAAAACATTCAAAAAAAATAAAATCACTAATATATTAGACTAAATCTAAATCATATTTCCCTCCATATTTAAAAATACTAAAAAGTAAATGTAAATATTAAAACTAAATCTAAATCTAAATCTAAATATTTAAAGTGAATCTAAATATTTAAACTATATACAAAAATAAATTAATTAAAGAAATATATGTTTCACCTTTAAATCTCCTCCAAAACTATCTCTTTAATTCTTCTCCAAATCTCTCACGTGCTTTCTATGCAAAACAACAAATTAAATGAGGGAACAACTCTTTTTATAAATTGAGAGTGTCTTCTCATGTTCCTCAAAGGATGCCTCTTTGCATATCTTGTAACATTAAAAATTAAATCTATAATTAATATATAAAATATATATCTAAAATATTTAAAAGTAAATAAAAAAACATTAAAACATTATAGACTAAATCTAAATATAAATGGCAATATTGCCTCCATATTTTAAAATACTAAAAAGTAAAGGTAAATATTAAACATAAATCTAAATCTAAATCTAAATATTTAAACTATATAAAAAAAACAAAGTAATTAAAGAAAATAAATATTTCACCTTTAAATCTCCTCCAAAACTATCTCTTCAATTCTCTTCTAAAGCTCTCACGTCTTGTGCAAAACAACAAATTAAATGAGGGATTAACTCTTTTATAATTTGAGAGCATCTTATCATCTTCCCCAAAAGATGCCTCTTTGCATGCTTTGTCTCTTTAAATTCCTTTTGCATTCTTGTCTCTCCAAATCCCTAAAAGTATGCAATTTTTTAAAAAAGTATTATTTTTCTTCAAATACCATTTGGAACTCCTCTATTTTCGGCCTTTTATGACCTTATATTTCAATATTTTTTATTTTCATATTTTTCTAATGTCATTTGTCATTTTTGAAGCTTTTTTATTTATTTTTTTAATTTTTTTTTTTGTAACTCCCACCAAATCTTTTTTATGTATTGGACATATTTTTGGAATATGTCATGCTAGTATCCTATGCTCCCATTGTATAGAAGCCTCTCGACATAATAATTGCATTTGAGTGTTTCCTATGAAATAAAGCAATTAAAGAAGATTTTTTTGTGCTTGGATAAATTCTTATTTGTTTATTTTTTCTTATCGATGGGTGGAAATTTAAATAATACTTTTATTGTGTTTTTATTTGGCATTAAGGGAATGAGTGAATGAACAACCTAGATTAGCCTTGTTTGGACACAATTTGCATGAATATGACAATCAACAAGGTGAGTCTTTATAAGACCTAGGTTAACACTAAGGGGTCTTCTATCCTAAATGACAAGTTAACAAGGTTTGAAGTTAACAAGATGAATCACTAGACACTTAGGCATGAAACAAAACCATTCAAACAAAACATTAAGGGCTTCATTTTTTTTGTATCAAATAAAATCACACATTACTTTTTACTTGAATCATATATGAGTATAATTTTCTCTTGTATTTTTTTAAAAAATTATTTTTATTTTTAATTATTTTAACTTATTTTAGTTATAATTTATTAAATATTTTTTTTAAGGTGTAATTTTTAGTGGATAAGAAATGAAAGGGCTTGTATTGATATATTAAACAAAATAAAAGTTTAATTAGTTTCACATTGTCAAAGCATGATCTTGCATTGTCAACTTGTAGATTATATATTCTAATAATGAGCATCTGAATAAGGATTCAAAACATATTTCTTTTTTTAATAAATTTTCAAGATTTTAAATTTTTTATTCATCTTCTTATAAACAAATCTCTGAAAGTGAATCTTGGGTAAAAGCACAATAATCTGTCACCCTTTTATAAAGGAAAAGGCTAACAAAATCAAAGTTGTTCAGCTTCAATAGTATAAAAGTGACATTTATGTTTGGAATTTGAAGATGATGTAAACTA